>OX104119.1:35625203-36175165 GCA_944474755.1 Limnoperna fortunei
AGTTGATTGAGTTGATACAACCTTTGAGTTTATATATGGAAATTGATTCGAATTGTGTTTACTGGATGCGTACGATAAACCTCAATGACTGCATGTAAATAAAAGGAGACGTAAAACAAAGCCAGTCTGATATGACCGGGTTGCAAAGAAGGTGCCTTCATAAAGAGAAAAATGGTTTTGGAAGATGGTTTTGGGTATGTGTAAAAAATGTAGAAGTTGGTTACAAAAAGAAACACCGTCTTCTGCAAATGTACTGACTTATTTCCAAAGTTTGGAAAATTAGGAAAACAATCCTCGAACAATTCCATAATAACAGGTGCACAACTTCAATAAAAGTGCAAACTTTCTTTAAAGTTACAGAGATCTGGGTCGAAAAATGTAGGACGAGTTGATAACACAAAATAGGTACCGTTTTCTGCAAATGTTCTGAAAAGTTCGCCGAGTCTGCAAAAATTGGGAAAAATCCCGGAACAATTTCATAAAAGCAGGTGCACGACTTCAATACATGTGCAAACTTTCTGTAAAGGTTCAGATTGAAAACTGTAAAAGGAGTTGATTATACAACATAGATTCCCTATTTTCCCCGCCCGCCCGACTTCAACATACTATAACCTGGGTTTGCGCTTAGTGCAACTGGCCAAAAGTCAATAGTTGCTCTTTATGCACTACGCTTTTATATATTACTAAGTTTATAGTCCGAGAATCCTCTGCCGTCCAACGCTTTTTATCTTTTTTTTTGCGTGGGACGTCAGAGAGCTCTCCATAGGCAAAACAGCGGATTTTGCGACACCGGTCTGGGTCGGTACATTTCATCGTGTCAGATTTAATAAAACATTTTCATCCAGTTTATCTATATATAATTCGCATCTTTAGATATTTTTCTCTAGGAATATAATCATCTTACCTTCAATCAAGATGATTTAAGTCCATTTCTAAGCTCATTTCCATCGATACCCTTACATTCCTACATTTCACTTTCATTTTGAACAAAATGTAACGTGACAACAATGTGACTTAAATCCAGTGATTAAATTAGCTTGATTGAATGTGTGATGATTATATTCCTAGAGAAAAATATCTAAAGAAGCGAATTATATATAGATTAACTGGATGAAAATGTTTTATTCAATCTGACACGATGAAATCTAATATGCCATCTAAAAAAAAGGGGGGGGGGCTGGTCTCCCAACCTGAAACTTCAAATTTTTTTATTTGTGAGATATAAATATAATGTATGTTTTTATTAGTATTCAGTATGTTATACTATAGTGTTAATGTGTGATATACATTGAAATTTACATCTGAACTTAGGAAATTGAATATATTGCAAATAATGCATTACTTGATCTGCAAACACAGTTTGTGCTGATTAAGTATGTGCGCAGTCATTGAATCTTTTTCTGCGATTCTCCAAAACTGTTATATAGAATGCAAAGAAATTTTAGGGTGTTGGTCAGATATACTTAGGCTACAAATAGGCAAAATTTTGTACAATTTGATGGACAAATACATGCTCTTTAGGTGTCAAGACACTAAAGGGGACCAATCAAATTTGGAACATATAAGAAAATAGTACTTAACAACAAAAAAGTCCTGTTTATCTTAGTGTATATTAAAAACTACTAACTGGATTTTAATGAATGAAAGTTTTTCTGAAAGGTGAATATATTAGAAAAATTTAGAGTCCTAACTTGCTCTGTTTTAATGGTGTTTAGTATGTTTTATGTCACATGCACTACATGACCTATAAACCAAGATTTTCTGAAAAGAAAGAGCTATTTTTAGAGTGGGGTTTACCCCGGAAGCGGGTTTTCTCTTGGAAGGTTTTAAAGAGGTCATGAAATTTTGAGAGAACATAGGCCTGTCACGTACGATTCAGGATATATATGATGTCGGTCAAGTTGCGCTTAAGGTAAAAGAGATGCTCTAATTAAAAAAATAACAAATTTAGTAGAAAATCTAAAAGAATTGGATTAGTGTTTACACACCTTTAATACATAGACACCATTTTTTCATATTCCCTCCCTTTGCCTGAAAATGTTTGAGAATGAAAGATTGTAACCCATTTACTCATTTTAAATTACATATTTGGTTCTAAACCATACTAGTGTCAGATTTCAGCCTAAATATTATATTATGTAACATTTTAGATTTTTTTGGCAATAAAATCTGTATTCTCTGCCTAGAACAGTGTGTTTGGAGTTAAAAAATATATTGTTTCAGTGTTTCTCAGTAGCAGGCAAGTCAGACAATCTAAATATTAGGTCGCAAAGACATCTATGTTGCCACAAATATTTAATATGGTGCCTATTTTGTATTTTTTAGATGCGGAATTTGTCAATTTATACTATAGGACAGAGTCATACTAAAATTGTTCTTTTTGGAATTTTATTGTTTGTTGAGGTGCAGTTCTATCTTGTTGCTCAACAAGAAATATGAAATGGTTTAGTAGGAATGTTACAGATATTTAAAGTTTATAAGAGATCTAATATGCCATCTAAAAAAAAAGGGGGGGGGGCTGGTCCCCCAACCTGAAACTTCAATTTTTTTTATTTGTGAGATATAAATATAATGTATGTTTTTATAAGTATTCAGTATGTTATACTATAGTGTTAATGTGTGATATACATTGAAATTTACATCTGAACTTAGGAAATTGAATATATTGCAAATAATGCATTACTTGATCTGCAAACACAGTTTGTGCTGATTAAGTATGTGCGCAGTCATTGAATCTTTTTCTGCGATTCTCCAAAACTGTTAATAGAATGCAAAGAAATTTTAGGGTGTTGGTCAGATATACTTAGGCTACAAATAGGCAAAATTTTGTACAATTTGATGGACAAATACATGCTCTTTAGGTGTCAAGACACTAAAGGGGACCAATCAAATTTGGAACATATAAGAAAATAGTACTTAACAACAAAATAGTCCTGTTTATCTTAGTGTATATTAAAAACTACTAACTGGATTTTAATGAATGAAAGTTTTTCTGAAAGGTGAATATATTAGAAAAATTTAGAGTCCTAACTTGCTCTGTTTTAATGGTGTTTAGTATGTTTTATGTCACATGCACTACATGACCTATAAACCAAGATTTTCTGAAAAGAAAGAGCTATTTTTAGAGTGGGGTTTACCCCGGAAGCGGGTTTTCCCTTGGAAGGTTTTAAAGAGGTCATGAAATTTTGAGAGAACATAGGCCTGTCACGTACGATTCAGGATATATATGATGTCGGTCAAGTTGCGCTTAAGGTAAAAGAGATGCTCTAATTAAAAAAATAACAAATTTAGTAGAAAATCTAAAAGAATTGGATTAGTGTTTACACACCTTTAATACATAAACACCATTTTTTCATATTCCCTCCCTTTGCCTGAAAATGTTTGAGAATGAAAGATTATAACCCATTTATTCATTTTAAATTACATATTTGGTTCTAAACCATACTAGTGTCAGATTTCAGCCTAAATATTATATTATGTAACATTTTAGATTTTTTTGGCAATAAAATCTGTATTCTCTGCCTAGAACAGTGTGTTTGGAGTTAAAAAATATATTGTTTCAGTGTTTCTCAGTAGCAGGCAAGTCAGACAATCTAAATATTAGGTCGCAAAGACATCTATGTTGCCACAAATATTTAATATGGTGCCTATTTTGTATTTTTTAGATGCGGAATTTGTCAATTTATACTATAGGACAGAGTCATACTAAAATTGTTCTTTTTGGAATTTTATTGTTTGTTGAGGTGCAGTTCTATCTTGTTGCGCAACAAGAAATATGAAATGGTTTAGTAGGAATGTTACAGATATTTAAAGTTTATAAGAGATCTAATATGCCATCTAAAAAAAGGGGGGGGGGCTGGTCCCCCAACCTGAAACTTCAAATTTTTTTATTTGTGAGATATAAATATAATGTATGTTTTTATTAGTATTCAGTATGTTATACTATAGTGTTAATGTGTGATATACATTGAAATTTACATCTGAACTTAGGAAATTGAATATATTGCAAATAATGCATTACTTGATCTGCAAACACAGTTTGTGCTGATTAAGTATGTGCGCAGTCATTGAATCTTTTTCTGCGATTCTCCAAAACTGTTATATAGAATGCAAAGAAATTTTAGGGTGTTGGTCAGATATACTTAGGCTACAAATAGGCAAAATTTTGTACAATTTGATGGACAAATACATGCTCTTTAGGTGTCAAGACACTAAAGGGGACCAATCAAATTTGGAACATATAAGAAAATAGTACTTAACAACAAAATTGTCCTGTTTATCTTAGTGTATATTAAAAACTACTAACTGGATTTTAATGAATGAAAGTTTTTCTGAAAGGTGAATATATTAGAAAAATTTAGAGTCCTAACTTGCTCTGTTTTAATGGTGTTTAGTATGTTTTATGTCACATGCACTACATGACCTATAAACCAAGATTTTCTGAAAAGAAAGAGCTATTTTTAGAGTGGGGTTTACCCCGGAAGCGGGTTTTCTCTTGGAAGGTTTTAAAGAGGTCATGAAATTTTGAGAGAACATAGGCCTGTCACGTACGATTCAGGATATATATGATGTCGGTCAAGTTGCGCTTAAGTTAAAAGAGATCCTCTAATTAAAAAAATAACAAATTTAGTAGAAAATCTAAAAGAATTGGATTAGTGTTTACACACCTTTAATACATAAACACCATTTTTTCATATTCCCTCCCTTTGCCTGAAAATGTTTGAGAATGAAAGATTATAACCCATTTACTCATTTTAAATTACATATTTGGTTCTAAACCATACTAGTGTCAGATTTCAGCCTAAATATTATATTATGTAACATTTTAGATTTTTTTGGCAATAAAATCTGTATTCTCTGCCTAGAACAGTGTGTTTGGAGTTAAAAAATATATTGTTTGTTTCTCAGTAGCAGGCAAGTCAGACAATCTAAATATTAGGTCGCAAAGACATCTATGTTGCCACAAATATTTAATATGGTGCCTATTTTGTATTTTTTAGATGCGGAATTTGTCAATTTATACTATAGGACAGAGTCATACTAAAATTGTTCTTTTTGGAATTTTATTGTTTGTTGAGGTGCAGTTCTATCTTGTTGCGCAACAAGAAATATGAAATGGTTTAGTAGGAATGTTACAGATATTTAAAGTTTATAAGAGATCTAATATGCCATCTAAAAAAAAGGGGGGGGCTGGTCCCCCAACCTGAAACTTCAAATTTTTTTATTTGTGAGATATAAATATAATGTATGTTTTTATTAGTATTCAGTATGTTATACTATAGTGTTAATGTGTGATATACATTGAAATTTACATCTGAACTTAGGAAATTAAATATATTGCAAATAATGCATTACTTGATCTGCAAACACAGTTTGTGCTGATTAAGTATGTGCGCAGTCATTGAATCTTTTTCTGCGATTCTCCAAAACTGTTATATAGAATGCAAAGAAATTTTAGGGTGTTGGTCAGATATACTTAGGCTACAAATAGGCAAAATTTTGTACAATTTGATGGACAAATACATGCTCTTTAATACATAAACACCATTTTTTCATATTCCCTCCCTTTGCCTGAAAATGTTTGAGAATGAAAGATTATAACCCATTTACTCATTTTAAATTACATATTTGGTTCTAAACCATACTAGTGTCAGATTTCAGCCTAAATATTATATTATGTAACATTTTAGATTTTGTTGGCAATAAAATCTGTATTCTCTGCCTAGAACAGTGTGTTTTTAGTTAAAAAATATATTGTTTCAGTGTTTCTCAGTAGCAGGCAAGTCAGACAATCTAAATATTAGGTCGCAAAGACATCTATGTTGCCACAAATATTTAATATGGTGCCTATTTTGTATTTTTTAGATGCGGAATTTGTCAATTTATACTATAGGACAGAGTCATACTAAAATTGTTCTTTTTGGAATTTTATTGTTTGTTGAGGTGCAGTTCTATCTTGTTGCGCAACAAGAAATATGAAATGGTTTAGTAGGAATGTTACAGATATTTAAAGTTTATAAGAGATCTAATATGCCATCTAAAAAAAAAGGGGGGGGGGCTGGTCCCCCAACTTGAAACTTCAAATTTTTTTATTTGTGAGATATAAATATAATGTATGTTTTTATTAGTATTCAGTATGTTATACTATAGTGTTAATGTGTGATATACATTGAAATTTACATCTGAACTTAGGAAATTGAATATATTGCAAATAATGCATTACTTGATCTGCAAACACAGTTTGTGCTGATTAAGTATGTGCGCAGTCATTGAATCTTTTTCTGCGATTCTCCAAAACTGTTATATAGAATGCAAAGAAATTTTAGGGTGTTGGTCAGATATACTTAGGCTACAAATAGGCAAAATTTTGTACAATTTGATGGACAAATACATGCTCTTTAATACATAAACACCATTTTTTCATATTCCCTCCCTTTGCCTGAAAATGTTTGAGAATGAAAGATTATAACCCATTTACTCATTTTAAATTACATATTTGGTTCTAAACCATACTAGTGTCAGATTTCAGCCTAAATATTATATTATGTAACATTTTAGATTTTGTTGGCAATAAAATCTGTATTCTCTGCCTAGAACAGTGTGTTTGGAGTTAAAAAATATATTGTTTCAGTGTTTCTCAGTAGCAGGCAA
This sequence comes from Limnoperna fortunei, assembly GCA_944474755.1. NCBI lineage: Eukaryota > Metazoa > Mollusca > Bivalvia > Mytilida > Modiolidae > Limnoperna > Limnoperna fortunei. Next base: position 35,631,855 of record OX104119.1, read on the forward strand.
GTCAGACAATCTAAATATTAGGTCGCAAAGACATCTATGTTGCCACAAATATTTAATATGGTGCCTATTTTGTATTTTTTAGATGCGGAATTTGTCAATTTATACTATAGGACAGAGTCATACTAAAATTGTTCTTTTTGGAATTTTATTGTTTGTTGAGGTGCAGTTCTATCTTGTTGCTCAACAAGAAATATGAAATGGTTTAGTAGGAATGTTACAGATATTTAAAGTTTATAAGAGATCTAATATGCCATCTAAAAAAAGGGGGGGGGGGGCTGGTCCCCCAACCTGAAACTTCAAATTTTTTTATTTGTGAGATATAAATATAATGTATGTTTTTATTAGTATTCAGTATGTTATACTATAGTGTTAATGTGTGATATACATTGAAATTTACATCTGAACTTAGGAAATTGAATATATTGCAAATAATGCATTACTTGATCTGCAAACACAGTTTGTGCTGATTAAGTATGTGCGCAGTCATTGAATCTTTTTCTGCGATTCTCCAAAACTGTTATATAGAATGCAAAGAAATTTTAGGGTGTTGGTCAGATATACTTAGGCTACAAATAGGCAAAATTTTGTACAATTTGATGGACAAATACATGCTCTTTAGGTGTCAAGACACTAAAGGGGACCAATCAAATTTGGAACATATAAGAAAATAGTACTTAACAACAAAATAGTCCTGTTTATCTTAGTGTATATTAAAAACTACTAACTGGATTTTAATGAATGAAAGTTTTTCTGAAAGTTGAATATATTAGAAAAATTTAGAGTCCTAACTTGCTCTGTTTTAATGGTGTTTAGTATGTTTTATGTCACATGCACTACATGACCTATAAACCAAGATTTTCTGAAAAGAAAGAGCTATTTTTAGAATGGGGTTTACCCCGGAAGCGGGTTTTCTCTTGGAAGGTTTTAAAGAGGTCATAAAATTTTGAGAGAACATAGGCCTGTCACGTACGATTCAGGATATATATGATGTCGGTCAAGTTGCGCTTAAGGTAAAAGAGATGCTCTAATTAAAAAAATAACAAATTTAGTAGAAAATCTAAAAGAATTGGATTAGTGTTTACACACCTTTAATACATAAACACCATTTTTTCATATTCCCTCCCTTTGCCTGAAAATGTTTGAGAATGAAAGATTATAACCCATTTATTCATTTTAAATTACATATTTGGTTCTAAACCATACTAGTGTCAGATTTCAGCCTAAATATTATATTATGTAACATTTTAGATTTTTTTGGCAATAAAATCTGTATTCTCTGCCTAGAACAGTGTGTTTGGAGTTAAAAAATATATTGTTTCAGTGTTTCTCAGTAGCAGGCAAGTCAGACAATCTAAATATTAGGTCGCAAAGACATCTATGTTGCCACAAATATTTAATATGGTGCCTATTTTGTATTTTTTAGATGCGGAATTTGTCAATTTATACTATAGGACAGAGTCATACTAAAATTGTTCTTTTTGGAATTTTATTGTTTGTTGAGGTGCAGTTCTATCTTGTTGCGCAACAAGAAATATGAAATGGTTTAGTAGGAATGTTACAGATATTTAAAGTTTATAAGAGATCTAATATGCCATCTAAAAAAAGGGGGGGGGGCTGGTCCCCCAACCTGAAACTTCAAATTTTTTTATTTGTGAGATATAAATATAATGTATGTTTTTATTAGTATTCAGTATGTTATACTATAGTGTTAATGTGTGATATACATTGAAATTTACATCTGAACTTAGGAAATTGAATATATTGCAAATAATGCATTACTTGATCTGCAAACACAGTTTGTGCTGATTAAGTATGTGCGCAGTCATTGAATCTTTTTCTGCGATTCTCCAAAACTGTTATATAGAATGCAAAGAAATTTTAGGGTGTTGGTCAGATATACTTAGGCTACAAATAGGCAAAATTTTGTACAATTTGATGGACAAATACATGCTCTTTAGGTGTCAAGACACTAAAGGGGACCAATCAAATTTGGAACATATAAGAAAATAGTACTTAACAACAAAATAGTCCTGTTTATCTTAGTGTATATTAAAAACTACTAACTGGATTTTAATGAATGAAAGTTTTTCTGAAAGTTGAATATATTAGAAAAATTTAGAGTCCTAACTTGCTCTGTTTTAATGGTGTTTAGTATGTTTTATGTCACATGCACTACATGACCTATAAACCAAGATTTTCTGAAAAGAAAGAGCTATTTTTAGAATGGGGTTTACCCCGGAAGCGGGTTTTCTCTTGGAAGGTTTTAAAGAGGTCATAAAATTTTGAGAGAACATAGGCCTGTCACGTACGATTCAGGATATATATGATGTCGGTCAAGTTGCGCTTAAGGTAAAAGAGATGCTCTAATTAAAAAAATAACAAATTTAGTAGAAAATCTAAAAGAATTGGATTAGTGTTTACACACCTTTAATACATAAACACCATTTTTTCATATTCCCTCCCTTTGCCTGAAAATGTTTGAGAATGAAAGATTATAACCCATTTATTCATTTTAAATTACATATTTGGTTCTAAACCATACTAGTGTCAGATTTCAGCCTAAATATTATATTATGTAACATTTTAGATTTTTTTGGCAATAAAATCTGTATTCTCTGCCTAGAACAGTGTGTTTGGAGTTAAAAAATATATTGTTTCAGTGTTTCTCAGTAGCAGGCAAGTCAGACAATCTAAATATTAGGTCGCAAAGACATCTATGTTGCCACAAATATTTAATATGGTGCCTATTTTGTATTTTTTAGATGCGGAATTTGTCAATTTATACTATAGGACAGAGTCATACTAAAATTGTTCTTTTTGGAATTTTATTGTTTGTTGAGGTGCAGTTCTATCTTGTTGCGCAACAAGAAATATGAAATGGTTTAGTAGGAATGTTACAGATATTTAAAGTTTATAAGAGATCTAATATGCCATCTAAAAAAAGGGGGGGGGGCTGGTCCCCCAACCTGAAACTTCAAATTTTTTTATTTGTGAGATATAAATATAATGTATGTTTTTATTAGTATTCAGTATGTTATACTATAGTGTTAATGTGTGATATACATTGAAATTTACATCTGAACTTAGGAAATTGAATATATTGCAAATAATGCATTACTTGATCTGCAAACACAGTTTGTGCTGATTAAGTATGTGCGCAGTCATTGAATCTTTTTCTGCGATTCTCCAAAACTGTTATATAGAATGCAAAGAAATTTTAGGGTGTTGGTCAGATATACTTAGGCTACAAATAGGCAAAATTTTGTACAATTTGATGGACAAATACATGCTCTTTAGGTGTCAAGACACTAAAGGGGACCAATCAAATTTGGAACATATAAGAAAATAGTACTTAACAACAAAATAGTCCTGTTTATCTTAGTGTATATTAAAAACTACTTACTGGATTTTAATGAATGAAAGTTTTTCTGAAAGTTGAATATATTAGAAAAATTTAGAGTCCTAACTTGCTCTGTTTTAATGGTGTTTAGTATGTTTTATGTCACATGCACTACATGACCTATAAACCAAGATTTTCTGAAAAGAAAGAGCTATTTTTAGAATGGGGTTTACCCCGGAAGCGGGTTTTCTCTTGGAAGGTTTTAAAGAGGTCATGAAATTTTGAGAGAACATAGGCCTGTCACGTACGATTCAGGATATATATGATGTCGGTCAAGTTGCGCTTAAGGTAAAAGAGATGCTCTAATTAAAAAAAATAACAAATTTAGTAGAAAATCTAAAAGAATTGGATTAGTGTTTACACACCTTTAATACATAAACACCATTTTTTCATATTCCCTCTCTTTGCCTGAAAATGTTTGAGAATGAAAGATTATAACCCATTTACTCATTTTAAATTACATATTTGGTTCTAAACCATACTAGTGTCAGATTTCAGCCTAAATATTATATTATGTAACATTTTAGATTTTGTTGGCAATAAAATCTATATTCTCTGCCTAGAACAGTGTGTTTGGAGTTAAAAAATATATTGTTTCAGTGTTTCTCAGTAGCAGGCAAGTCAGACAATCTAAATATTAGGTCGCAAAGACATCTATGTTGCCACAAATATTTAATCTGGTGCCTATTTTGTATTTTTTAGATGCGGAATTTGTCAATTTATACTATAGGACAGAGTCATACTAAAATTGTTCTTTTTGGAATTTTATTGTTTGTTGAGGTGCAGTTCTATCTTGTTGCGCAACAAGAAATATGAAATGGTTTAGTAGGAATGTTACAGATATTTAAAGTTTATAAGAGATCTAATATGCCATCTAAAAAAAAAGGGGGGGGGGCAGGTGCCCCAACCTGAAACTTCAAATTTTTTTATTTGTGAGATATAAATATAATGTATGTTTTTATTAGTATTCAGTATGTTATACTATAGTGTTAATGTGTGATATACATTGAAATTTACATCTGAACTTAGGAAATTGAATATATTGCAAATAATGCATTACTTGATCTGCAAACACAGTTTGTGCTGATTAAGTATGTGCGCAGTCATTGAATCTTTTTCTGCGATTCTCCAAAACTGTTATATAGAATGCAAAGAAATTTTAGGGTGTTGGTCAGATATACTTAGGCTACAAATAGGCAAAATTTTGTACAATTTGATGGACAAATACATGCTCTTTAGGTGTCAAGACACTAAAGGGGACCAATCAAATTTGGAACATATAAGAAAATAGTACTTAACAACAAAATAGTCCTGTTTATCTTAGTGTATATTAAAAACTACTTACTGGATTTTAATGAATGAAAGTTTTTCTGAAAGTTGAATATATTAGAAAAATTTAGAGTCCTAACTTGCTCTGTTTTAATGGTGTTTAGTATGTTTTATGTCACATGCACTACATGACCTATAAACCAAGATTTTCTGAAAAGAAAGAGCTATTTTTAGAATGGGGTTTACCCCGGAAGCGGGTTTTCTCTTGGAAGGTTTTAAAGAGGTCATGAAATTTTGAGAGAACATAGGCCTGTCACGTACGATTCAGGATATATATGATGTCGGTCAAGTTGCGCTTAAGGTAAAAGAGATGCTCTAATTAAAAAAATAACAAATTTAGTAGAAAATCTAAAAGAATTGGATTAGTGTTTACACACCTTTAATACATAAACACCATTTTTTCATATTCCCTCCCTTTGCCTGAAAATGTTTGAGAATGAAAGATTATAACCCATTTATTCATTTTAAATTACATATTTGGTTCTAAACCATACTAGTGTCAGATTTCAGCCTAAATATTATATTATGTAACATTTTAGATTTTTTTGGCAATAAAATCTGTATTCTCTGCCTAGAACAGTGTGTTTGGAGTTAAAAAATATATTGTTTCAGTGTTTCTCAGTAGCAGGCAAGTCAGACAATCTAAATATTAGGTCGCAAAGACATCTATGTTGCCACAAATATTTAATATGGTGCCTATTTTGTATTTTTTAGATGCGGAATTTGTCAATTTATACTATAGGACAGAGTCATACTAAAACTGTTCTTTTTGGAATTTTATTGTTTGTTAAGGTGCAGTTCTATCTTGTTGCGCAACAAGAAATATGAAATGGTTTAGTAGGAATGTTACAGATATTTAAAGTTTATAAGAGATCTAATATGCCATCTAAAAAAAGGGGGGGCTGGTCCCCCAACCTGAAACTTCAAATTTTTTTATTTGTGAGATATAAATATAATGTATGTTTTTATTAGTATTCAGTATGTTATACTGTAGTGTTAATGTGTGATATACATTGAAATTTACATCTGAACTTAGGAAATTAAATATATTGCAAATAATGCATTACTTGATCTGCAAACACAGTTTGTGCTGATTAAGTATGTGCGCAGTCATTGAATCTTTTTCTGCGATTCTCCAAAACTGTTATATAGAATGCAAAGAAATTTTAGGGTGTTGGTCAGATATACTTAGGCTACAAATAGGCAAAATTTTGTACAATTTGATGGACAAATACATGCTCTTTAGGTGTCAAGACACTAAAGGGGACCAATCAAATTTGGAACATATAAGAAAATAGTACTTAACAACAAAATAGTCCTGTTTATCTTAGTGTATATTAAAAACTACTTACTGGATTTTAATGAATGAAAGTTTTTCTGAAAGTTGAATATATTAGAAAAATTTAGAGTCCTAACTTGCTCTGTTTTAATGGTGTTTAGTATGTTTTATGTCACATGCACTACATGACCTATAAACCAAGATTTTCTGAAAAGAAAGAGCTATTTTTAGAATGGGGTTTACCCCGGAAGCGGGTTTTCTCTTGGAAGGTTTTAAAGAGGTCATGAAATTTTGAGAGAACATAGGCCTGTCACGTACGATTCAGGATATATATGATGTCGGTCAAGTTGCGCTTAAGGTAAAAGAGATGCTCTAATTAAAAAAATAACAAATTTAGTAGAAAATCTAAAAGAATTGGATTAGTGTTTACACACCTTTAATACATAAACACCATTTTTTCATATTCCCTCTCTTTGCCTGAAAATGTTTGAGAATGAAAGATTATAACCCATTTACTCATTTTAAATTACATATTTGGTTCTAAACCATACTAGTGTCAGATTTCAGCCTAAATATTATATTATGTAACATTTTAGATTTTGTTGGCAATAAAATCTATATTCTCTGCCTAGAACAGTGTGTTTGGAGTTAAAAAATATATTGTTTCAGTGTTTCTCAGTAGCAGGCAAGTCAGACAATCTAAATATTAGGTCGCAAAGACATCTATGTTGCCACAAATATTTAATATGGTGCCTATTTTGTATTTTTTAGATGCGGAATTTGTCAATTTATACTATAGGACAGAGTCATACTAAAATTGTTCTTTTTGGAATTTTATTGTTTGTTGAGGTGCAGTTCTATCTTGTTGCGCAACAAGAAATATGAAATGGTTTAGTAGGAATGTTACAGATATTTAAAGTTTATAAGAGATCTAATATGCCATCTAAAAAAAAAGGGGGGGGGGGCAGGTGCCCCAACCTGAAACTTCAAATTTTTTTATTTGTGAGATATAAATATAATGTATGTTTTTATTAGTATTCAGTATGTTATACTATAGTGTTAATGTGTGATATACATTGAAATTTACATCTGAACTTAGGAAATTGAATATATTGCAAATAATGCATTACTTGATCTGCAAACACAGTTTGTGCTGATTAAGTATGTGCGCAGTCATTGAATCTTTTTCTGCGATTCTCCAAAACTGTTATATAGAATGCAAAGAAATTTTAGGGTGTTGGTCAGATATACTTAGGCTACAAATAGGCAAAATTTTGTACAATTTGATGGACAAATACATGCTCTTTAATACATAAACACCATTTTTTCATATTCCCTCCCTTTGCCTGAAAATGTTTGAGAATGAAAGATTATAACCCATTTACTCATTTTAAATTACATATTTGGTTCTAAACCATACTAGTGTCAGATTTCAGCCTAAATATTATATTATGTAACATTTTAGATTTTTTTGGCAATAAAATCTGTATTCTCTGCCTAGAACAGTGTGTTTGGAGTTAAAAAATATATTGTTTCAGTGTTTCTCAGTAGCAGGCAAGTCAGACAATCTAAATATTAGGTCGCAAAGACATCTATGTTGCCACAAATATTTAATATGGTGCCTATTTTGTATTTTTTAGATGCGGAATTTGTCAATTTATACTATAGGACAGAGTCATACTAAAACTGTTCTTTTTGGAATTTTATTGTTTGTTGAGGTGCAGTTCTATCTTGTTGCGCAACAAGAAATATGAAATGGTTTAGTAGGAATGTTACAGATATTTAAAGTTTATAAGAGATCTAATATGCCATCTAAAAAAAGGGGGGGCTGGTCCCCCAACCTGAAACTTCAAATTTTTTTATTTGTGAGATATAAATATAATGTATGTTTTTATTAGTATTCAGTATGTTATACTGTAGTGTTAATGTGTGATATACATTGAAATTTACATCTGAACTTAGGAAATTAAATATATTGCAAATAATGCATTACTTGATCTGCAAACACAGTTTGTGCTGATTAAGTATGTGCGCAGTCATTGAATCTTTTTCTGCGATTCTCCAAAACTGTTATATAGAATGCAAAGAAATTTTAGGGTGTTGGTCAGATATACTTAGGCTACAAATAGGCAAAATTTTGTACAATTTGATGGACAAATACATGCTCTTTAATACATAAACACCATTTTTTCATATTCCCTCCCTTTGCCTGAAAATGTTTGAGAATGAAAGATTATAACCCATTTACTCATTTTAAATTACATATTTGGTTCTAAACCATACTAGTGTCAGATTTCAGCCTAAATATTATATTATGTAACATTTTAGATTTTGTTGGCAATAAAATCTGTATTCTCTGCCTAGAACAGTGTGTTTGGAGTTAAAAAATATATTGTTTCAGTGTTTCTCAGTAGCAGGCAAGTCAGACAATCTAAATATTAGGTCGCAAAGACATCTATGTTGCCACAAATATTTAATATGGTGCCTATTTTGTATTTTTTAGATGCGGAATTTGTCAATTTATACTATAGGACAGAGTCATACTAAAATTGTTCTTTTTGGAATTTTATTGTTTGTTGAGGTGCAGTTCTATCTTGTTGCGCAACAAGAAATATGAAATGGTTTAGTAGGAATGTTACAGATATTTAAAGTTTATAAGAGATCTAATATGCCATCTAAAAAAAAGGGGGGGCTGGTCCCCCAACCTGAAACTTCAAATTTTTTTATTTGTGAGATATAAATATAATGTATGTTTTTATTAGTATTCAGTATGTTATACTATAGTGTTAATGTGTGATATACATTGAAATTTACACCTGAACTTTGGAAATTGAATATATTGCAAATAATGCATTACTTGATCTGCAAACACAGTTTGTGCTGATTAAGTATGTGCGCAGTCATTGAATCTTTTTCTGCGATTCTCCAAAACTGTTATATATAATGCAAAGAAATTTTAGGGTGTTGGTCAGATATACTTAGGCTACAAATAGGCAAAATTTTGTACAATTTGATGGACAAATACATGCTCTTTAGGTGTCAAGACACTAAAGGGGACCAATCAAATTTGGAACATATAAGAAAATAGTACTTAACAACAAAATAGTCCTGTTTATCTTAGTGTATATTAAAAACTACTAACTGGATTTTAATGAATGAAAGTTTTTCTGAAAGGTGAATATACTAGAAAAATTTAGAGTCCTAACTTGCTCTGTTTTAATGGTGTTTAGTATGTTTTATGTCACATGCACTACATGACCTATAAACCAAGATTTTCTGAAAAGAAAGAGCTATTTTTAGAGTGGGGTTTACCCCGGAAGCGGGTTTTCTCTTGGAAGGTTTTAAAGAGGTCATGAAATTTTGAGAGAACATAGGCCTGTCACGTACGATTCAGGATATATATGATGTCGGTCAAGTTGCGCTTAAGGTAAAAGAGATGCTCTAATTAAAAAAAATAACAAATTTAGTAGAAAATCTAAAAGAATTGGATTAGTGTTTACACACCTTTAATACATAAACACCATTTTTTCATATTCCCTCCCTTTGCCTGAAAATGTTTGAGAATGAAAGATTATAACCCATTTACTCATTTTAAATTACATATTTGGTTCTAAACCATACTAGTGTCAGATTTCAGCCTAAATATTATATTATGTAACATTTTAGATTTTTTTGGCAATAAAATCTGTATTCTCTGCCTAGAACAGTGTGTTTGGAGTTAAAAAATATATTGTTTCAGTGTTTCTCAGTAGCAGACAAGTCAGACAATCTAAATATTAGGTCGCAAAGACATCTATGTTGCCACAAATATTTAATATGGTGCCTATTTTGTATTTTTTAGATGCGGAATTTGTCAATTTATACTATAGGACAGAGTCATACTAAAATTGTTCTTTTTGGAATTTTATTGTTTGTTGAGGTGCAGTTCTATCTTGTTGCGCAACAAGAAATATGAAATGGTTTAGTAGGAATGTTACAGATATTTAAAGTTTATAAGAGATCTAATATGCCATCTAGAAAAAATGGGCGGGGCTGGTCCCCCAACCTGAAACTTCAAATTTTTTTATTTGTGAGATATAAATATAATGTATGTTTTTATTAGTATTCAGTATGTTATACTATAGTGTTAATGTGTGATATACATTGAAATTTACATCTGAACTTAGGAAATTGAATATATTGCAAATAATGCATTACTTGATCTGCAAACACAGTTTGTGCTGATTAAGTATGTGCGCAGTCATTGAATCTTTTTCTGCGATTCTCCAAAACTGTTATATAGAATGCAAAGAAATTTTAGGGTGTTGGTCAGATATACTTAGGCTACAAATAGGCAAAATTTTGTACAATTTGATGGACAAATACATGCTCTTTAATACATAAACACCATTTTTTCATATTCCCTCCCTTTGCCTGAAAATGTTTGAGAATGAAAGATTATAACCCATTTACTCATTTTAAATTACATATTTGGTTCTAAACCATACTAGTGTCAGATTTCAGCCTAAATATTATATTATGTAACATTTTAGATTTTTTTGGCAATAAAATCTGTATTCTCTGCCTAGAACAGTGTGTTTGGAGTTAAAAAATATATTGTTTCAGTGTTTCTCAGTAGCAGGCAAGTCAGACAATCTAAATATTAGGTCGCAAAGACATCTATGTTGCCACAAATATTTAATATGGTGCCTATTTTGTATTTTTTAGATGCGGAATTTGTCAATTTATACTATAGGACAGAGTCATACTAAAATTGTTCTTTTTGGAATTTTATTGTTTGTTGAGGTGCAGTTCTATCTTGTTGCGCAACAAGAAATATGAAATGGTTTAGTAGGAATGTTACAGATATTTAAAGTTTATAAGAGATCTAATATGCCATCTAAAAAAAAGGGGGGGGGGCTGGTCCCCCAACCTGAAACTTTAAATTTTTTTATTTGTGAGATATAAATATAATGTATGTTTTTATTAGTATTCAGTATGTTATACTATAGTGTTAATGTGTGATATACATTGAAATTTACATCTGAACTTAGGAAATTGAATATATTGCAAATAATGCATTACTTGATCTGCAAACACAGTTTGTGCTGATTAAGTATGTGCGCAGTCATTGAATCTTTTTCTGCGATTCTCCAAAACTGTTATATAGAATGCAAAGAAATTTTAGGGTGTTGGTCAGATATACTTAGGCTACAAATAGGCAAAATTTTGTACAATTTGATGGACAAATACATGCTCTTTAATACATAAACACCATTTTTTCATATTCCCTCCCTTTGCCTGAAAATGTTTGAGAATGAAAGATTATAACCCATTTACTCATTTTAAATTACATATTTGGTTCTAAACCATACTAGTGTCAGATTTCAGCCTAAATATTATATTATGTAACATTTTAGATTTTTTTGGCAATAAAATCTGTATTCTCTGCCTAGAACAGTGTGTTTGGAGTTAAAAAATATATTGTTTCAGTGTTTCTCAGTAGCAGGCAAGTCAGACAATCTAAATATTAGGTCGCAAAGACATCTATGTTGCCACAAATATTTAATATGGTGCCTATTTTGTATTTTTTAGATGCGGAATTTGTCAATTTATACTATAGGACAGAGTCATACTAAAATTGTTCTTTTTGGAATTTTATTGTTTGTTGAGGTGCAGTTCTATCTTGTTGCGCAACAAGAAATATGAAATGGTTTAGTAGGAATGTTACAGATATTTAAAGTTTATAAGAGATCTAATATGCCATCTAAAAAAAAGGGGGGGGGGCTGGTCCCCCAACCTGAAACTTTAAATTTTTTTATTTGTGAGATATAAATATAATGTATGTTTTTATTAGTATTCAGTATGTTATACTATAGTGTTAATGTGTGATATACATTGAAATTTACATCTGAACTTAGGAAATTGAATATATTGCAAATAATGCATTACTTGATCTGCAAACACAGTTTGTGCTGATTAAGTATGTGCGCAGTCATTGAATCTTTTTCTGCGATTCTCCAAAACTGTTATATAGAATGCAAAGAAATTTTAGGGTGTTGGTCAGATATACTTAGGCTACAAATAGGCAAAATTTTGTACAATTTGATGGACAAATACATGCTCTTTAATACATAAACACCATTTTTTCATATTCCCTCCCTTTGCCTGAAAATGTTTGAGAATGAAAGATTATAACCCATTTACTCATTTTAAATTACATATTTGGTTCTAAACCATACTAGTGTCAGATTTCAGCCTAAATATTATATTATGTAACATTTTAGATTTTTTTGGCAATAAAATCTGTATTCTCTGCCTAGAACAGTGTGTTTGGAGTTAAAAAATATATTGTTTCAGTGTTTCTCAGTAGCAGGCAAGTCAGACAATCTAAATATTAGGTCGCAAAGACATCTATGTTGCCACAAATATTTAATATGGTGCCTATTTTGTATTTTTTAGATGCGGAATTTGTCAATTTATACTATAGGACAGAGTCATACTAAAATTGTTCTTTTTGGAATTTTATTGTTTGTTGAGGTGCAGTTCTATCTTGTTGCGCAACAAGAAATATGAAATGGTTTAGTAGGAATGTTACAGATATTTAAAGTTTATAAGAGATCTAATATGCCATCTAAAAAAAAGGGGGGGGGGGCTGGTCCCCCAACCTGAAACTTTAAATTTTTTTATTTGTGAGATATAAATATAATGTATGTTTTTATTAGTATTCAGTATGTTATACTATAGTGTTAATGTGTGATATACATTGAAATTTACATCTGAACTTAGGAAATTGAATATATTGCAAATAATGCATTACTTGATCTGCAAACACAGTTTGTGCTGATTAAGTATGTGCGCAGTCATTGAATCTTTTTCTGCGATTCTCCAAAACTGTTATATAGAATGCAAAGAAATTTTAGGGTGTTGGTCAGATATACTTAGGCTACAAATAGGCAAAATTTTGTACAATTTGATGGACAAATACATGCTCTTTAATACATAAACACCATTTTTTCATATTCCCTCCCTTTGCCTGAAAATGTTTGAGAATGAAAGATTATAACCCATTTACTCATTTTAAATTACATATTTGGTTCTAAACCATACTAGTGTCAGATTTCAGCCTAAATATTATATTATGTAACATTTTAGATTTTGTTGGCAATAAAATCTGTATTCTCTGCCTAGAACAGTGTGTTTGGAGTTAAAAAATATATTGTTTCAGTGTTTCTCAGTAGCAGGCAAGTCAGACAATCTAAATATTAGGTCGCAAAGACATCTATGTTGCCACAAATATTTAATATGGTGCCTATTTTGTATTTTTTAGATGCGGAATTTGTCAATTTATACTATAGGACAGAGTCATACTAAAATTGTTCTTTTTGGAATTTTATTGTTTGTTGAGGTGCAGTTCTATCTTGTTGCGCAACAAGAAATATGAAATGGTTTAGTAGGAATGTTACAGATATTTAAAGTTTATAAGAGATCTAATATGCCATCTAAAAAAAAGGGGGGGCTGGTCCCCCAACCTGAAACTTCAAATTTTTTTATTTGTGAGATATAAATATAATGTATGTTTTTATTAGTATTCAGTATGTTATACTATAGTGTTAATGTGTGATATACATTGAAATTTACACCTGAACTTTGGAAATTGAATATATTGCAAATAATGCATTACTTGATCTGCAAACACAGTTTGTGCTGATTAAGTATGTGCGCAGTCATTGAATCTTTTTCTGCGATTCTCCAAAACTGTTATATATAATGCAAAGAAATTTTAGGGTGTTGGTCAGATATACTTAGGCTACAAATAGGCAAAATTTTGTACAATTTGATGGACAAATACATGCTCTTTAGGTGTCAAGACACTAAAGGGGACCAATCAAATTTGGAACATATAAGAAAATAGTACTTAACAACAAAATAGTCCTGTTTATCTTAGTGTATATTAAAAACTACTAACTGGATTTTAATGAATGAAAGTTTTTCTGAAAGGTGAATATACTAGAAAAATTTAGAGTCCTAACTTGCTCTGTTTTAATGGTGTTTAGTATGTTTTATGTCACATGCACTACATGACCTATAAACCAAGATTTTCTGAAAAGAAAGAGCTATTTTTAGAGTGGGGTTTACCCCGGAAGCGGGTTTTCTCTTGGAAGGTTTTAAAGAGGTCATGAAATTTTGAGAGAACATAGGCCTGTCACGTACGATTCAGGATATATATGATGTCGGTCAAGTTGCGCTTAAGGTAAAAGAGATGCTCTAATTAAAAAAAATAACAAATTTAGTAGAAAATCTAAAAGAATTGGATTAGTGTTTACACACCTTTAATACATAAACACCATTTTTTCATATTCCCTCCCTTTGCCTGAAAATGTTTGAGAATGAAAGATTATAACCCATTTACTCATTTTAAATTACATATTTGGTTCTAAACCATACTAGTGTCAGATTTCAGCCTAAATATTATATTATGTAACATTTTAGATTTTTTTGGCAATAAAATCTGTATTCTCTGCCTAGAACAGTGTGTTTGGAGTTAAAAAATATATTGTTTCAGTGTTTCTCAGTAGCAGACAAGTCAGACAATCTAAATATTAGGTCGCAAAGACATCTATGTTGCCACAAATATTTAATATGGTGCCTATTTTGTATTTTTTAGATGCGGAATTTGTCAATTTATACTATAGGACAGAGTCATACTAAAATTGTTCTTTTTGGAATTTTATTGTTTGTTGAGGTGCAGTTCTATCTTGTTGCGCAACAAGAAATATGAAATGGTTTAGTAGGAATGTTACAGATATTTAAAGTTTATAAGAGATCTAATATGCCATCTAAAAAAAGGGGGGGGGGGGCTGGTCCCCAACCTGAAACTTCAAATTTTTTTATTTGTGAGATATAAATATAATGTATGTTTTTATTAGTATTCAGTATGTTATACTATAGTGTTAATGTGTGATATACATTGAAATTTACATCTGAACTTAGGAAATTGAATATATTGCAAATAATGCATTACTTGATCTGCAAACACAGTTTGTGCTGATTAAGTATGTGCGCAGTCATTGAATCTTTTTCTGCGATTCTCCAAAACTGTTATATAGAATGCAAAGAAATTTTAGGGTGTTGGTCAGATATACTTAGGCTACAAATAGGCAAAATTTTGTACAATTTGATGGACAAATACATGCTCTTTAATACATAAACACCATTTTTTCATATTCCCTCCCTTTGCCTGAAAATGTTTGAGAATGAAAGATTATAACCCATTTACTCATTTTAAATTACATATTTGGTTCTAAACCATACTAGTGTCAGATTTCAGCCTAAATATTATATTATGTAACATTTTAGATTTTTTTGGCAATAAAATCTGTATTCTCTGCCTAGAACAGTGTGTTTGGAGTTAAAAAATATATTGTTTCAGTGTTTCTCAGTAGCAGGCAAGTCAGACAATCTAAATATTAGGTCGCAAAGACATCTATGTTGCCACAAATATTTAATATGGTGCCTATTTTGTATTTTTTAGATGCGGAATTTGTCAATTTATACTATAGGACAGAGTCATACTAAAATTGTTCTTTTTGGAATTTTATTGTTTGTTGAGGTGCAGTTCTATCTTGTTGCGCAACAAGAAATATGAAATGGTTTAGTAGGAATGTTACAGATATTTAAAGTTTATAAGAGATCTAATATGCCATCTAAAAAAAAGGGGGGGGGGGGCTGGTCCCCCAACCTGAAACTTTAAATTTTTTTATTTGTGAGATATAAATATAATGTATGTTTTTATTAGTATTCAGTATGTTATACTATAGTGTTAATGTGTGATATACATTGAAATTTACATCTGAACTTAGGAAATTGAATATATTGCAAATAATGCATTACTTGATCTGCAAACACAGTTTGTGCTGATTAAGTATGTGCGCAGTCATTGAATCTTTTTCTGCGATTCTCCAAAACTGTTATATAGAATGCAAAGAAATTTTAGGGTGTTGGTCAGATATACTTAGGCTACAAATAGGCAAAATTTTGTACAATTTGATGGACAAATACATGCTCTTTAATACATAAACACCATTTTTTCATATTCCCTCCCTTTGCCTGAAAATGTTTGAGAATGAAAGATTATAACCCATTTACTCATTTTAAATTACATATTTGGTTCTAAACCATACTAGTGTCAGATTTCAGCCTAAATATTATATTATGTAACATTTTAGATTTTGTTGGCAATAAAATCTGTATTCTCTGCCTAGAACAGTGTGTTTGGAGTTAAAAAATATATTGTTTCAGTGTTTCTCAGTAGCAGGCAAGTCAGACAATCTAAATATTAGGTCGCAAAGACATCTATGTTGCCACAAATATTTAATATGGTGCCTATTTTGTATTTTTTAGATGCGGAATTTGTCAATTTATACTATAGGACAGAGTCATACTAAAATTGTTCTTTTTGGAATTTTATTGTTTGTTGAGGTGCAGTTCTATCTTGTTGCGCAACAAGAAATATGAAATGGTTTAGTAGGAATGTTACAGATATTTAAAGTTTATAAGAGATCTAATATGCCATCTAAAAAAAAGGGGGGGCTGGTCCCCCAACCTGAAACTTCAAATTTTTTTATTTGTGAGATATAAATATAATGTATGTTTTTATTAGTATTCAGTATGTTATACTATAGTGTTAATGTGTGATATACATTGAAATTTACACCTGAACTTTGGAAATTGAATATATTGCAAATAATGCATTACTTGATCTGCAAACACAGTTTGTGCTGATTAAGTATGTGCGCAGTCATTGAATCTTTTTCTGCGATTCTCCAAAACTGTTATATATAATGCAAAGAAATTTTAGGGTGTTGGTCAGATATACTTAGGCTACAAATAGGCAAAATTTTGTACAATTTGATGGACAAATACATGCTCTTTAGGTGTCAAGACACTAAAGGGGACCAATCAAATTTGGAACATATAAGAAAATAGTACTTAACAACAAAATAGTCCTGTTTATCTTAGTGTATATTAAAAACTACTAACTGGATTTTAATGAATGAAAGTTTTTCTGAAAGGTGAATATACTAGAAA
The DNA here is from genome assembly GCA_944474755.1 of Limnoperna fortunei. Classification (NCBI taxonomy): domain Eukaryota; kingdom Metazoa; phylum Mollusca; class Bivalvia; order Mytilida; family Modiolidae; genus Limnoperna; species Limnoperna fortunei. The sequence continues at coordinate 35,648,933 of OX104119.1, forward strand.
AATTTAGAGTCCTAACTTGCTCTGTTTTAATGGTGTTTAGTATGTTTTATGTCACATGCACTACATGACCTATAAACCAAGATTTTCTGAAAAGAAAGAGCTATTTTTAGAGTGGGGTTTACCCCGGAAGCGGGTTTTCTCTTGGAAGGTTTTAAAGAGGTCATGAAATTTTGAGAGAACATAGGCCTGTCACGTACGATTCAGGATATATATGATGTCGGTCAAGTTGCGCTTAAGGTAAAAGAGATGCTCTAATTAAAAAAAATAACAAATTTAGTAGAAAATCTAAAAGAATTGGATTAGTGTTTACACACCTTTAATACATAAACACCATTTTTTCATATTCCCTCCCTTTGCCTGAAAATGTTTGAGAATGAAAGATTATAACCCATTTACTCATTTTAAATTACATATTTGGTTCTAAACCATACTAGTGTCAGATTTCAGCCTAAATATTATATTATGTAACATTTTAGATTTTTTTGGCAATAAAATCTGTATTCTCTGCCTAGAACAGTGTGTTTGGAGTTAAAAAATATATTGTTTCAGTGTTTCTCAGTAGCAGACAAGTCAGACAATCTAAATATTAGGTCGCAAAGACATCTATGTTGCCACAAATATTTAATATGGTGCCTATTTTGTATTTTTTAGATGCGGAATTTGTCAATTTATACTATAGGACAGAGTCATACTAAAATTGTTCTTTTTGGAATTTTATTGTTTGTTGAGGTGCAGTTCTATCTTGTTGCGCAACAAGAAATATGAAATGGTTTAGTAGGAATGTTACAGATATTTAAAGTTTATAAGAGATCTAATATGCCATCTAGAAAAAATGGGCGGGGCTGGTCCCCCAACCTGAAACTTCAAATTTTTTTATTTGTGAGATATAAATATAATGTATGTTTTTATTAGTATTCAGTATGTTATACTATAGTGTTAATGTGTGATATACATTGAAATTTACATCTGAACTTAGGAAATTGAATATATTGCAAATAATGCATTACTTGATCTGCAAACACAGTTTGTGCTGATTAAGTATGTGCGCAGTCATTGAATCTTTTTCTGCGATTCTCCAAAACTGTTATATAGAATGCAAAGAAATTTTAGGGTGTTGGTCAGATATACTTAGGCTACAAATAGGCAAAATTTTGTACAATTTGATGGACAAATACATGCTCTTTAATACATAAACACCATTTTTTCATATTCCCTCCCTTTGCCTGAAAATGTTTGAGAATGAAAGATTATAACCCATTTACTCATTTTAAATTACATATTTGGTTCTAAACCATACTAGTGTCAGATTTCAGCCTAAATATTATATTATGTAACATTTTAGATTTTTTTGGCAATAAAATCTGTATTCTCTGCCTAGAACAGTGTGTTTGGAGTTAAAAAATATATTGTTTCAGTGTTTCTCAGTAGCAGGCAAGTCAGACAATCTAAATATTAGGTCGCAAAGACATCTATGTTGCCACAAATATTTAATATGGTGCCTATTTTGTATTTTTTAGATGCGGAATTTGTCAATTTATACTATAGGACAGAGTCATACTAAAATTGTTCTTTTTGGAATTTTATTGTTTGTTGAGGTGCAGTTCTATCTTGTTGCGCAACAAGAAATATGAAATGGTTTAGTAGGAATGTTACAGATATTTAAAGTTTATAAGAGATCTAATATGCCATCTAAAAAAAAGGGGGGGGGGGCTGGTCCCCCAACCTGAAACTTTAAATTTTTTTATTTGTGAGATATAAATATAATGTATGTTTTTATTAGTATTCAGTATGTTATACTATAGTGTTAATGTGTGATATACATTGAAATTTACATCTGAACTTAGGAAATTGAATATATTGCAAATAATGCATTACTTGATCTGCAAACACAGTTTGTGCTGATTAAGTATGTGCGCAGTCATTGAATCTTTTTCTGCGATTCTCCAAAACTGTTATATAGAATGCAAAGAAATTTTAGGGTGTTGGTCAGATATACTTAGGCTACAAATAGGCAAAATTTTGTACAATTTGATGGACAAATACATGCTCTTTAATACATAAACACCATTTTTTCATATTCCCTCCCTTTGCCTGAAAATGTTTGAGAATGAAAGATTATAACCCATTTACTCATTTTAAATTACATATTTGGTTCTAAACCATACTAGTGTCAGATTTCAGCCTAAATATTATATTATGTAACATTTTAGATTTTTTTGGCAATAAAATCTGTATTCTCTGCCTAGAACAGTGTGTTTGGAGTTAAAAAATATATTGTTTCAGTGTTTCTCAGTAGCAGGCAAGTCAGACAATCTAAATATTAGGTCGCAAAGACATCTATGTTGCCACAAATATTTAATATGGTGCCTATTTTGTATTTTTTAGATGCGGAATTTGTCAATTTATACTATAGGACAGAGTCATACTAAAATTGTTCTTTTTGGAATTTTATTGTTTGTTGAGGTGCAGTTCTATCTTGTTGCGCAACAAGAAATATGAAATGGTTTAGTAGGAATGTTACAGATATTTAAAGTTTATAAGAGATCTAATATGCCATCTAAAAAAAAGGGGGGGGGCTGGTCCCCCAACCTGAAACTTTAAATTTTTTTATTTGTGAGATATAAATATAATGTATGTTTTTATTAGTATTCAGTATGTTATACTATAGTGTTAATGTGTGATATACATTGAAATTTACATCTGAACTTAGGAAATTGAATATATTGCAAATAATGCATTACTTGATCTGCAAACACAGTTTGTGCTGATTAAGTATGTGCGCAGTCATTGAATCTTTTTCTGCGATTCTCCAAAACTGTTATATAGAATGCAAAGAAATTTTAGGGTGTTGGTCAGATATACTTAGGCTACAAATAGGCAAAATTTTGTACAATTTGATGGACAAATACATGCTCTTTAATACATAAACACCATTTTTTCATATTCCCTCCCTTTGCCTGAAAATGTTTGAGAATGAAAGATTATAACCCATTTACTCATTTTAAATTACATATTTGGTTCTAAACCATACTAGTGTCAGATTTCAGCCTAAATATTATATTATGTAACATTTTAGATTTTTTTGGCAATAAAATCTGTATTCTCTGCCTAGAACAGTGTGTTTGGAGTTAAACAATATATTGTTTCAGTGTTTCTCAGTAGCAGGCAAGTCAGACAATCTAAATATTAGGTCGCAAAGACATCTATGTTGCCACAAATATTTAATATGGTGCCTATTTTGTATTTTTTAGATGCGGAATTTGTCAATTTATACTATAGGACAGAGTCATACTAAAATTGTTCTTTTTGGAATTTTATTGTTTGTTGAGGTGCAGTTCTATCTTGTTGCGCAACAAGAAATATGAAATGGTTTAGTAGGAATGTTACAGATATTTAAAGTTTATAAGAGATCTAATATGCCATCTAAAAAAAAGGGGGGGGGCTGGTCCCCCAACCTGAAACTTTAAATTTTTTTATTTGTGAGATATAAATATAATGTATGTTTTTATTAGTATTCAGTATGTTATACTATAGTGTTAATGTGTGATATACATTGAAATTTACATCTGAACTTAGGAAATTGAATATATTGCAAATAATGCATTACTTGATCTGCAAACACAGTTTGTGCTGATTAAGTATGTGCGCAGTCATTGAATCTTTTTCTGCGATTCTCCAAAACTGTTATATAGAATGCAAAGAAATTTTAGGGTGTTGGTCAGATATACTTAGGCTACAAATAGGCAAAATTTTGTACAATTTGATGGACAAATACATGCTCTTTAATACATAAACACCATTTTTTCATATTCCCTCCCTTTGCCTGAAAATGTTTGAGAATGAAAGATTATAACCCATTTACTCATTTTAAATTACATATTTGGTTCTAAACCATACTAGTGTCAGATTTCAGCCTAAATATTATATTATGTAACATTTTAGATTTTTTTGGCAATAAAATCTGTATTCTCTGCCTAGAACAGTGTGTTTGGAGTTAAAAAATATATTGTTTCAGTGTTTCTCAGTAGCAGGCAAGTCAGACAATCTAAATATTAGGTCGCAAAGACATCTATGTTGCCACAAATATTTAATATGGTGCCTATTTTGTATTTTTTAGATGCGGAATTTGTCAATTTATACTATAGGACAGAGTCATACTAAAATTGTTCTTTTTGGAATTTTATTGTTTGTTGAGGTGCAGTTCTATCTTGTTGCGCAACAAGAAATATGAAATGGTTTAGTAGGAATGTTACAGATATTTAAAGTTTATAAGAGATCTAATATGCCATCTAAAAAAAAGGGGGGGGGGCTGGTCCCCCAACCTGAAACTTTAAATTTTTTTATTTGTGAGATATAAATATAATGTATGTTTTTATTAGTATTCAGTATGTTATACTATAGTGTTAATGTGTGATATACATTGAAATTTACATCTGAACTTAGGAAATTGAATATATTGCAAATAATGCATTACTTGATCTGCAAACACAGTTTGTGCTGATTAAGTATGTGCGCAGTCATTGAATCTTTTTCTGCGATTCTCCAAAACTGTTATATAGAATGCAAAGAAATTTTAGGGTGTTGGTCAGATATACTTAGGCTACAAATAGGCAAAATTTTGTACAATTTGATGGACAAATACATGCTCTTTAATACATAAACACCATTTTTTCATATTCCCTCCCTTTGCCTGAAAATGTTTGAGAATGAAAGATTATAACCCATTTACTCATTTTAAATTACATATTTGGTTCTAAACCATACTAGTGTCAGATTTCAGCCTAAATATTATATTATGTAACATTTTAGATTTTTTTGGCAATAAAATCTGTATTCTCTGCCTAGAACAGTGTGTTTGGAGTTAAAAAATATATTGTTTCAGTGTTTCTCAGTAGCAGGCAAGTCAGACAATCTAAATATTAGGTCGCAAAGACATCTATGTTGCCACAAATATTTAATATGGTGCCTATTTTGTATTTTTTAGATGCGGAATTTGTCAATTTATACTATAGGACAGAGTCATACTAAAATTGTTCTTTTTGGAATTTTATTGTTTGTTGAGGTGCAGTTCTATCTTGTTGCGCAACAAGAAATATGAAATGGTTTAGTAGGAATGTTACAGATATTTAAAGTTTATAAGAGATCTAATATGCCATCTAAAAAAAAGGGGGGGGGGGGCTGGTCCCCCAACCTGAAACTTTAAATTTTTTTATTTGTGAGATATAAATATAATGTATGTTTTTATTAGTATTCAGTATGTTATACTATAGTGTTAATGTGTGATATACATTGAAATTTACATCTGAACTTAGGAAATTGAATATATTGCAAATAATGCATTACTTGATCTGCAAACACAGTTTGTGCTGATTAAGTATGTGCGCAGTCATTGAATCTTTTTCTGCGATTCTCCAAAACTGTTATATAGAATGCAAAGAAATTTTAGGGTGTTGGTCAGATATACTTAGGCTACAAATAGGCAAAATTTTGTACAATTTGATGGACAAATACATGCTCTTTAATACATAAACACCATTTTTTCATATTCCCTCCCTTTGCCTGAAAATGTTTGAGAATGAAAGATTATAACCCATTTACTCATTTTAAATTACATATTTGGTTCTAAACCATACTAGTGTCAGATTTCAGCCTAAATATTATATTATGTAACATTTTAGATTTTTTTGGCAATAAAATCTGTATTCTCTGCCTAGAACAGTGTGTTTGGAGTTAAAAAATATATTGTTTCAGTGTTTCTCAGTAGCAGGCAAGTCAGACAATCTAAATATTAGGTCGCAAAGACATCTATGTTGCCACAAATATTTAATATGGTGCCTATTTTGTATTTTTTAGATGCGGAATTTGTCAATTTATACTATAGGACAGAGTCATACTAAAATTGTTCTTTTTGGAATTTTATTGTTTGTTGAGGTGCAGTTCTATCTTGTTGCGCAACAAGAAATATGAAATGGTTTAGTAGGAATGTTACAGATATTTAAAGTTTATAAGAGATCTAATATGCCATCTAAAAAAAAGGGGGGGGGGGGGGCTGGTCCCCCAACCTGAAACTTTAAATTTTTTTATTTGTGAGATATAAATATAATGTATGTTTTTATTAGTATTCAGTATGTTATACTATAGTGTTAATGTGTGATATACATTGAAATTTACATCTGAACTTAGGAAATTGAATATATTGCAAATAATGCATTACTTGATCTGCAAACACAGTTTGTGCTGATTAAGTATGTGCGCAGTCATTGAATCTTTTTCTGCGATTCTCCAAAACTGTTATATAGAATGCAAAGAAATTTTAGGGTGTTGGTCAGATATACTTAGGCTACAAATAGGCAAAATTTTGTACAATTTGATGGACAAATACATGCTCTTTAATACATAAACACCATTTTTTCATATTCCCTCCCTTTGCCTGAAAATGTTTGAGAATGAAAGATTATAACCCATTTACTCATTTTAAATTACATATTTGGTTCTAAACCATACTAGTGTCAGATTTCAGCCTAAATATTATATTATGTAACATTTTAGATTTTTTTGGCAATAAAATCTGTATTCTCTGCCTAGAACAGTGTGTTTGGAGTTAAAAAATATATTGTTTCAGTGTTTCTCAGTAGCAGGCAAGTCAGACAATCTAAATATTAGGTCGCAAAGACATCTATGTTGCCACAAATATTTAATATGGTGCCTATTTTGTATTTTTTAGATGCGGAATTTGTCAATTTATACTATAGGACAGAGTCATACTAAAATTGTTCTTTTTGGAATTTTATTGTTTGTTGAGGTGCAGTTCTATCTTGTTGCGCAACAAGAAATATGAAATGGTTTAGTAGGAATGTTACAGATATTTAAAGTTAATAAGAGATCTAATATGCCATCTAAAAAAAAGGGGGGGGGGGGCTAGTCCCCCAACCTGAAACTTTAAATTTTTTTATTTGTGAGATATAAATATAATGTATGTTTTTATTAGTATTCAGTATGTTATACTATAGTGTTAATGTGTGATATACATTGAAATTTACATCTGAACTTAGGAAATTGAATATATTGCAAATAATGCATTACTTGATCTGCAAACACAGTTTGTGCTGATTAAGTATGTGCGCAGTCATTGAATCTTTTTCTGCGATTCTCCAAAACTGTTATATAGAATGCAAAGAAATTTTAGGGTGTTGGTCAGATATACTTAGGCTACAAATAGGCAAAATTTTGTACAATTTGATGGACAAATACATGCTCTTTAATACATAAACACCATTTTTTCATATTCCCTCCCTTTGCCTGAAAATGTTTGAGAATGAAAGATTATAACCCATTTACTCATTTTAAATTACATATTTGGTTCTAAACCATACTAGTGTCAGATTTCAGCCTAAATATTATATTATGTAACATTTTAGATTTTTTTGGCAATAAAATCTGTATTCTCTGCCTAGAACAGTGTGTTTGGAGTTAAAAAATATATTGTTTCAGTGTTTCTCAGTAGCAGGCAAGTCAGACAATCTAAATATTAGGTCGCAAAGACATCTATGTTGCCACAAATATTTAATATGGTGCCTATTTTGTATTTTTTAGATGCGGAATTTGTCAATTTATACTATAGGACAGAGTCATACTAAAATTGTTCTTTTTGGAATTTTATTGTTTGTTGAGGTGCAGTTCTATCTTGTTGCGCAACAAGAAATATGAAATGGTTTAGTAGGAATGTTACAGATATTTAAAGTTTATAAGAGATCTAATATGCCATCTAAAAAAAAGGGGGGGGGGCTGGTCCCCCAACCTGAAACTTTAAATTTTTTTATTTGTGAGATATAAATATAATGTATGTTTTTATTAGTATTCAGTATGTTATACTATAGTGTTAATGTGTGATATACATTGAAATTTACATCTGAACTTAGGAAATTGAATATATTGCAAATAATGCATTACTTGATCTGCAAACACAGTTTGTGCTGATTAAGTATGTGCGCAGTCATTGAATCTTTTTCTGCGATTCTCCAAAACTGTTATATAGAATGCAAAGAAATTTTAGGGTGTTGGTCAGATATACTTAGGCTACAAATAGGCAAAATTTTGTACAATTTGATGGACAAATACATGCTCTTTAATACATAAACACCATTTTTTCATATTCCCTCCCTTTGCCTGAAAATGTTTGAGAATGAAAGATTATAACCCATTTACTCATTTTAAATTACATATTTGGTTCTAAACCATACTAGTGTCAGATTTCAGCCTAAATATTATATTATGTAACATTTTAGATTTTTTTGGCAATAAAATCTGTATTCTCTGCCTAGAACAGTGTGTTTGGAGTTAAAAAATATATTGTTTCAGTGTTTCTCAGTAGCAGGCAAGTCAGACAATCTAAATATTAGGTCGCAAAGACATCTATGTTGCCACAAATATTTAATATGGTGCCTATTTTGTATTTTTTAGATGCGGAATTTGTCAATTTATACTATAGGACAGAGTCATACTAAAATTGTTCTTTTTGGAATTTTATTGTTTGTTGAGGTGCAGTTCTATCTTGTTGCGCAACAAGAAATATGAAATGGTTTAGTAGGAATGTTACAGATATTTAAAGTTTATAAGAGATCTAATATGCCATCTAAAAAAAAGGGGGGGAGGGGCTGGTCCCCCAACCTGAAACTTTAAATTTTTTTATTTGTGAGATATAAATATAATGTATGTTTTTATTAGTATTCAGTATGTTATACTATAGTGTTAATGTGTGATATACATTGAAATTTACATCTGAACTTAGGAAATTGAATATATTGCAAATAATGCATTACTTGATCTGCAAACACAGTTTGTGCTGATTAAGTATGTGCGCAGTCATTGAATCTTTTTCTGCGATTCTCCAAAACTGTTATATAGAATGCAAAGAAATTTTAGGGTGTTGGTCAGATATACTTAGGCTACAAATAGGCAAAATTTTGTACAATTTGATGGACAAATACATGCTCTTTAATACATAAACACCATTTTTTCATATTCCCTCCCTTTGCCTGAAAATGTTTGAGAATGAAAGATTATAACCCATTTACTCATTTTAAATTACATATTTGGTTCTAAACCATACTAGTGTCAGATTTCAGCCTAAATATTATATTATGTAACATTTTAGATTTTTTTGGCAATAAAATCTGTATTCTCTGCCTAGAACAGTGTGTTTGGAGTTAAAAAATATATTGTTTCAGTGTTTCTCAGTAGCAGGCAAGTCAGACAATCTAAATATTAGGTCGCAAAGACATCTATGTTGCCACAAATATTTAATATGGTGCCTATTTTGTATTTTTTAGATGCGGAATTTGTCAATTTATACTGTAGGACAGAGTCATACTAAAATTGTTCTTTTTGGAATTTTATTGTTTGTTGAGGTGCAGTTCTATCTTGTTGCTCAACAAGAAATATGAAATGGTTTAGTAGGAATGTTACAGATATTTAAAGTTTATAAGAGATCTAATATGCCATCTAAAAAAAGGGGGGGGGCTGGTCCCCCAACCTGAAACTTTAAATTTTTTTATTTGTGAGATATAAATATAATGTATGTTTTTATTAGTATTCAGTATGTTATACTATAGTGTTAATGTGTGATATACATTGAAATTTACATCTGAACTTAGGAAATTGAATATATTGCAAATAATGCATTACTTGATCTGCAAACACAGTTTGTGCTGATTAAGTATGTGCGCAGTCATTGAATCTTTTTCTGCGATTCTCCAAAACTGTTATATAGAATGCAAAGAAATTTTAGGGTGTTGGTCAGATATACTTAGGCTACAAATAGGCAAAATTTTGTACAATTTGATGGACAAATACATGCTCTTTAATACATAAACACCATTTTTTCATATTCCCTCCCTTTGCCTGAAAATGTTTGAGAATGAAAGATTATAACCCATTTACTCATTTTAAATTACATATTTGGTTCTAAACCATACTAGTGTCAGATTTCAGCCTAAATATTATATTATGTAACATTTTAGATTTTTTTGGCAATAAAATCTGTATTCTCTGCCTAGAACAGTGTGTTTGGAGTTAAAAAATATATTGTTTCAGTGTTTCTCAGTAGCAGGCAAGTCAGACAATCTAAATATTAGGTCGCAAAGACATCTATGTTGCCACAAATATTTAATATGGTGCCTATTTTGTATTTTTTAGATGCGGAATTTGTCAATTTATACTGTAGGACAGAGTCATACTAAAATTGTTCTTTTTGGAATTTTATTGTTTGTTGAGGTGCAGTTCTATCTTGTTGCGCAACAAGAAATATGAAATGGTTTAGTAGGAATGTTACAGATATTTAAAGTTTATAAGAGATCTAATATGCCATCTAAAAAAAAGGGGGGGGGGCTGGTCCCCCAACCTGAAACTTTAAATTTTTTTATTTGTGAGATATAAATATAATGTATGTTTTTATTAGTATTCAGTATGTTATACTATAGTGTTAATGTGTGATATACATTGAAATTTACATCTGAACTTAGGAAATTGAATATATTGCAAATAATGCATTACTTGATCTGCAAACACAGTTTGTGCTGATTAAGTATGTGCGCAGTCATTGAATCTTTTTCTGCGATTCTCCAAAACTGTTATATAGAATGCAAAGAAATTTTAGGGTGTTGGTCAGATATACTTAGGCTACAAATAGGCAAAATTTTGTACAATTTGATGGACAAATACATGCTCTTTAATACATAAACACCATTTTTTCATATTCCCTCCCTTTGCCTGAAAATGTTTGAGAATGAAAGATTATAACCCATTTACTCATTTTAAATTACATATTTGGTTCTAAACCATACTAGTGTCAGATTTCAGCCTAAATATTATATTATGTAACATTTTAGATTTTTTTGGCAATAAAATCTGTATTCTCTGCCTAGAACAGTGTGTTTGGAGTTAAAAAATATATTGTTTCAGTGTTTCTCAGTAGCAGGCAAGTCAGACAATCTAAATATTAGGTCGCAAAGACATCTATGTTGCCACAAATATTTAATATGGTGCCTATTTTGTATTTTTTAGATGCGGAATTTGTCAATTTATACTATAGGACAGAGTCATACTAAAATTGTTCTTTTTGGAATTTTATTGTTTGTTGAGGTGCAGTTCTATCTTGTTGCGCAACAAGAAATATGAAATGGTTTAGTAGGAATGTTACAGATATTTAAAGTTTATAAGAGATCTAATATGCCATCTAAAAAAAAGGGGGGGAGGGGCTGGTCCCCCAACCTGAAACTTTAAATTTTTTTATTTGTGAGATATAAATATAATGTATGTTTTTATTAGTATTCAGTATGTTATACTATAGTGTTAATGTGTGATATACATTGAAATTTACATCTGAACTTAGGAAATTGAATATATTGCAAATAATGCATTACTTGATCTGCAAACACAGTTTGTGCTGATTAAGTATGTGCGCAGTCATTGAATCTTTTTCTGCGATTCTCCAAAACTGTTATATAGAATGCAAAGAAATTTTAGGGTGTTGGTCAGATATACTTAGGCTACAAATAGGCAAAATTTTGTACAATTTGATGGACAAATACATGCTCTTTAATACATAAACACCATTTTTTCATATTCCCTCCCTTTGCCTGAAAATGTTTGAGAATGAAAGATTATAACCCATTTACTCATTTTAAATTACATATTTGGTTCTAAACCATACTAGTGTCAGATTTCAGCCTAAATATTATATTATGTAACATTTTAGATTTTTTTGGCAATAAAATCTGTATTCTCTGCCTAGAACAGTGTGTTTGGAGTTAAAAAATATATTGTTTCAGTGTTTCTCAGTAGCAGGCAAGTCAGACAATCTAAATATTAGGTCGCAAAGACATCTATGTTGCCACAAATATTTAATATGGTGCCTATTTTGTATTTTTTAGATGCGGAATTTGTCAATTTATACTGTAGGACAGAGTCATACTAAAATTGTTCTTTTTGGAATTTTATTGTTTGTTGAGGTGCAGTTCTATCTTGTTGCGCAACAAGAAATATGAAATGGTTTAGTAGGAATGTTACAGATATTTAAAGTTTATAAGAGATCTAATATGCCATCTAAAAAAAAAAGGGGGGGGGGGCTGGTCCCCCAACCTGAAACTTAAAATTTTTTTATTTGTGAGATATAAATATAATGTATGTTTTTATTAGTATTCAGTATGTTATACTATAGTGTTAATGTGTGATATACATTGAAATTTACATCTGAACTTAGGAAATTGAATATATTGCAAATAATGCATTACTTGATCTGCAAACACAGTTTGTGCTGATTAAGTATGTGCGCAGTCATTGAATCTTTTTCTGCGATTCTCCAAAACTGTTATATAGAATGCAAAGAAATTTTAGGGTGTTGGTCAGATATACTTAGGCTACAAATAGGCAAAATTTTGTACAATTTGATGGACAAATACATGCTCTTTAATACATAAACACCATTTTTTCATATTCCCTCCCTTTGCCTGAAAATGTTTGAGAATGAAAGATTATAACCCATTTACTCATTTTAAATTACATATTTGGTTCTAAACCATACTAGTGTCAGATTTCAGCCTAAATATTATATTATGTAACATTTTAGATTTTTTTGGCAATAAAATCTGTATTCTCTGCCTAGAACAGTGTGTTTGGAGTTAAAAAATATATTGTTTCAGTGTTTCTCAGTAGCAGGCAAGTCAGACAATCTAAATATTAGGTCGCAAAGACATCTATGTTGCCACAAATATTTAATATGGTGCCTATTTTGTATTTTTTAGATGCGGAATTTGTCAATTTATACTATAGGACAGAGTCATACTAAAATTGTTCTTTTTGGAATTTTATTGTTTGTTGAGGTGCAGTTCTATCTTGTTGCGCAACAAGAAATATGAAATGGTTTAGTAGGAATGTTACAGATATTTAAAGTTTATAAGAGATCTAATATGCCATCTAAAAAAAAGGGGGGGAGGGGCTGGTCCCCCAACCTGAAACTTTAAATTTTTTTATTTGTGAGATATAAATATAATGTATGTTTTTATTAGTATTCAGTATGTTATACTATAGTGTTAATGTGTGATATACATTGAAATTTACATCTGAACTTAGGAAATTGAATATATTGCAAATAATGCATTACTTGATCTGCAAACACAGTTTGTGCTGATTAAGTATGTGCGCAGTCATTGAATCTTTTTCTGCGATTCTCCAAAACTGTTATATAGAATGCAAAGAAATTTTAGGGTGTTGGTCAGATATACTTAGGCTACAAATAGGCAAAATTTTGTACAATTTGATGGACAAATACATGCTCTTTAATACATAAACACCATTTTTTCATATTCCCTCCCTTTGCCTGAAAATGTTTGAGAATGAAAGATTATAACCCATTTACTCATTTTAAATTACATATTTGGTTCTAAACCATACTAGTGTCAGATTTCAGCCTAAATATTATATTATGTAACATTTTAGATTTTTTTGGCAATAAAATCTGTATTCTCTGCCTAGAACAGTGTGTTTGGAGTTAAAAAATATATTGTTTCAGTGTTTCTCAGTAGCAGGCAAGTCAGACAATCTAAATATTAGGTCGCAAAGACATCTATGTTGCCACAAATATTTAATATGGTGCCTATTTTGTATTTTTTAGATGCGGAATTTGTCAATTTATACTGTAGGACAGAGTCATACTAAAATTGTTCTTTTTGGAATTTTATTGTCTGTTGAGGTGCAGTTCTATCTTGTTGCGCAACAAGAAATATGAAATGGTTTAGTAGGAATGTTACAGATATTTAAAGTTTATAAGAGATCTAATATGCCATCTAAAAAAAAGGGGGGGGGGCTGGTCCCCCAACCTGAAACTTTAAATTTTTTTATTTGTGAGATATAAATATAATGTATGTTTTTATTAGTATTCAGTATGTTATACTATAGTGTTAATGTGTGATATACATTGAAATTTACATCTGAACTTAGGAAATTGAATATATTGCAAATAATGCATTACTTGATCTGCAAACACAGTTTGTGCTGATTAAGTATGTGCGCAGTCATTGAATCTTTTTCTGCGATTCTCCAAAACTGTTATATAGAATGCAAAGAAATTTTAGGGTGTTGGTCAGATATACTTAGGCTACAAATAGGCAAAATTTTGTACAATTTGATGGACAAATACATGCTCTTTAATACATAAACACCATTTTTTCATATTCCCTCCCTTTGCCTGAAAATGTTTGAGAATGAAAGATTATAACCCATTTACTCATTTTAAATTACATATTTGGTTCTAAACCATACTAGTGTCAGATTTCAGCCTAAATATTATATTATGTAACATTTTAGATTTTTTTGGCAATAAAATCTGTATTCTCTGCCTAGAACAGTGTGTTTGGAGTTAAAAAATATATTGTTTCAGTGTTTCTCAGTAGCAGGCAAGTCAGACAATCTAAATATTAGGTCGCAAAGACATCTATGTTGCCACAAATATTTAATATGGTGCCTATTTTGTATTTTTTAGATGCGGAATTTGTCAATTTATACTATAGGACAGAGTCATACTAAAATTGTTCTTTTTGGAATTTTATTGTTTGTTGAGGTGCAGTTCTATCTTGTTGCGCAACAAGAAATATGAAATGGTTTAGTAGGAATGTTACAGATATTTAAAGTTTATAAGAGATCTAATATGCCATCTAAAAAAAGGGGGGGAGGGGCTGGTCCCCCAACCTGAAACTTTAAATTTTTTTATTTGTGAGATATAAATATAATGTATGTTTTTATTAGTATTCAGTATGTTATACTATAGTGTTAATGTGTGATATACATTGAAATTTACATCTGAACTTAGGAAATTGAATATATTGCAAATAATGCATTACTTGATCTGCAAACACAGTTTGTGCTGATTAAGTATGTGCGCAGTCATTGAATCTTTTTCTGCGATTCTCCAAAACTGTTATATAGAATGCAAAGAAATTTTAGGGTGTTGGTCAGATATACTTAGGCTACAAATAGGCAAAATTTTGTACAATTTGATGGACAAATACATGCTCTTTAATACATAAACACCATTTTTTCATATTCCCTCCCTTTGCCTGAAAATGTTTGAGAATGAAAGATTATAACCCATTTACTCATTTTAAATTACATATTTGGTTCTAAACCATACTAGTGTCAGATTTCAGCCTAAATATTATATTATGTAACATTTTAGATTTTTTTGGCAATAAAATCTGTATTCTCTGCCTAGAACAGTGTGTTTGGAGTTAAAAAATATATTGTTTCAGTGTTTCTCAGTAGCAGGCAAGTCAGACAATCTAAATATTAGGTCGCAAAGACATCTATGTTGCCACAAATATTTAATATGGTGCCTATTTTGTATTTTTTAGATGCGGAATTTGTCAATTTATACTGTAGGACAGATTCATACTAAAATTGTTCTTTTTGGAATTTTATTGTTTGTTGAGGTGCAGTTCTATCTTGTTGCGCAACAAGAAATATGAAATGGTTTAGTAGGAATGTTACAGATATTTAAAGTTTATAAGAGATCTAATATGCCATCTAAAAAAAAGGGGGGGGGCTCGTCCCCCAACCTGAAACTTTAAATTTTTTTATTTGTGAGATATAAATATAATGTATGTTTTTATTAGTATTCAGTATGTTATACTATAGTGTTAATGTGTGATATACATTGAAATTTACATCTGAACTTAGGAAATTGAATATATTGCAAATAATGCATTACTTGATCTGCAAACACAGTTTGTGCTGATTAAGTATGTGCGCAGTCATTGAATCTTTTTCTGCGATTCTCCAAAACTGTTATATAGAATGCAAAGAAATTTTAGGGTGTTGGTCAGATATACTTAGGCTACAAATAGGCAAAATTTTGTACAATTTGATGGACAAATACATGCTCTTTAATACATAAACACCATTTTTTCATATTCCCTCCCTTTGCCTGAAAATGTTTGAGAATGAAAGATTATAACCCATTTACTCATTTTAAATTACATATTTGGTTCTAAACCATACTAGTGTCAGATTTCAGCCTAAATATTATATTATGTAACATTTTAGATTTTTTTGGCAATAAAATCTGTATTCTCTGCCTAGAACAGTGTGTTTGGAGTTAAAAAATATATTGTTTCAGTGTTTCTCAGTAGCAGGCAAGTCAGACAATCTAAATATTAGGTCGCAAAGACATCTATGTTGCCACAAATATTTAATATGGTGCCTATTTTGTATTTTTTAGATGCGGAATTTGTCAATTTATACTATAGGACAGAGTCATACTAAAATTGTTCTTTTTGGAATTTTATTGTTTGTTGAGGTGCAGTTCTATCTTGTTGCGCAACAAGAAATATGAAATGGTTTAGTAGGAATGTTACAGATATTTAAAGTTTATAAGAGATCTAATATGCCATCTAAAAAAAAGGGGGGGGGGCTGGTCCCCCAACCTGAAACTTTAAATTTTTTTATTTGTGAGATATAAATATAATGTATGTTTTTAGTAGTATTCAGTATGTTATACTATAGTGTTAATGTGTGATATACATTGAAATTTACATCTGAACTTAGGAAATTGAATATATTGCAAATAATGCATTACTTGATCTGCAAACACAGTTTGTGCTGATTAAGTATGTGCGCAGTCATTGAATCTTTTTCTGCGATTCTCCAAAACTGTTATATAGAATGCAAAGAAATTTTAGGGTGTTGGTCAGATATACTTAGGCTACAAATAGGCAAAATTTTGTACAATTTGATGGACAAATACATGCTCTTTAATACATAAACACCATTTTTTCATATTCCCTCCCTTTGCCTGAAAATGTTTGAGAATGAAAGATTATAACCCATTTACTCATTTTAAATTACATATTTGGTTCTAAACCATACTAGTGTCAGATTTCAGCCTAAATATTATATTATGTAACATTTTAGATTTTTTTGGCAATAAAATCTGTATTCTCTGCCTAGAACAGTGTGTTTGGAGTTAAAAAATATATTGTTTCAGTGTTTCTCAGTAGCAGGCAAGTCAGACAATCTAAATATTAGGTCGCAAAGACATCTATGTTGCCACAAATATTTAATATGGTGCCTATTTTGTATTTTTTAGATGCGGAATTTGTCAATTTATACTATAGGACAGAGTCATACTAAAATTGTTCTTTTTGGAATTTTATTGTTTGTTGAGGTGCAGTTCTATCTTGTTGCGCAACAAGAAATATGAAATGGTTTAGTAGGAATGTTACAGATATTTAAAGTTTATAAGAGATCTAATATGCCATCTAAAAAAAGGGGGGGGGGGGCTGGTCCCCCAACCTGAAACTTTAAATTTTTTTATTTGTGAGATATAAATATAATGTATGTTTTTATTAGTATTCAGTATGTTATACTATAGTGTTAATGTGTGATATACATTGAAATTTACATCTGAACTTAGGAAATTGAATATATTGCAAATAATGCATTACTTGATCTGCAAACACAGTTTGTGCTGATTAAGTATGTGCGCAGTCATTGAATCTTTTTCTGCGATTCTCCAAAACTGTTATATAGAATGCAAAGAAATTTTAGGGTGTTGGTCAGATATACTTAGGCTACAAATAGGCAAAATTTTGTACAATTTGATGGACAAATACATGCTCTTTAATACATAAACACCATTTTTTCATATTCCCTCCCTTTGCCTGAAAATGTTTGAGAATGAAAGATTATAACCCATTTACTCATTTTAAATTACATATTTGGTTCTAAACCATACTAGTGTCAGATTTCAGCCTAAATATTATATTATGTAACATTTTAGATTTTTTTGGCAATAAAATCTGTATTCTCTGCCTAGAACAGTGTGTTTGGAGTTAAAAAATATATTGTTTCAGTGTTTCTCAGTAGCAGGCAAGTCAGACAATCTAAATATTAGGTCGCAAAGACATCTATGTTGCCACAAATATTTAATATGGTGCCTATTTTGTATTTTTTAGATGCGGAATTTGTCAATTTATACTGTAGGACAGATTCATACTAAAATTGTTCTTTTTGGAATTTTATTGTTTGTTGAGGTGCAGTTCTATCTTGTTGCGCAACAAGAAATATGAAATGGTTTAGTAGGAATGTTACAGATATTTAAAGTTTATAAGAGATCTAATATGCCATCTAAAAAAAAGGGGGGGGGGCTCGTCCCCCAACCTGAAACTTTAAATTTTTTTATTTGTGAGATATAAATATAATGTATGTTTTTATTAGTATTCAGTATGTTATACTATAGTGTTAATGTGTGATATACATTGAAATTTACATCTGAACTTAGGAAATTGAATATATTGCAAATAATGCATTACTTGATCTGCAAACACAGTTTGTGCTGATTAAGTATGTGCGCAGTCATTGAATCTTTTTCTGCGATTCTCCAAAACTGTTATATAGAATGCAAAGAAATTTTAGGGTGTTGGTCAGATATACTTAGGCTACAAATAGGCAAAATTTTGTACAATTTGATGGACAAATACATGCTCTTTAATACATAAACACCATTTTTTCATATTCCCTCCCTTTGCCTGAAAATGTTTGAGAATGAAAGATTATAACCCATTTACTCATTTTAAATTACATATTTGGTTCTAAACCATACTAGTGTCAGATTTCAGCCTAAATATTATATTATGTAACATTTTAGATTTTTTTGGCAATAAAATCTGTATTCTCTGCCTAGAACAGTGTGTTTGGAGTTAAAAAATATATTGTTTCAGTGTTTCTCAGTAGCAGGCAAGTCAGACAATCTAAATATTAGGTCGCAAAGACATCTATGTTGCCACAAATATTTAATATGGTGCCTATTTTGTATTTTTTAGATGCGGAATTTGTCAATTTATACTGTAGGACAGAGTCATACTAAAATTGTTCTTTTTGGAATTTTATTGTTTGTTGAGGTGCAGTTCTATCTTGTTGCGCAACAAGAAATATGAAATGGTTTAGTAGGAATGTTACAGATATTTAAAGTTTATAAGAGATCTAATATGCCATCTAAAAAAAAGGGGGGGGGGCTGGTCCCCCAACCTGAAACTTTAAATTTTTTTATTTGTGAGATATAAATATAATGTATGTTTTTATTAGTATTCAGTATGTTATACTATAGTGTTAATGTGTGATATACATTGAAATTTACATCTGAACTTAGGAAATTGAATATATTGCAAATAATGCATTACTTGATCTGCAAACACAGTTTGTGCTGATTAAGTATGTGCGCAGTCATTGAATCTTTTTCTGCGATTCTCCAAAACTGTTATATAGAATGCAAAGAAATTTTAGGGTGTTGGTCAGATATACTTAGGCTACAAATAGGCAAAATTTTGTACAATTTGATGGACAAATACATGCTCTTTAATACATAAACACCATTTTTTCATATTCCCTCTCTTTGCCTGAAAATTTTTGAGAATGAAAGATTATAACCCATTTACTCATTTTAAATTACATATTTGGTTCTAAACCATACTAGTGTCAGATTTCAGCCTAAATATTATATTATGTAACATTTTAGATTTTTTTGGCAATAAAATCTGTATTCTCTGCCTAGAACAGTGTGTTTGGAGTTAAAAAATATATTGTTTCAGTGTTTCTCAGTAGCAGGCAAGTCAGACAATCTAAATATTAGGTCGCAAAGACATCTATGTTGCCACAAATATTTAATATGGTGCCTATTTTGTATTTTTTAGATGCGGAATTTGTCAATTTATACTATAGGACAGAGTCATACTAAAATTGTTCTTTTTGGAATTTTATTGTTTGTTGAGGTGCAGTTCTATCTTGTTGCGCAACAAGAAATATGAAATGGTTTAGTAGGAATGTTACAGATATTTAAAGTTTATAAGAGATCTAATATGCCATCTAAAAAAAGGGGGGGAGGGGCTGGTCCCCCAACCTGAAACTTTAAATTTTTTTATTTGTGAGATATAAATATAATGTATGTTTTTATTAGTATTCAGTATGTTATACTATAGTGTTAATGTGTGATATACATTGAAATTTACATCTGAACTTAGGAAATTGAATATATTGCAAATAATGCATTACTTGATCTGCAAACACAGTTTGTGCTGATTAAGTATGTGCGCAGTCATTGAATCTTTTTCTGCGATTCTCCAAAACTGTTATATAGAATGCAAAGAAATTTTAGGGTGTTGGTCAGATATACTTAGGCTACAAATAGGCAAAATTTTGTACAATTTGATGGACAAATACATGCTCTTTAATACATAAACACCATTTTTTCATATTCCCTCCCTTTGCCTGAAAATGTTTGAGAATGAAAGATTATAACCCATTTACTCATTTTAAATTACATATTTGGTTCTAAACCATACTAGTGTCAGATTTCAGCCTAAATATTATATTATGTAACATTTTAGATTTTTTTGGCAATAAAATCTGTATTCTCTGCCTAGAACAGTGTGTTTGGAGTTAAAAAATATATTGTTTCAGTGTTTCTCAGTAGCAGGCAAGTCAGACAATCTAAATATTAGGTCGCAAAGACATCTATGTTGCCACAAATATTTAATATGGTGCCTATTTTGTATTTTTTAGATGCGGAATTTGTCAATTTATACTATAGGACAGAGTCATACTAAAATTGTTCTTTTTGGAATTTTATTGTTTGTTGAGGTGCAGTTCTATCTTGTTGCGCAACAAGAAATATGAAATGGTTTAGTAGGAATGTTACAGATATTTAAAGTTTATAAGAGATCTAATATGCCATCTAAAAAAAGGGGGGGGGGGGGGCTGGTCCCCCAACCTGAAACTTTAAATTTTTTTATTTGTGAGATATAAATATAATGTATGTTTTTATTAGTATTCAGTATGTTATACTATAGTGTTAATGTGTGATATACATTGAAATTTACATCTGAACTTAGGAAATTGAATATATTGCAAATAATGCATTACTTGATCTGCAAACACAGTTTGTGCTGATTAAGTATGTGCGCAGTCATTGAATCTTTTTCTGCGATTCTCCAAAACTGTTATATAGAATGCAAAGAAATTTTAGGGTGTTGGTCAGATATACTTAGGCTACAAATAGGCAAAATTTTGTACAATTTGATGGACAAATACATGCTCTTTAATACATAAACACCATTTTTTCATATTCCCTCCCTTTGCCTGAAAATGTTTGAGAATGAAAGATTATAACCCATTTGCTCATTTTAAATTACATATTTGGTTCTAAACCATACTAGTGTCAGATTTCAGCCTAAATATTATATTATGTAACATTTTAGATTTTTTTGGCAATAAAATCTGTATTCTCTGCCTAGAACAGTGTGTTTGGAGTTAAAAAATATATTGTTTCAGTGTTTCTCAGTAGCAGGCAAGTCAGACAATCTAAATATTAGGTCGCAAAGACATCTATGTTGCCACAAATATTTAATATGGTGCCTATTTTGTATTTTTTAGATGCGGAATTTGTCAATTTATACTATAGGACAGAGTCATACTAAAATTGTTCTTTTTGGAATTTTATTGTTTGTTGAGGTGCAGTTCTATCTTGTTGCTCAACAAGAAATATGAAATGGTTTAGTAGGAATGTTACAGATATTTAAAGTTTATAAGAGATCTAATATGCCATCTAAAAAAAAGGGGGGGGGGGGCTGGTCCCCCAACCTGAAACTTTAAATTTTTTTATTTGTGAGATATAAATATAATGTATGTTTTTATTAGTATTCAGTATGTTATACTATAGTGTTAATGTGTGATATACATTGAAATTTACATCTGAACTTAGGAAATTGAATATATTGCAAATAATGCATTACTTGATCTGCAAACACAGTTTGTGCTGATTAAGTATGTGCGCAGTCATTGAATCTTTTTCTGCGATTCTCCAAAACTGTTATATAGAATGCAAAGAAATTTTAGGGTGTTGGTCAGATATACTTAGGCTACAAATAGGCAAAATTTTGTACAATTTGATGGACAAATACATGCTCTTTAATACATAAACACCATTTTTTCATATTCCCTCCCTTTGCCTGAAAATGTTTGAGAATGAAAGATTATAACCCATTTACTCATTTTAAATTACATATTTGGTTCTAAACCATACTAGTGTCAGATTTCAGCCTAAATATTATATTATGTAACATTTTAGATTTTTTTGGCAATAAAATCTGTATTCTCTGCCTAGAACAGTGTGTTTGGAGTTAAAAAATATATTGTTTCAGTGTTTCTCAGTAGCAGGCAAGTCAGACAATCTAAATATTAGGTCGCAAAGACATCTATGTTGCCACAAATATTTAATATGGTGCCTATTTTGTATTTTTTAGATGCGGAATTTGTCAATTTATACTGTAGGACAGAGTCATACTAAAATTGTTCTTTTTGGAATTTTATTGTTTGTTGAGGTGCAGTTCTATCTTGTTGCGCAACAAGAAATATGAAATGGTTTAGTAGGAATGTTACAGATATTTAAAGTTTATAAGAGATCTAATATGCCATCTAAAAAAAAGGGGGGGCGGCTCGTCCCCCAACCTGAAACTTTAAATTTTTTTATTTGTGAGATATAAATATAATGTATGTTTTTATTAGTATTCAGTATGTTATACTATAGTGTTAATGTGTGATATACATTGAAATTTACATCTGAACTTAGGAAATTGAATATATTGCAAATAATGCATTACTTGATCTGCAAACACAGTTTGTGCTGATTAAGTATGTGCGCAGTCATTGAATCTTTTTCTGCGATTCTCCAAAACTGTTATATAGAATGCAAAGAAATTTTAGGGTGTTGGTCAGATATACTTAGGCTACAAATAGGCAAAATTTTGTACAATTTGATGGACAAATACATGCTCTTTAATACATAAACACCATTTTTTCATATTCCCTCCCTTTGCCTGAAAATGTTTGAGAATGAAAGATTATAACCCATTTACTCATTTTAAATTACATATTTGGTTCTAAACCATACTAGTGTCAGATTTCAGCCTAAATATTATATTATGTAACATTTTAGATTTTTTTGGCAATAAAATCTGTATTCTCTGCCTAGAACAGTGTGTTTGGAGTTAAAAAATATATTGTTTCAGTGTTTCTCAGTAGCAGGCAAGTCAGACAATCTAAATATTAGGTCGCAAAGACATCTATGTTGCCACAAATATTTAATATGGTGCCTATTTTGTATTTTTTAGATGCGGAATTTGTCAATTTATACTGTAGGACAGAGTCATACTAAAATTGTTCTTTTTGGAATTTTATTGTTTGTTGAGGTGCAGTTCTATCTTGTTGCGCAACAAGAAATATGAAATGGTTTAGTAGGAATGTTACAGATATTTAAAGTTTATAAGAGATCTAATATGCCATCTAAAAAAAAGGGGGGGGGCTGGTCCCCCAACCTGAAACTTTAAATTTTTTTATTTGTGAGATATAAATATAATGTATGTTTTTATTAGTATTCAGTATGTTATACTATAGTGTTAATGTGTGATATACATTGAAATTTACATCTGAACTTAGGAAATTGAATATATTGCAAATAATGCATTACTTGATCTGCAAACACAGTTTGTGCTGATTAAGTATGTGCGCAGTCATTGAATCTTTTTCTGCGATTCTCCAAAACTGTTATATAGAATGCAAAGAAATTTTAGGGTGTTGGTCAGATATACTTAGGCTACAAATAGGCAAAATTTTGTACAATTTGATGGACAAATACATGCTCTTTAATACATAAACACCATTTTTTCATATTCCCTCTCTTTGCCTGAAAATGTTTGAGAATGAAAGATTATAACCCATTTACTCATTTTAAATTACATATTTGGTTCTAAACCATACTAGTGTCAGATTTCAGCCTAAATATTATATTATGTAACATTTTAGATTTTTTTGGCAATAAAATCTGTATTCTCTGCCTAGAACAGTGTGTTTGGAGTTAAAAAATATATTGTTTCAGTGTTTCTCAGTAGCAGGCAAGTCAGACAATCTAAATATTAGGTCGCAAAGACATCTATGTTGCCACAAATATTTAATATGGTGCCTATTTTGTATTTTTTAGATGCGGAATTTGTCAATTTATACTATAGGACAGAGTCATACTAAAATTGTTCTTTTTGGAATTTTATTGTTTGTTGAGGTGCAGTTCTATCTTGTTGCGCAACAAGAAATATGAAATGGTTTAGTAGGAATGTTACAGATATTTAAAGTTTATAAGAGATCTAATATGCCATCTAAAAAAAAGGGGGGGGGGCTGGTCCCCCAACCTGAAACTTTAAATTTTTTTATTTGTGAGATATAAATATAATGTATGTTTTTATTAGTATTCAGTATGTTATACTATAGTGTTAATGTGTGATATACATTGAAATTTACATCTGAACTTAGGAAATTGAATATATTGCAAATAATGCATTACTTGATCTGCAAACACAGTTTGTGCTGATTAAGTATGTGCGCAGTCATTGAATCTTTTTCTGCGATTCTCCAAAACTGTTATATAGAATGCAAAGAAATTTTAGGGTGTTGGTCAGATATACTTAGGCTACAAATAGGCAAAATTTTGTACAATTTGATGGACAAATACATGCTCTTTAATACATAAACACCATTTTTTCATATTCCCTCCCTTTGCCTGAAAATGTTTGAGAATGAAAGATTATAACCCATTTACTCATTTTAAATTACATATTTGGTTCTAAACCATACTAGTGTCAGATTTCAGCCTAAATATTATATTATGTAACATTTTAGATTTTTTTGGCAATAAAATCTGTATTCTCTGCCTAGAACAGTGTGTTTGGAGTTAAAAAATATATTGTTTCAGTGTTTCTCAGTAGCAGGCAAGTCAGACAATCTAAATATTAGGTCGCAAAGACATCTATGTTGCCACAAATATTTAATATGGTGCCTATTTTGTATTTTTTAGATGCGGAATTTGTCAATTTATACTGTAGGACAGAGTCATACTAAAATTGTTCTTTTTGGAATTTTATTGTTTGTTGAGGTGCAGTTCTATCTTGTTGCGCAACAAGAAATATGAAATGGTTTAGTAGGAATGTTACAGATATTTAAAGTTTATAAGAGATCTAATATGCCATCTAAAAAAAAGGGGGGGGGCTCGTCCCCCAACCTGAAACTTTAAATTTTTTTATTTGTGAGATATAAATATAATGTATGTTTTTATTAGTATTCAGTATGTTATACTATAGTGTTAATGTGTGATATTTTATTGTTTGTTGAGGTGCAGTTCTATCTTGTTGCGCAACAAGAAATATGAAATGGTTTAGTAGGAATGTTACAGATATTTAAAGTTTATAAGAGATCTAATATGCCATCTAAAAAAACGGGGGGGGGGCTCGTCCCCCAACCTGAAACTTTAAATTTTTTTATTTGTGAGATATAAATATAATGTATGTTTTTATTAGTATTCAGTATGTTATACTATAGTGTTAATGTGTGATATACATTGAAATTTACATCTGAACTTAGGAAATTGAATATATTGCAAATAATGCATTACTTGATCTGCAAACACAGTTTGTGCTGATTAAGTATGTGCGCAGTCATTGAATCTTTTTCTGCGATTCTCCAAAACTGTTATATAGAATGCAAAGAAATTTTAGGGTGTTGGTCAGATATACTTAGGCTACAAATAGGCAAAATTTTGTACAATTTGATGGACAAATACATGCTCTTTAATACATAAACACCATTTTTTCATATTCCCTCCCTTTGCCTGAAAATGTTTGAGAATGAAAGATTATAACCCATTTACTCATTTTAAATTACATATTTGGTTCTAAACCATACTAGTGTCAGATTTCAGCCTAAATATTATATTATGTAACATTTTAGATTTTTTTGGCAATAAAATCTGTATTCTCTGCCTAGAACAGTGTGTTTGGAGTTAAAAAATATATTGTTTCAGTGTTTCTCAGTAGCAGGCAAGTCAGACAATCTAAATATTAGGTCGCAAAGACATCTATGTTGCCACAAATATTTAATATGGTGCCTATTTTGTATTTTTTAGATGCGGAATTTGTCAATTTATACTGTAGGACAGAGTCATACTAAAATTGTTCTTTTTGGAATTTTATTGTTTGTTGAGGTGCAGTTCTATCTTGTTGCGCAACAAGAAATATGAAATGGTTTAGTAGGAATGTTACAGATATTTAAAGTTTATAAGAGATCTAATATGCCATCTAAAAAAAGGGGGGGGGCTCGTCCCCCAACCTGAAACTTTAAATTTTTTTATTTGTGAGATATAAATATAATGTATGTTTTTATTAGTATTCAGTATGTTATACTATAGTGTTAATGTGTGATATACATTGAAATTTACATCTGAACTTAGGAAATTGAATATATTGCAAATAATGCATTACTTGATCTGCAAACACAGTTTGTGCTGATTAAGTATGTGCGCAGTCATTGAATCTTTTTCTGCGATTCTCCAAAACTGTTATATAGAATGCAAAGAAATTTTAGGGTGTTGGTCAGATATACTTAGGCTACAAATAGGCAAAATTTTGTACAATTTGATGGACAAATACATGCTCTTTAATACATAAACACCATTTTTTCATATTCCCTCCCTTTGCCTGAAAATGTTTGAGAATGAAAGATTATAACCCATTTACTCATTTTAAATTACATATTTGGTTCTAAACCATACTAGTGTCAGATTTCAGCCTAAATATTATATTATGTAACATTTTAGATTTTTTTGGCAATAAAATCTGTATTCTCTGCCTAGAACAGTGTGTTTGGAGTTAAAAAATATATTGTTTCAGTGTTTCTCAGTAGCAGGCAAGTCAGACAATCTAAATATTAGGTCGCAAAGACATCTATGTTGCCACAAATATTTAATATGGTGCCTATTTTGTATTTTTTAGATGCGGAATTTGTCAATTTATACTGTAGGACAGAGTCATACTAAAATTGTTCTTTTTGGAATTTTATTGTTTGTTGAGGTGCAGTTCTATCTTGTTGCGCAACAAGAAATATGAAATGGTTTAGTAGGAATGTTACAGATATTTAAAGTTTATAAGAGATCTAATATGCCATCTAAAAAAAAGGGGGGGGGGGCTCGTCCCCCAACCTGAAACTTTAAATTTTTTTATTTGTGAGATATAAATATAATGTATGTTTTTATTAGTATTCAGTATGTTATACTATAGTGTTAATGTGTGATATACATTGAAATTTACATCTGAACTTAGGAAATTGAATATATTGCAAATAATGCATTACTTGATCTGCAAACACAGTTTGTGCTGATTAAGTATGTGCGCAGTCATTGAATCTTTTTCTGCGATTCTCCAAAACTGTTATATAGAATGCAAAGAAATTTTAGGGTGTTGGTCAGATATACTTAGGCTACAAATAGGCAAAATTTTGTACAATTTGATGGACAAATACATGCTCTTTAATACATAAACACCATTTTTTCATATTCCCTCCCTTTGCCTGAAAATGTTTGAGAATGAAAGATTATAACCCATTTACTCATTTTAAATTACATATTTGGTTCTAAACCATACTAGTGTCAGATTTCAGCCTAAATATTATATTATGTAACATTTTAGATTTTTTTGGCAATAAAATCTGTATTCTCTGCCTAGAACAGTGTGTTTGGAGTTAAAAAATATATTGTTTCAGTGTTTCTCAGTAGCAGGCAAGTCAGACAATCTAAATATTAGGTCGCAAAGACATCTATGTTGCCACAAATATTTAATATGGTGCCTATTTTGTATTTTTTAGATGCGGAATTTGTCAATTTATACTGTAGGACAGAGTCATACTAAAATTGTTCTTTTTGGAATTTTATTGTTTGTTGAGGTGCAGTTCTATCTTGTTGCGCAACAAGAAATATGAAATGGTTTAGTAGGAATGTTACAGATATTTAAAGTTTATAAGAGATCTAATATGCCATCTAAATAAAAGGGCGGGGGCTCGTCCCCCAACCTGAAACTTTAAATTTTTTTATTTGTGAGATATAAATATAATGTATGTTTTTATTAGTATTCAGTATGTTATACTATAGTGTTAATGTGTGATATACATTGAAATTTACATCTGAACTTAGGAAATTGAATATATTGCAAATAATGCATTACTTGATCTGCAAACACAGTTTGTGCTGATTAAGTATGTGCGCAGTCATTGAATCTTTTTCTGCGATTCTCCAAAACTGTTATATAGAATGCAAAGAAATTTTAGGGTGTTGGTCAGATATACTTAGGCTACAAATAGGCAAAATTTTGTACAATTTGATGGACAAATACATGCTCTTTAATACATAAACACCATTTTTTCATATTCCCTCTCTTTGCCTGAAAATGTTTGAGAATGAAAGATTATAACCCATTTACTCATTTTAAATTACATATTTGGTTCTAAACCATACTAGTGTCAGATTTCAGCCTAAATATTATATTATGTAACATTTTAGATTTTTTTGGCAATAAAATCTGTATTCTCTGCCTAGAACAGTGTGTTTGGAGTTAAAAAATATATTGTTTCAGTGTTTCTCAGTAGCAGGCAAGTCAGACAATCTAAATATTAGGTCGCAAAGACATCTATGTTGCCACAAATATTTAATATGGTGCCTATTTTGTATTTTTTAGATGCGGAATTTGTCAATTTATACTATAGGACAGAGTCATACTAAAATTGTTCTTTTTGGAATTTTATTGTTTGTTGAGGTGCAGTTCTATCTTGTTGCGCAACAAGAAATATGAAATGGTTTAGTAGGAATGTTACAGATATTTAAAGTTTATAAGAGATCTAATATGCCATCTAAAAAAAGGGGGGGGGCTGGTCCCCCAACCTGAAACTTCAAATTTTTTTATTTGTGAGATATAAATATAATGTATGTTTTTATTAGTATTCAGTATGTTATACTATAGTGTTAATGTGTGATATACATTGAAATTTACATCTGAACTTAGGAAATTGAATATATTGCAAATAATGCATTACTTGATCTGCAAACACAGTTTGTGCTGATTAAGTATGTGCGCAGTCATTGAATCTTTTTCTGCGATTCTCCAAAACTGTTATATAGAATGCAAAGAAATTTTAGGGTGTTGGTCAGATATACTTAGGCTACAAATAGGCAAAATTTTGTACAATTTGATGGACAAATACATGCTCTTTAATACATAAACACCATTTTTTCATATTCCCTCTCTTTGCCTGAAAATGTTTGAGAATGAAAGATTATAACCCATTTACTCATTTTAAATTACATATTTGGTTCTAAACCATACTAGTGTCAGATTTCAGCCTAAATATTATATTATGTAACATTTTAGATTTTTTTGGCAATAAAATCTGTATTCTCTGCCTAGAACAGTGTGTTTGGAGTTAAAAAATATATTGTTTCAGTGTTTCTCAGTAGCAGGCAAGTCAGACAATCTAAATATTAGGTCGCAAAGACATCTATGTTGCCACAAATATTTAATATGGTGCCTATTTTGTATTTTTTAGATGCGGAATTTGTCAATTTATACTATAGGACAGAGTCATACTAAAATTGTTCTTTTTGGAATTTTATTGTTTGTTGAGGTGCAGTTCTATCTTGTTGCGCAACAAGAAATATGAAATGGTTTAGTAGGAATGTTACAGATATTTAAAGTTTATAAGAGATCTAATATGCCATCTAAAAAAAGGGGGGGGGGCTGGTCCCCCAACCTGAAACTTCAAATTTTTTTATTTGTGAGATATAAATATAATGTATGTTTTTATTAGTATTCAGTATGTTATACTATAGTGTTAATGTGTGATATACATTGAAATTTACATCTGAACTTAGGAAATTGAATATATTGCAAATAATGCATTACTTGATCTGCAAACACAGTTTGTGCTGATTAAGTATGTGCGCAGTCATTGAATCTTTTTCTGCGATTCTCCAAAACTGTTATATAGAATGCAAAGAAATTTTAGGGTGTTGGTCAGATATACTTAGGCTACAAATAGGCAAAATTTTGTACAATTTGATGGACAAATACATGCTCTTTAATACATAAACACCATTTTTTCATATTCCCTCCCTTTGCCTGAAAATGTTTGAGAATGAAAGATTATAACCCATTTACTCATTTTAAATTACATATTTGGTTCTAAACCATACTAGTGTCAGATTTCAGCCTAAATATTATATTATGTAACATTTTAGATTTTTTTGGCAATAAAATCTGTATTCTCTGCCTAGAACAGTGTGTTTGGAGTTAAAAAATATATTGTTTCAGTGTTTCTCAGTAGCAGGCAAGTCAGACAATCTAAATATTAGGTCGCAAAGACATCTATGTTGCCACAAATATTTAATATGGTGCCTATTTTGTATTTTTTAGATGCGGAATTTGTCAATTTATACTGTAGGACAGAGTCATACTAAAATTGTTCTTTTTGGAATTTTATTGTTTGTTGAGGTGCAGTTCTATCTTGTTGCGCAACAAGAAATATGAAATGGTTTAGTAGGAATGTTACAGATATTTAAAGTTTATAAGAGATCTAATATGCCATCTAAAAAAAAGGGGGGGGCTGGTCCCCCAACCTGAAACTTTAATTTTTTTTATTTGTGAGATATAAATATAATGTATGTTTTTATTAGTATTCAGTATGTTATACTATAGTGTTAATGTGTGATATACATTGAAATTTACATCTGAACTTAGGAAATTGAATATATTGCAAATAATGCATTACTTGATCTGCAAACACAGTTTGTGCTGATTAAGTATGTGCGCAGTCATTGAATCTTTTTCTGCGATTCTCCAAAACTGTTATATAGAATGCAAAGAAATTTTAGGGTGTTGGTCAGATATACTTAGGCTACAAATAGGCAAAATTTTGTACAATTTGATGGACAAATACATGCTCTTTAATACATAAACACCATTTTTTCATATTCCCTCCCTTTGCCTGAAAATGTTTGAGAATGAAAGATTATAACCCATTTACTCATTTTAAATTACATATTTGGTTCTAAACCATACTAGTGTCGGATTTCAGCCTAAATATTATATTATGTAACATTTTAGATTTTTTTGGCAATAAAATCTGTATTCTCTGCCTAGAACAGTGTGTTTGGAGTTAAAAAATATATTGTTTCAGTGTTTCTCAGTAGCAGGCAAGTCAGACAATCTAAATATTAGGTCGCAAAGACATCTATGTTGCCACAAATATTTAATATGGTGCCTATTTTGTATTTTTTAGATGCGGAATTTGTCAATTTATACTGTAGGACAGAGTCATACTAAAATTGTTCTTTTTGGAATTTTATTGTTTGTTGAGGTGCAGTTCTATCTTGTTGCGCAACAAGAAATATGAAATGGTTTAGTAGGAATGTTACAGATATTTAAAGTTTATAAGAGATCTAATATGCCATCTAAAAAAAAGGGGGGGGGGGGCTGGTCCCCCAACCTGAAACTTTAATTTTTTTTATTTGTGAGATATAAATATAATGTATGTTTTTATTAGTATTCAGTATGTTATACTATAGTGTTAATGTGTGATATACATTGAAATTTACATCTGAACTTAGGAAATTGAATATATTGCAAATAATGCATTACTTGATCTGCAAACACAGTTTGTGCTGATTAAGTATGTGCGCAGTCATTGAATCTTTTTCTGCGATTCTCCAAAACTGTTATATAGAATGCAAAGAAATTTTAGGGTGTTGGTCAGATATACTTAGGCTACAAATAGGCAAAATTTTGTACAATTTGATGGACAAATACATGCTCTTTAATACATAAACACCATTTTTTCATATTCCCTCCCTTTGCCTGAAAATGTTTGAGAATGAAAGATTATAACCCATTTACTCATTTTAAATTACATATTTGGTTCTAAACCATACTAGTGTCAGATTTCAGCCTAAATATTATATTATGTAACATTTTAGATTTTTTTGGCAATAAAATCTGTATTCTCTGCCTAGAACAGTGTGTTTGGAGTTAAAAAATATATTGTTTCAGTGTTTCTCAGTAGCAGGCAAGTCAGACAATCTAAATATTAGGTCGCAAAGACATCTATGTTGCCACAAATATTTAATATGGTGCCTATTTTGTATTTTTTAGATGCGGAATTTGTCAATTTATACTGTAGGACAGAGTCATACTAAAATTGTTCTTTTTGGAATTTTATTGTTTGTTGAGGTGCAGTTCTATCTTGTTGCGCAACAAGAAATATGAAATGGTTTAGTAGGAATGTTACAGATATTTAAAGTTTATAAGAGATCTAATATGCCATCTAAAAAAAAGGGGGGGGGGCTCGTCCCCCAACCTGAAACTTTAAATTTTTTTATTTGTGAGATATACATATAATGTATGTTTTTATTAGTATTCAGTATGTTATACTATAGTGTTAATGTGTGATATACATTGAAATTTACATCTGAACTTAGGAAATTGAATATATTGCAAATAATGCATTACTTGATCTGCAAACACAGTTTGTGCTGATTAAGTATGTGCGCAGTCATTGAATCTTTTTCTGCGATTCTCCAAAACTGTTATATAGAATGCAAAGAAATTATAGGGTGTTGGTCAGATATACTTAGGCTACAAATAGGCAAAATTTTGTACAATTTGATGGACAAATACATGCTCTTTAATACATAAACACCTTTTTTTCATATTCCCTCCCTTTGCCTGAAAATGTTTGAGAATGAAAGATTATAACCCATTTACTCATTTTAAATTACATATTTGGTTCTAAACCATACTAGTGTCAGATTTCAGCCTAAATATTATATTATGTAACATTTTAGATTTTTTTGGCAATAAAATCTGTATTCTCTGCCTAGAACAGTGTGTTTGGAGTTAAAAAATATATTGTTTCAGTGTTTCTCAGTAGCAGGCAAGTCAGACAATCTAAATATTAGGTCGCAAAGACATCTATGTTGCCACAAATATTTAATATGGTGCCTATTTTGTATTTTTTAGATGCGGAATTTGTCAATTTATATTGTAGGACAGAGTCATACTAAAATTGTTCTTTTTGGAATTTTATTGTTTGTTGAGGTGCAGTTCTATCTTGTTGCGCAACAAGAAATATGAAATGGTTTAGTAGGAATGTTACAGATATTTAAAGTTTATAAGAGATCTAATATGCCATCTAAATAAAAGGGGGGGGGGGCTCGTCCCCCAACCTGAAACTTTAAATTTTTTTATTTGTGAGATATAAATATAATGTATGTTTTTATTAGTATTCAGTATGTTATACTATAGTGTTAATGTGTGATATACATTGAAATTTACATCTGAACTTAGGAAATTGAATATATTGCAAATAATGCATTACTTGATCTGCAAACACAGTTTGTGCTGATTAAGTATGTGCGCAGTCATTGAATCTTTTTCTGCGATTCTCCAAAACTGTTATATAGAATGCAAAGAAATTTTAGGGTGTTGGTCAGATATACTTAGGCTACAAATAGGCAAAATTTTGTACAATTTGATGGACAAATACATGCTCTTTAATACATAAACACCATTTTTTCATATTCCCTCTCTTTGCCTGAAAATGTTTGAGAATGAAAGATTATAACCCATTTACTCATTTTAAATTACATATTTGGTTCTAAACCATACTAGTGTCAGATTTCAGCCTAAATATTATATTATGTAACATTTTAGATTTTTTTGGCAATAAAATCTGTATTCTCTGCCTAGAACAGTGTGTTTGGAGTTAAAAAATATATTGTTTCAGTGTTTCTCAGTAGCAGGCAAGTCAGACAATCTAAATATTAGGTCGCAAAGACATCTATGTTGCCACAAATATTTAATATGGTGCCTATTTTGTATTTTTTAGATGCGGAATTTGTCAATTTATACTGTAGGACAGAGTCATACTAAAATTGTTCTTTTTGGAATTTTATTGTTTGTTGAGGTGCAGTTCTATCTTGTTGCGCAACAAGAAATATGAAATGGTTTAGTAGGAATGTTACAGATATTTAAAGTTTATAAGAGATCTAATATGCCATCTAAAAAAAGGGGGGGGGGGGGGCTGGTCCCCCAACCTGAAACTTTAATTTTTTTTATTTGTGAGATATAAATATAATGTATGTTTTTATTAGTATTCAGTATGTTATACTATAGTGTTAATTTGTGATATACATTGAAATTTACATCTGAACTTAGGAAATTGAATATATTGCAAATAATGCATTACTTGATCTGCAAACACAGTTTGTGCTGATTAAGTATGTGCGCAGTCATTGAATCTTTTTCTGCGATTCTCCAAAACTGTTATATAGAATGCAAAGAAATTTTAGGGTGTTGGTCAGATATACTTAGGCTACAAATAGGCAAAATTTTGTACAATTTGATGGACAAATACATGCTCTTTAATACATAAACACCATTTTTTCATATTCCCTCCCTTTGCCTGAAAATGTTTGAGAATGAAAGATTATAACCCATTTACTCATTTTAAATTACATATTTGGTTCTAAACCATACTAGTGTCAGATTTCAGCCTAAATATTATATTATGTAACATTTTAGATTTTTTTGGCAATAAAATCTGTATTCTCTGCCTAGAACAGTGTGTTTGGAGTTAAAAAATATATTGTTTCAGTGTTTCTCAGTAGCAGGCAAGTCAGACAATCTAAATATTAGGTCGCAAAGACATCTATGTTGCCACAAATATTTAATATGGTGCCTATTTTGTATTTTTTAGATGCGGAATTTGTCAATTTATACTGTAGGACAGAGTCATACTAAAATTGTTCTTTTTGGAATTTTATTGTTTGTTGAGGTGCAGTTCTATCTTGTTGCGCAACAAGAAATATGAAATGGTTTAGTAGGAATGTTACAGATATTTAAAGTTTATAAGAGATCTAATATGCCATCTAAAAAAAAGGGGGGGGGGCTCGTCCCCCAACCTGAAACTTTAAATTTTTTTATTTGTGAGATATACATATAATGTATGTTTTTATTAGTATTCAGTATGTTATACTATAGTGTTAATGTGTGATATACATTGAAATTTACATCTGAACTTAGGAAATTGAATATATTGCAAATAATGCATTACTTGATCTGCAAACACAGTTTGTGCTGATTAAGTATGTGCGCAGTCATTGAATCTTTTTCTGCGATTCTCCAAAACTGTTATATAGAATGCAAAGAAATTATAGGGTGTTGGTCAGATATACTTAGGCTACAAATAGGCAAAATTTTGTACAATTTGATGGACAAATACATGCTCTTTAATACATAAACACCATTTTTTCATATTCCCTCCCTTTGCCTGAAAATGTTTGAGAATGAAAGATTATAACCCATTTACTCATTTTAAATTACATATTTGGTTCTAAACCATACTAGTGTCAGATTTCAGCCTAAATATTATATTATGTAACATTTTAGATTTTTTTGGCAATAAAATCTGTATTCTCTGCCTAGAACAGTGTGTTTGGAGTTAAAAAATATATTGTTTCAGTGTTTCTCAGTAGCAGGCAAGTCAGACAATCTAAATATTAGGTCGCAAAGACATCTATGTTGCCACAAATATTTAATATGGTGCCTATTTTGTATTTTTTAGATGCGGAATTTGTCAATTTATATTGTAGGACAGAGTCATACTAAAATTGTTCTTTTTGGAATTTTATTGTTTGTTGAGGTGCAGTTCTATCTTGTTGCGCAACAAGAAATATGAAATGGTTTAGTAGGAATGTTACAGATATTTAAAGTTTATAAGAGATCTAATATGCCATCTAAATAAAAGGGGGGGGGGGCTCGTCCCCCAACCTGAAACTTTAAATTTTTTTATTTGTGAGATATAAATATAATGTATGTTTTTATTAGTATTCAGTATGTTATACTATAGTGTTAATGTGTGATATACATTGAAATTTACATCTGAACTTAGGAAATTGAATATATTGCAAATAATGCATTACTTGATCTGCAAACACAGTTTGTGCTGATTAAGTATGTGCGCAGTCATTGAATCTTTTTCTGCGATTCTCCAAAACTGTTATATAGAATGCAAAGAAATTTTAGGGTGTTGGTCAGATATACTTAGGCTACAAATAGGCAAAATTTTGTACAATTTGATGGACAAATACATGCTCTTTAATACATAAACACCATTTTTTCATATTCCCTCTCTTTGCCTGAAAATGTTTGAGAATGAAAGATTATAACCCATTTACTCATTTTAAATTACATATTTGGTTCTAAACCATACTAGTGTCAGATTTCAGCCTAAATATTATATTATGTAACATTTTAGATTTTTTTGGCAATAAAATCTGTATTCTCTGCCTAGAACAGTGTGTTTGGAGTTAAAAAATATATTGTTTCAGTGTTTCTCAGTAGCAGGCAAGTCAGACAATCTAAATATTAGGTCGCAAAGACATCTATGTTGCCACAAATATTTAATATGGTGCCTATTTTGTATTTTTTAGATGCGGAATTTGTCAATTTATACTATAGGACAGAGTCATACTAAAATTGTTCTTTTTGGAATTTTATTGTTTGTTGAGGTGCAGTTCTATCTTGTTGCGCAACAAGAAATATGAAATGGTTTAGTAGGAATGTTACAGAT
The DNA here is from genome assembly GCA_944474755.1 of Limnoperna fortunei. Lineage (NCBI taxonomy): Eukaryota > Metazoa > Mollusca > Bivalvia > Mytilida > Modiolidae > Limnoperna > Limnoperna fortunei. The sequence continues at coordinate 35,685,527 of OX104119.1, forward strand.
ATTTAAAGTTTATAAGAGATCTAATATGCCATCTAAAAAAAGGGGGGGGGGCTGGTCCCCCAACCTGAAACTTCAAATTTTTTTATTTGTGAGATATAAATATAATGTATGTTTTTATTAGTATTCAGTATGTTATACTATAGTGTTAATGTGTGATATACATTGAAATTTACATCTGAACTTAGGAAATTGAATATATTGCAAATAATGCATTACTTGATCTGCAAACACAGTTTGTGCTGATTAAGTATGTGCGCAGTCATTGAATCTTTTTCTGCGATTCTCCAAAACTGTTATATAGAATGCAAAGAAATTTTAGGGTGTTGGTCAGATATACTTAGGCTACAAATAGGCAAAATTTTGTACAATTTGATGGACAAATACATGCTCTTTAATACATAAACACCATTTTTTCATATTCCCTCCCTTTGCCTGAAAATGTTTGAGAATGAAAGATTATAACCCATTTACTCATTTTAAATTACATATTTGGTTCTAAACCATACTAGTGTCAGATTTCAGCCTAAATATTATATTATGTAACATTTTAGATTTTTTTGGCAATAAAATCTGTATTCTCTGCCTAGAACAGTGTGTTTGGAGTTAAAAAATATATTGTTTCAGTGTTTCTCAGTAGCAGGCAAGTCAGACAATCTAAATATTAGGTCGCAAAGACATCTATGTTGCCACAAATATTTAATATGGTGCCTATTTTGTATTTTTTAGATGCGGAATTTGTCAATTTATACTGTAGGACAGAGTCATACTAAAATTGTTCTTTTTGGAATTTTATTGTTTGTTGAGGTGCAGTTCTATCTTGTTGCGCAACAAGAAATATGAAATGGTTTAGTAGGAATGTTACAGATATTTAAAGTTTATAAGAGATCTAATATGCCATCTAAAAAAAAGGGGGGGGGGCTGTTCCCCCAACCTGAAACTTTAAATTTTTTTATTTGTGAGATATAAATATAATGTATGTTTTTATTAGTATTCAGTATGTTATACTATAGTGTTAATGTGTGATATACATTGAAATTTACATCTGAACTTAGGAAATTGAATATATTGCAAATAATGCATTACTTGATCTGCAAACACAGTTTGTGCTGATTAAGTATGTGCGCAGTCATTGAATCTTTTTCTGCGATTCTCCAAAACTGTTATATAGAATGCAAAGAAATTTTAGGGTGTTGGTCAGATATACTTAGGCTACAAATAGGCAAAATTTTGTACAATTTGATGGACAAATACATGCTCTTTAATACATAAACACCATTTTTTCATATTCCCTCCCTTTGCCTGAAAATGTTTGAGAATGAAAGATTATAACCCATTTACTCATTTTAAATTACATATTTGGTTCTAAACCATACTAGTGTCGGATTTCAGCCTAAATATTATATTATGTAACATTTTAGATTTTTTTGGCAATAAAATCTGTATTCTCTGCCTAGAACAGTGTGTTTGGAGTTAAAAAATATATTGTTTCAGTGTTTCTCAGTAGCAGGCAAGTCAGACAATCTAAATATTAGGTCGCAAAGACATCTATGTTGCCACAAATATTTAATATGGTGCCTATTTTGTATTTTTTAGATGCGGAATTTGTCAATTTATACTGTAGGACAGAGTCATACTAAAATTGTTCTTTTTGGAATTTTATTGTTTGTTGAGGTGCAGTTCTATCTTGTTGCGCAACAAGAAATATGAAATGGTTTAGTAGGAATGTTACAGATATTTAAAGTTTATAAGAGATCTAATATGCCATCTAAAAAAAAGGGGGGGGGGGGGCTGGTCCCCCAACCTGAAACTTTAAATTTTTTTATTTGTGAGATATAAATATAATGTATGTTTTTATTAGTATTCAGTATGTTATACTATAGTGTTAATGTGTGATATACATTGAAATTTACATCTGAACTTAGGAAATTGAATATATTGCAAATAATGCATTACTTGATCTGCAAACACAGTTTGTGCTGATTAAGTATGTGCGCAGTCATTGAATCTTTTTCTGCGATTCTCCAAAACTGTTATATAGAATGCAAAGAAATTTTAGGGTGTTGGTCAGATATACTTAGGCTACAAATAGGCAAAATTTTGTACAATTTGATGGACAAATACATGCTCTTTAATACATAAACACCATTTTTTCATATTCCCTCCCTTTGCCTGAAAATGTTTGAGAATGAAAGATTATAACCCATTTACTCATTTTAAATTACATATTTGGTTCTAAACCATACTAGTGTCAGATTTCAGCCTAAATATTATATTATGTAACATTTTAGATTTTTTTGGCAATAAAATCTGTATTCTCTGCCTAGAACAGTGTGTTTGGAGTTAAAAAATATATTGTTTCAGTGTTTCTCAGTAGCAGGCAAGTCAGACAATCTAAATATTAGGTCGCAAAGACATCTATGTTGCCACAAATATTTAATATGGTGCCTATTTTGTATTTTTTAGATGCGGAATTTGTCAATTTATACTGTAGGACAGAGTCATACTAAAATTGTTCTTTTTGGAATTTTATTGTTTGTTGAGGTGCAGTTCTATCTTGTTGCGCAACAAGAAATATGAAATGGTTTAGTAGGAATGTTACAGATATTTAAAGTTTATAAGAGATCTAATATGCCATCTAAAAAAAAGGGGGGGGCTGGTCCCCCAACCTGAAACTTTAAATTTTTTTATTTGTGAGATATAAATATAATGTATGTTTTTATTAGTATTCAGTATGTTATACTATAGTGTTAATGTGTGATATACATTGAAATTTACATCTGAACTTAGGAAATTGAATATATTGCAAATAATGCATTACTTGATCTGCAAACACAGTTTGTGCTGATTAAGTATGTGCGCAGTCATTGAATCTTTTTCTGCGATTCTCCAAAACTGTTATATAGAATGCAAAGAAATTTTAGGGTGTTGGTCAGATATACTTAGGCTACAAATAGGCAAAATTTTGTACAATTTGATGGACAAATACATGCTCTTTAATACATAAACACCATTTTTTCATATTCCCTCCCTTTGCCTGAAAATGTTTGAGAATGAAAGATTATAACCCATTTACTCATTTTAAATTACATATTTGGTTCTAAACCATACTAGTGTCGGATTTCAGCCTAAATATTATATTATGTAACATTTTAGATTTTTTTGGCAATAAAATCTGTATTCTCTGCCTAGAACAGTGTGTTTGGAGTTAAAAAATATATTGTTTCAGTGTTTCTCAGTAGCAGGCAAGTCAGACAATCTAAATATTAGGTCGCAAAGACATCTATGTTGCCACAAATATTTAATATGGTGCCTATTTTGTATTTTTTAGATGCGGAATTTGTCAATTTATACTGTAGGACAGAGTCATACTAAAATTGTTCTTTTTGGAATTTTATTGTTTGTTGAGGTGCAGTTCTATCTTGTTGCGCAACAAGAAATATGAAATGGTTTAGTAGGAATGTTACAGATATTTAAAGTTTATAAGAGATCTAATATGCCATCTAAAAAAAAGGGGGGGGGGCTGGTCCCCCAACCTGAAACTTTAAATTTTTTTATTTGTGAGATATAAATATAATGTATGTTTTTATTAGTATTCAGTATGTTATACTATAGTGTTAATGTGTGATATACATTGAAATTTACATCTGAACTTAGGAAATTGAATATATTGCAAATAATGCATTACTTGATCTGCAAACACAGTTTGTGCTGATTAAGTATGTGCGCAGTCATTGAATCTTTTTCTGCGATTCTCCAAAACTGTTATATAGAATGCAAAGAAATTTTAGGGTGTTGGTCAGATATACTTAGGCTACAAATAGGCAAAATTTTGTACAATTTGATGGACAAATACATGCTCTTTAATACATAAACACCATTTTTTCATATTCCCTCCCTTTGCCTGAAAATGTTTGAGAATGAAAGATTATAACCCATTTACTCATTTTAAATTACATATTTGGTTCTAAACCATACTAGTGTCAGATTTCAGCCTAAATATTATATTATGTAACATTTTAGATTTTTTTGGCAATAAAATCTGTATTCTCTGCCTAGAACAGTGTGTTTGGAGTTAAAAAATATATTGTTTCAGTGTTTCTCAGTAGCAGGCAAGTCAGACAATCTAAATATTAGGTCGCAAAGACATCTATGTTGCCACAAATATTTAATATGGTGCCTATTTTGTATTTTTTAGATGCGGAATTTGTCAATTTATACTGTAGGACAGAGTCATACTAAAATTGTTCTTTTTGGAATTTTATTGTTTGTTGAGGTGCAGTTCTATCTTGTTGCGCAACAAGAAATATGAAATGGTTTAGTAGGAATGTTACAGATATTTAAAGTTTATAAGAGATCTAATATGCCATCTAAAAAAAAAGGGGGGGGTGGCTGGTCCCCCAACCTGAAACTTTAAATTTTTTTATTTGTGAGATATAAATATAATGTATGTTTTTATTAGTATTCAGTATGTTATACTATAGTGTTAATGTGTGATATACATTGAAATTTACATCTGAACTTAGGAAATTGAATATATTGCAAATAATGCATTACTTGATCTGCAAACACAGTTTGTGCTGATTAAGTATGTGCGCAGTCATTGAATCTTTTTCTGCGATTCTCCAAAACTGTTATATAGAATGCAAAGAAATTTTAGGGTGTTGGTCAGATATACTTAGGCTACAAATAGGCAAAATTTTGTACAATTTGATGGACAAATACATGCTCTTTAATACATAAACACCATTTTTTCATATTCCCTCCCTTTGCCTGAAAATGTTTGAGAATGAAAGATTATAACCCATTTACTCATTTTAAATTACATATTTGGTTCTAAACCATACTAGTGTCGGATTTCAGCCTAAATATTATATTATGTAACATTTTAGATTTTTTTGGCAATAAAATCTGTATTCTCTGCCTAGAACAGTGTGTTTGGAGTTAAAAAATATATTGTTTCAGTGTTTCTCAGTAGCAGGCAAGTCAGACAATCTAAATATTAGGTCGCAAAGACATCTATGTTGCCACAAATATTTAATATGGTGCCTATTTTGTATTTTTTAGATGCGGAATTTGTCAATTTATACTGTAGGACAGAGTCATACTAAAATTGTTCTTTTTGGAATTTTATTGTTTGTTGAGGTGCAGTTCTATCTTGTTGCGCAACAAGAAATATGAAATGGTTTAGTAGGAATGTTACAGATATTTAAAGTTTATAAGAGATCTAATATGCCATCTAAAAAAAAGGGGGGGGGCTGGTCCCCCAACCTGAAACTTTAAATTTTTTTATTTGTGAGATATAAATATAATGTATGTTTTTATTAGTATTCAGTATGTTATACTATAGTGTTAATGTGTGATATACATTGAAATTTACATCTGAACTTAGGAAATTGAATATATTGCAAATAATGCATTACTTGATCTGCAAACACAGTTTGTGCTGATTAAGTATGTGCGCAGTCATTGAATCTTTTTCTGCGATTCTCCAAAACTGTTATATAGAATGCAAAGAAATTTTAGGGTGTTGGTCAGATATACTTAGGCTACAAATAGGCAAAATTTTGTACAATTTGATGGACAAATACATGCTCTTTAATACATAAACACCATTTTTTCATATTCCCTCCCTTTGCCTGAAAATGTTTGAGAATGAAAGATTATAACCCATTTACTCATTTTAAATTACATATTTGGTTCTAAACCATACTAGTGTCAGATTTCAGCCTAAATATTATATTATGTAACATTTTAGATTTTTTTGGCAATAAAATCTGTATTCTCTGCCTAGAACAGTGTGTTTGGAGTTAAAAAATATATTGTTTCAGTGTTTCTCAGTAGCAGGCAAGTCAGACAATCTAAATATTAGGTCGCAAAGACATCTATGTTGCCACAAATATTTAATATGGTGCCTATTTTGTATTTTTTAGATGCGGAATTTGTCAATTTATACTATAGGACAGAGTCATACTAAAATTGTTCTTTTTGGAATTTTATTGTTTGTTGAGGTGCAGTTCTATCTTGTTGCGCAACAAGAAATATGAAATGGTTTAGTAGGAATGTTACAGATATTTAAAGTTTATAAGAGATCTAATATGCCATCTAAAAAAAGGGGGGGGGGCTGGTCCCCCAACCTGAAACTTCAAATTTTTTTATTTGTGAGATATAAATATAATGTATGTTTTTATTGGTATTCAGTATGTTATACTATAGTGTTAATGTGTGATATACATTGAAATTTACATCTGAACTTAGGAAATTGAATATATTGCAAATAATGCATTACTTGATCTGCAAACACAGTTTGTGCTGATTAAGTATGTGCGCAGTCATTGAATCTTTTTCTGCGATTCTCCAAAACTGTTATATAGAATGCAAAGAAATTTTAGGGTGTTGGTCAGATATACTTAGGCTACAAATAGGCAAAATTTTGTACAATTTGATGGACAAATACATGCTCTTTAATACATAAACACCATTTTTTCATATTCCCTCCCTTTGCCTGAAAATGTTTGAGAATGAAAGATTATAACCCATTTACTCATTTTAAATTACATATTTGGTTCTAAACCATACTAGTGTCAGATTTCAGCCTAAATATTATATTATGTAACATTTTAGATTTTTTTGGCAATAAAATCTGTATTCTCTGCCTAGAACAGTGTGTTTGGAGTTAAAAAATATATTGTTTCAGTGTTTCTCAGTAGCAGGCAAGTCAGACAATCTAAATATTAGGTCGCAAAGACATCTATGTTGCCACAAATATTTAATATGGTGCCTATTTTGTATTTTTTAGATGCGGAATTTGTCAATTTATACTATAGGACAGAGTCATACTAAAATTGTTCTTTTTGGAATTTTATTGTTTGTTGAGGTGCAGTTCTATCTTGTTGCGCAACAAGAAATATGAAATGGTTTAGTAGGAATGTTACAGATATTTAAAGTTTATAAGAGATCTAATATGCCATCTAAAAAAAGGGGGGGGGGGCTGGTCCCCCAACCTGAAACTTTAAATTTTTTTATTTGTGAGATATAAATATAATGTATGTTTTTATTAGTATTCAGTATGTTATACTATAGTGTTAATGTGTGATATACATTGAAATTTACATCTGAACTTAGGAAATTGAATATATTGCAAATAATGCATTACTTGATCTGCAAACACAGTTTGTGCTGATTAAGTATGTGCGCAGTCATTGAATCTTTTTCTGCGATTCTCCAAAACTGTTATATAGAATGCAAAGAAATTTTAGGGTGTTGGTCAGATATACTTAGGCTACAAATAGGCAAAATTTTGTACAATTTGATGGACAAATACATGCTCTTTAATACATAAACACCATTTTTTCATATTCCCTCCCTTTGCCTGAAAATGTTTGAGAATGAAAGATTATAACCCATTTACTCATTTTAAATTACATATTTGGTTCTAAACCATACTAGTGTCAGATTTCAGCCTAAATATTATATTATGTAACATTTTAGATTTTTTTGGCAATAAAATCTGTATTCTCTGCCTAGAACAGTGTGTTTGGAGTTAAAAAATATATTGTTTCAGTGTTTCTCAGTAGCAGGCAAGTCAGACAATCTAAATATTAGGTCGCAAAGACATCTATGTTGCCACAAATATTTAATATGGTGCCTATTTTGTATTTTTTAGATGCGGAATTTGTCAATTTATACTGTAGGACAGAGTCATACTAAAATTGTTCTTTTTGGAATTTTATTGTTTGTTGAGGTGCAGTTCTATCTTGTTGCGCAACAAGAAATATGAAATGGTTTAGTAGGAATGTTACAGATATTTAAAGTTTATAAGAGATCTAATATGCCATCTAAAAAAAAGGGGGGGGGCTGGTCCCCCAACCTGAAACTTTAAATTTTTTTATTTGTGAGATATAAATATAATGTATGTTTTTATTAGTATTCAGTATGTTATACTATAGTGTTAATGTGTGATATACATTGAAATTTACATCTGAACTTAGGAAATTGAATATATTGCAAATAATGCATTACTTGATCTGCAAACACAGTTTGTGCTGATTAAGTATGTGCGCAGTCATTGAATCTTTTTCTGCGATTCTCCAAAACTGTTATATAGAATGCAAAGAAATTTTAGGGTGTTGGTCAGATATACTTAGGCTACAAATAGGCAAAATTTTGTACAATTTGATGGACAAATACATGCTCTTTAATACATAAACACCATTTTTTCATATTCCCTCCCTTTGCCTGAAAATGTTTGAGAATGAAAGATTATAACCCATTTACTCATTTTAAATTACATATTTGGTTCTAAACCATACTAGTGTCGGATTTCAGCCTAAATATTATATTATGTAACATTTTAGATTTTTTTGGCAATAAAATCTGTATTCTCTGCCTAGAACAGTGTGTTTGGAGTTAAAAAATATATTGTTTCAGTGTTTCTCAGTAGCAGGCAAGTCAGACAATCTAAATATTAGGTCGCAAAGACATCTATGTTGCCACAAATATTTAATATGGTGCCTATTTTGTATTTTTTAGATGCGGAATTTGTCAATTTATACTGTAGGACAGAGTCATACTAAAATTGTTCTTTTTGGAATTTTATTGTTTGTTGAGGTGCAGTTCTATCTTGTTGCGCAACAAGAAATATGAAATGGTTTAGTAGGAATGTTACAGATATTTAAAGTTTATAAGAGATCTAAAATGCCATCTAAAAAAAAGGGGGGGGGGCTGGTCCCCCAACCTGAAACTTTAAATTTTTTTATTTGTGAGATATAAATATAATGTATGTTTTTATTAGTATTCAGTATGTTATACTATAGTGTTAATGTGTGATATACATTGAAATTTACATCTGAACTTAGGAAATTGAATATATTGCAAATAATGCATTACTTGATCTGCAAACACAGTTTGTGCTGATTAAGTATGTGCGCAGTCATTGAATCTTTTTCTGCGATTCTCCAAAACTGTTATATAGAATGCAAAGAAATTTTAGGGTGTTGGTCAGATATACTTAGGCTACAAATAGGCAAAATTTTGTACAATTTGATGGACAAATACATGCTCTTTAATACATAAACACCATTTTTTCATATTCCCTCCCTTTGCCTGAAAATGTTTGAGAATGAAAGATTATAACCCATTTACTCATTTTAAATTACATATTTGGTTCTAAACCATACTAGTGTCGGATTTCAGCCTAAATATTATATTATGTAACATTTTAGATTTTTTTGGCAATAAAATCTGTATTCTCTGCCTAGAACAGTGTGTTTGGAGTTAAAAAATATATTGTTTCAGTGTTTCTCAGTAGCAGGCAAGTCAGACAATCTAAATATTAGGTCGCAAAGACATCTATGTTGCCACAAATATTTAATATGGTGCCTATTTTGTATTTTTTAGATGCGGAATTTGTCAATTTATACTGTAGGACAGAGTCATACTAAAATTGTTCTTTTTGGAATTTTATTGTTTGTTGAGGTGCAGTTCTATCTTGTTGCGCAACAAGAAATATGAAATGGTTTAGTAGGAATGTTACAGATATTTAAAGTTTATAAGAGATCTAATATGCCATCTAAAAAAAAGGGGGGGGGGGCTGGTCCCCCAACCTGAAACTTTAAATTTTTTTATTTGTGAGATATAAATATAATGTATGTTTTTATTAGTATTCAGTATGTTATACTATAGTGTTAATGTGTGATATACATTGAAATTTACATCTGAACTTAGGAAATTGAATATATTGCAAATAATGCATTACTTGATCTGCAAACACAGTTTGTGCTGATTAAGTATGTGCGCAGTCATTGAATCTTTTTCTGCGATTCTCCAAAACTGTTATATAGAATGCAAAGAAATTTTAGGGTGTTGGTCAGATATACTTAGGCTACAAATAGGCAAAATTTTGTACAATTTGATGGACAAATACATGCTCTTTAATACATAGACACCATTTTTTCATATTCCCTCCCTTTGCCTGAAAATGTTTGAGAATGAAAGATTATAACCCATTTACTCATTTTAAATTACATATTTGGTTCTAAACCATACTAGTGTCGGATTTCAGCCTAAATATTATATTATGTAACATTTTAGATTTTTTTGGCAATAAAATCTGTATTCTCTGCCTAGAACAGTGTGTTTGGAGTTAAAAAATATATTGTTTCAGTGTTTCTCAGTAGCAGGCAAGTCAGACAATCTAAATATTAGGTCGCAAAGACATCTATGTTGCCACAAATATTTAATATGGTGCCTATTTTGTATTTTTTAGATGCGGAATTTGTCAATTTATACTGTAGGACAGAGTCATACTAAAATTGTTCTTTTTGGAATTTTATTGTTTGTTGAGGTGCAGTTCTATCTTGTTGCGCAACAAGAAATATGAAATGGTTTAGTAGGAATGTTACAGATATTTAAAGTTTATAAGAGATCTAATATGCCATCTAAAAAAAAGGGGGGGGGGGCTGGTCCCCCAACCTGAAACTTTAAATTTTTTTATTTGTGAGATATAAATATAATGTATGTTTTTATTAGTATTCAGTATGTTATACTATAGTGTTAATGTGTGATATACATTGAAATTTACATCTGAACTTAGGAAATTGAATATATTGCAAATAATGCATTACTTGATCTGCAAACACAGTTTGTGCTGATTAAGTATGTGCGCAGTCATTGAATCTTTTTCTGCGATTCTCCAAAACTGTTATATAGAATGCAAAGAAATTTTAGGGTGTTGGTCAGATATACTTAGGCTACAAATAGGCAAAATTTTGTACAATTTGATGGACAAATACATGCTCTTTAATACATAGACACCATTTTTTCATATTCCCTCCCTTTGCCTGAAAATGTTTGAGAATGAAAGATTATAACCCATTTACTCATTTTAAATTACATATTTGGTTCTAAACCATACTAGTGTCAGATTTCAGCCTAAATATTATATTATGTAACATTTTAGATTTTTTTGGCAATAAAATCTGTATTCTCTGCCTAGAACAGTGTGTTTGGAGTTAAAAAATATATTGTTTCAGTGTTTCTCAGTAGCAGGCAAGTCAGACAATCTAAATATTAGGTCGCAAAGACATCTATGTTGCCACAAATATTTAATATGGTGCCTATTTTGTATTTTTTAGATGCGGAATTTGTCAATTTATACTGTAGGACAGAGTCATACTAAAATTGTTCTTTTTGGAATTTTATTGTTTGTTGAGGTGCAGTTCTATCTTGTTGCGCAACAAGAAATATGAAATGGTTTAGTAGGAATGTTACAGATATTTAAAGTTTATAAGAGATCTAATATGCCATCTAAAAAAAAGGGGGGGGGCTGGTCCCCCAACCTGAAACTTTAATTTTTTTTATTTGTGAGATATAAATATAATGTATGTTTTTATTAGTATTCAGTATGTTATACTATAGTGTTAATGTGTGATATACATTGAAATTTACATCTGAACTTAGGAAATTGAATATATTGCAAATAATGCATTACTTGATCTGCAAACACAGTTTGTGCTGATTAAGTATGTGCGCAGTCATTGAATCTTTTTCTGCGATTCTCCAAAACTGTTATATAGAATGCAAAGAAATTTTAGGGTGTTGGTCAGATATACTTAGGCTACAAATAGGCAAAATTTTGTACAATTTGATGGACAAATACATGCTCTTTAATACATAAACACCATTTTTTCATATTCCCTCCCTTTGCCTGAAAATGTTTGAGAATGAAAGATTATAACCCATTTACTCATTTTAAATTACATATTTGGTTCTAAACCATACTAGTGTCAGATTTCAGCCTAAATATTATATTATGTAACATTTTAGATTTTTTTGGCAATAAAATCTGTATTCTCTGCCTAGAACAGTGTGTTTGGAGTTAAAAAATATATTGTTTCAGTGTTTCTCAGTAGCAGGCAAGTCAGACAATCTAAATATTAGGTCGCAAAGACATCTATGTTGCCACAAATATTTAATATGGTGCCTATTTTGTATTTTTTAGATGCGGAATTTGTCAATTTATACTATAGGACAGAGTCATACTAAAATTGTTCTTTTTGGAATTTTATTGTTTGTTGAGGTGCAGTTCTATCTTGTTGCGCAACAAGAAATATGAAATGGTTTAGTAGGAATGTTACAGATATTTAAAGTTTATAAGAGATCTAATATGCCATCTAAAAAAAGGGGGGGGGCTGGTCCCCCAACCTGAAACTTCAAATTTTTTTATTTGTGAGATATAAATATAATGTATGTTTTTATTAGTATTCAGTATGTTATACTATAGTGTTAATGTGTGATATACATTGAAATTTACATCTGAACTTAGGAAATTGAATATATTGCAAATAATGCATTACTTGATCTGCAAACACAGTTTGTGCTGATTAAGTATGTGCGCAGTCATTGAATCTTTTTCTGCGATTCTCCAAAACTGTTATATAGAATGCAAAGAAATTTTAGGGTGTTGGTCAGATATACTTAGGCTACAAATAGGCAAAATTTTGAACAATTTGATGGACAAATACATGCTCTTTAATACATAAACACCATTTTTTCATATTCCCTCCCTTTGCCTGAAAATGTTTGAGAATGAAAGATTATAACCCATTTACTCATTTTAAATTACATATTTGGTTCTAAACCATACTAGTGTCAGATTTCAGCCTAAATATTATATTATGTAACATTTTAGATTTTTTTGGCAATAAAATCTGTATTCTCTGCCTAGAACAGTGTGTTTGGAGTTAAAAAATATATTGTTTCAGTGTTTCTCAGTAGCAGGCAAGTCAGACAATCTAAATATTAGGTCGCAAAGACATCTATGTTGCCACAAATATTTAATATGGTGCCTATTTTGTATTTTTTAGATGCGGAATTTGTCAATTTATACTGTAGGACAGAGTCATACTAAAATTGTTCTTTTTGGAATTTTATTGTTTGTTGAGGTGCAGTTCTATCTTGTTGCGCAACAAGAAATATGAAATGGTTTAGTAGGAATGTTACAGATATTTAAAGTTTATAAGAGATCTAATATGCCATCTAAAAAAAAGGGGGGGGGCTGGTCCCCCAACCTGAAACTTTAAATTTTTTTATTTGTGAGATATAAATATAATGTATGTTTTTATTAGTATTCAGTATGTTATACTATAGTGTTAATGTGTGATATACATTGAAATTTACATCTGAACTTAGGAAATTGAATATATTGCAAATAATGCATTACTTGATCTGCAAACACAGTTTGTGCTGATTAAGTATGTGCGCAGTCATTGAATCTTTTTCTGCGATTCTCCAAAACTGTTATATAGAATGCAAAGAAATTTTAGGGTGTTGGTCAGATATACTTAGGCTACAAATAGGCAAAATTTTGAACAATTTGATGGACAAATACATGCTCTTTAATACATAAACACCATTTTTTCATATTCCCTCCCTTTGCCTGAAAATGTTTGAGAATGAAAGATTATAACCCATTTACTCATTTTAAATTACATATTTGGTTCTAAACCATACTAGTGTCAGATTTCAGCCTAAATATTATATTATGTAACATTTTAGATTTTTTTGGCAATAAAATCTGTATTCTCTGCCTAGAACAGTGTGTTTGGAGTTAAAAAATATATTGTTTCAGTGTTTCTCAGTAGCAGGCAAGTCAGACAATCTAAATATTAGGTCGCAAAGACATCTATGTTGCCACAAATATTTAATATGGTGCCTATTTTGTATTTTTTAGATGCGGAATTTGTCAATTTATACTATAGGACAGAGTCATACTAAAATTGTTCTTTTTGGAATTTTATTGTTTGTTGAGGGGCAGTTCTATCTTGTTGCGCAACAAGAAATATGAAATGGTTTAGTAGGAATGTTACAGATATTTAAAGTTTATAAGAGATCTAATATGCCATCTAAAAAAAAGGGGGGGGGCTGGTCCCCCTACCTGAAACTTTAAATTTTTTTATTTGTGAGATATAAATATAATGTATGTTTTTATTAGTATTCAGTATGTTATACTATAGTGTTAATGTGTGATATACATTGAAATTTACATCTGAACTTAGGAAATTGAATATATTGCAAATAATGCATTACTTGATCTGCAAACACAGTTTGTGCTGATTAAGTATGTGCGCAGTCATTGAATCTTTTTCTGCGATTCTCCAAAACTGTTATATAGAATGCAAAGAAATTTTAGGGTGTTGGTCAGATATACTTAGGCTACAAATAGGCAAAATTTTGTACAATTTGATGGACAAATACATGCTCTTTAATACATAAACACCATTTTTTCATATTCCCTCCCTTTGCCTGAAAATGTTTGAGAATGAAAGATTATAACCCATTTACTCATTTTAAATTACATATTTGGTTCTAAACCATACTAGTGTCAGATTTCAGCCTAAATATTATATTATGTAACATTTTAGATTTTTTTGGCAATAAAATCTGTATTCTCTGCCTAGAACAGTGTGTTTGGAGTTAAAAAATATATTGTTTCAGTGTTTCTCAGTAGCAGGCAAGTCAGACAATCTAAATATTAGGTCGCAAAGACATCTATGTTGCCACAAATATTTAATATGGTGCCTATTTTGTATTTTTTAGATGCGGAATTTGTCAATTTATACTGTAGGACAGAGTCATACTAAAATTGTTCTTTTTGGAATTTTATTGTTTGTTGAGGTGCAGTTCTATCTTGTTGCGCAACAAGAAATATGAAATGGTTTAGTAGGAATGTTACAGATATTTAAAGTTTATAAGAGATCTAATATGCCATCTAAAAAAAGGGGGGGGGGGGCTGGTCCCCCAACCTGAAACTTTAAATTTTTATTTGTGAGATATAAATATAATGTATGTTTTTATTAGTATTCAGTATGTTATACTATAGTGTTAATGTGTGATATACATTGAAATTTACATCTGAACTTAGGAAATTGAATATATTGCAAATAATGCATTACTTGATCTGCAAACACAGTTTGTGCTGATTAAGTATGTGCGCAGTCATTGAATCTTTTTCTGCGATTCTCCAAAACTGTTATATAGAATGCAAAGAAATTTTAGGGTGTTGGTCAGATATACTTAGGCTACAAATAGGCAAAATTTTGTACAATTTGATGGACAAATACATGCTCTTTAATACATAAACACCATTTTTTCATATTCCCTCCCTTTGCCTGAAAATGTTTGAGAATGAAAGATTATAACCCATTTACTCATTTTAAATTACATATTTGGTTCTAAACCATACTAGTGTCAGATTTCAGCCTAAATATTATATTATGTAACATTTTAGATTTTTTTGGCAATAAAATCTGTATTCTCTGCCTAGAACAGTGTGTTTGGAGTTAAAAAATATATTGTTTCAGTGTTTCTCAGTAGCAGGCAAGTCAGACAATCTAAATATTAGGTCGCAAAGACATCTATGTTGCCACAAATATTTAATATGGTGCCTATTTTGTATTTTTTAGATGCGGAATTTGTCAATTTATACTGTAGGACAGAGTCATACTAAAATTGTTCTTTTTGGAATTTTATTGTTTGTTGAGGTGCAGTTCTATCTTGTTGCGCAACAAGAAATATGAAATGGTTTAGTAGGAATGTTACAGATATTTAAAGTTTATAAGAGATCTAATATGCCATCTAAAAAAAGGGGGGGGGGGGGCTGGTCCCCCAACCTGAAACTTCAAATTTTTTTATTTGTGAGATATAAATATAATGTATGTTTTTATTAGTATTCAGTATGTTATACTATAGTGTTAATGTGTGATATACATTGAAATTTACATCTGAACTTAGGAAATTGAATATATTGCAAATAATGCATTACTTGATCTGCAAACACAGTTTGTGCTGATTAAGTATGTGCGCAGTCATTGAATCTTTTTCTGCGATTCTCCAAAACTGTTATATAGAATGCAAAGAAATTTTAGGGTGTTGGTCAGATATACTTAGGCTACAAATAGGCAAAATTTTGTACAATTTGATGGACAAATACATGCTCTTTAATACATAAACACCATTTTTTCATATTCCCTCCCTTTGCCTGAAAATGTTTGAGAATGAAAGATTATAACCCATTTACTCATTTTAAATTACATATTTGGTTCTAAACCATACTAGTGTCAGATTTCAGCCTAAATATTATATTATGTAACATTTTAGATTTTTTTGGCAATAAAATCTGTATTCTCTGCCTAGAACAGTGTGTTTGGAGTTAAAAAATATATTGTTTCAGTGTTTCTCAGTAGCAGGCAAGTCAGACAATCTAAATATTAGGTCGCAAAGACATCTATGTTGCCACAAATATTTAATATGGTGCCTATTTTGTATTTTTTAGATGCGGAATTTGTCAATTTATACTGTAGGACAGAGTCATACTAAAATTGTTCTTTTTGGAATTTTATTGTTTGTTGAGGTGCAGTTCTATCTTGTTGCGCAACAAGAAATATGAAATGGTTTAGTAGGAATGTTACAGATATTTAAAGTTTATAAGAGATCTAATATGCCATCTAAAAAAAAGGGGGGGGGGCTGGTCCCCCAACCTGAAACTTTAAATTTTTTTATTTGTGAGATATAAATATAATGTATGTTTTTATTAGTATTCAGTATGTTATACTATAGTGTTAATGTGTGATATACATTGAAATTTACATCTGAACTTAGGAAATTGAATATATTGCAAATAATGCATTACTTGATCTGCAAACACAGTTTGTGCTGATTAAGTATGTGCGCAGTCATTGAATCTTTTTCTGCGATTCTCCAAAACTGTTATATAGAATGCAAAGAAATTTTAGGGTGTTGGTCAGATATACTTAGGCTACAAATAGGCAAAATTTTGTACAATTTGATGGACAAATACATGCTCTTTAATACATAAACACCATTTTTTCATATTCCCTCCCTTTGCCTGAAAATGTTTGAGAATGAAAGATTATAACCCAATTACTCATTTTAAATTACATATTTGGTTCTAAACCATACTAGTGTCAGATTTCAGCCTAAATATTATATTATGTAACATTTTAGATTTTTTTGGCAATAAAATCTGTATTCTCTGCCTAGAACAGTGTGTTTGGAGTTAAAAAATATATTGTTTCAGTGTTTCTCAGTAGCAGGCAAGTCAGACAATCTAAATATTAGGTCGCAAAGACATCTATGTTGCCACAAATATTTAATATGGTGCCTATTTTGTATTTTTTAGATGCGGAATTTGTCAATTTATACTGTAGGACAGAGTCATACTAAAATTGTTCTTTTTGGAATTTTATTGTTTGTTGAGGTGCAGTTCTATCTTGTTGCGCAACAAGAAATATGAAATGGTTTAGTAGGAATGTTACAGATATTTAAAGTTTATAAGAGATCTAATATGCCATCTAAAAAAAAGGGGGGGGGCTGGTCCCCCAACCTGAAACTTTAAATTTTTTTATTTGTGAGATATAAATATAATGTATGTTTTTATTAGTATTCAGTATGTTATACTATAGTGTTAATGTGTGATATACATTGAAATTTACATCTGAACTTAGGAAATTGAATATATTGCAAATAATGCATTACTTGATCTGCAAACACAGTTTGTGCTGATTAAGTATGTGCGCAGTCATTGAATCTTTTTCTGCGATTCTCCAAAACTGTTATATAGAATGCAAAGAAATTTTAGGGTGTTGGTCAGATATACTTAGGCTACAAATAGGCAAAATTTTGTACAATTTGATGGACAAATACATGCTCTTTAATACATAAACACCATTTTTTCATATTCCCTCCCTTTGCCTGAAAATGTTTGAGAATGAAAGATTATAACCCATTTACTCATTTTAAATTACATATTTGGTTCTAAACCATACTAGTGTCAGATTTCAGCCTAAATATTATATTATGTAACATTTTAGATTTTTTTGGCAATAAAATCTGTATTCTCTGCCTAGAACAGTGTGTTTGGAGTTAAAAAATATATTGTTTCAGTGTTTCTCAGTAGCAGGCAAGTCAGACAATCTAAATATTAGGTCGCAAAGACATCTATGTTGCCACAAATATTTAATATGGTGCCTATTTTGTATTTTTTAGATGCGGAATTTGTCAATTTATACTGTAGGACAGAGTCATACTAAAATTGTTCTTTTTGGAATTTTATTGTTTGTTGAGGTGCAGTTCTATCTTGTTGCGCAACAAGAAATATGAAATGGTTTAGTAGGAATGTTACAGATATTTAAAGTTTATAAGAGATCTAATATGCCATCTAAAAAAAGGGGGGGGGGGGCTGGTCCCCCAACCTGAAACTTCAAATTTTTTTATTTGTGAGATATAAATATAATGTATGTTTTTATTAGTATTCAGTATGTTATACTATAGTGTTAATGTGTGATATACATTGAAATTTACATCTGAACTTAGGAAATTGAATATATTGCAAATAATGCATTACTTGATCTGCAAACACAGTTTGTGCTGATTAAGTATGTGCGCAGTCATTGAATCTTTTTCTGCGATTCTCCAAAACTGTTATATAGAATGCAAAGAAATTTTAGGGTGTTGGTCAGATATACTTAGGCTACAAATAGGCAAAATTTTGTACAATTTGATGGACAAATACATGCTCTTTAATACATAAACACCATTTTTTCATATTCCCTCCCTTTGCCTGAAAATGTTTGAGAATGAAAGATTATAACCCATTTACTCATTTTAAATTACATATTTGGTTCTAAACCATACTAGTGTCAGATTTCAGCCTAAATATTATATTATGTAACATTTTAGATTTTTTTGGCAATAAAATCTGTATTCTCTGCCTAGAACAGTGTGTTTGGAGTTAAAAAATATATTGTTTCAGTGTTTCTCAGTAGCAGGCAAGTCAGACAATCTAAATATTAGGTCGCAAAGACATCTATGTTGCCACAAATATTTAATATGGTGCCTATTTTGTATTTTTTAGATGCGGAATTTGTCAATTTATACTGTAGGACAGAGTCATACTAAAATTGTTCTTTTTGGAATTTTATTGTTTGTTGAGGTGCAGTTCTATCTTGTTGCGCAACAAGAAATATGAAATGGTTTAGTAGGAATGTTACAGATATTTAAAGTTTATAAGAGATCTAATATGCCATCTAAAAAAAAGGGGGGGGGGCTGGTCCCCCAACCTGAAACTTTAAATTTTTTTATTTGTGAGATATAAATATAATGTATGTTTTTATTAGTATTCAGTATGTTATACTATAGTGTTAATGTGTGATATACATTGAAATTTACATCTGAACTTAGGAAATTGAATATATTGCAAATAATGCATTACTTGATCTGCAAACACAGTTTGTGCTGATTAAGTATGTGCGCAGTCATTGAATCTTTTTCTGCGATTCTCCAAAACTGTTATATAGAATGCAAAGAAATTTTAGGGTGTTGGTCAGATATACTTAGGCTACAAATAGGCAAAATTTTGTACAATTTGATGGACAAATACATGCTCTTTAATACATAAACACCATTTTTTCATATTCCCTCCCTTTGCCTGAAAATGTTTGAGAATGAAAGATTATAACCCAATTACTCATTTTAAATTACATATTTGGTTCTAAACCATACTAGTGTCAGATTTCAGCCTAAATATTATATTATGTAACATTTTAGATTTTTTTGGCAATAAAATCTGTATTCTCTGCCTAGAACAGTGTGTTTGGAGTTAAAAAATATATTGTTTCAGTGTTTCTCAGTAGCAGGCAAGTCAGACAATCTAAATATTAGGTCGCAAAGACATCTATGTTGCCACAAATATTTAATATGGTGCCTATTTTGTATTTTTTAGATGCGGAATTTGTCAATTTATACTGTAGGACAGAGTCATACTAAAATTGTTCTTTTTGGAATTTTATTGTTTGTTGAGGTGCAGTTCTATCTTGTTGCGCAACAAGAAATATGAAATGGTTTAGTAGGAATGTTACAGATATTTAAAGTTTATAAGAGATCTAATATGCCATCTAAAAAAAAGGGGGGGGGCTGGTCCCCCAACCTGAAACTTTAAATTTTTTTATTTGTGAGATATAAATATAATGTATGTTTTTATTAGTATTCAGTATGTTATACTATAGTGTTAATGTGTGATATACATTGAAATTTACATCTGAACTTAGGAAATTGAATATATTGCAAATAATGCATTACTTGATCTGCAAACACAGTTTGTGCTGATTAAGTATGTGCGCAGTCATTGAATCTTTTTCTGCGATTCTCCAAAACTGTTATATAGAATGCAAAGAAATTTTAGGGTGTTGGTCAGATATACTTAGGCTACAAATAGGCAAAATTTTGTACAATTTGATGGACAAATACATGCTCTTTAATACATAAACACCATTTTTTCATATTCCCTCCCTTTGCCTGAAAATGTTTGAGAATGAAAGATTATAACCCATTTACTCATTTTAAATTACATATTTGGTTCTAAACCATACTAGTGTCAGATTTCAGCCTAAATATTATATTATGTAACATTTTAGATTTTTTTGGCAATAAAATCTGTATTCTCTGCCTAGAACAGTGTGTTTGGAGTTAAAAAATATATTGTTTCAGTGTTTCTCAGTAGCAGGCAAGTCAGACAATCTAAATATTAGGTCGCAAAGACATCTAAGTTGCCACAAATATTTAATATGGTGCCTATTTTGTATTTTTTAGATGCGGAATTTGTCAATTTATACTGTAGGACAGAGTCATACTAAAATTGTTCTTTTTGGAATTTTATTGTTTGTTGAGGTGCAGTTCTATCTTGTTGCGCAACAAGAAATATGAAATGGTTTAGTAGGAATGTTACAGATATTTAAAGTTTATAAGAGATCTAATATGCCATCTAAAAAAAAGGGGGGGGGGCTGGTCCCCCAACCTGAAACTTCAAATTTTTTTATTTGTGAGATATAAATATAATGTATGTTTTTATTAGTATTCAGTATGTTATACTATAGTGTTAATGTGTGATATACATTGAAATTTACATCTGAACTTAGGAAATTGAATATATTGCAAATAATGCATTACTTGATCTGCAAACACAGTTTGTGCTGATTAAGTATGTGCGCAGTCATTGAATCTTTTTCTGCGATTCTCCAAAACTGTTATAGAGAATGCAAAGAAATTTTAGGGTGTTGGTCAGATATACTTAGGCTACAAATAGGCAAAATTTTGTACAATTTGATGGACAAATACATGCTCTTTAATACATAAACACCATTTTTTCATATTCCCTCCCTTTGCCTGAAAATGTTTGAGAATGAAAGATTATAACCCATTTACTCATTTTAAATTACATATTTGGTTCTAAACCATACTAGTGTCAGATTTCAGCCTAAATATTATATTATGTAACATTTTAGATTTTTTTGGCAATAAAATCTGTATTCTCTGCCTAGAACAGTGTGTTTGGAGTTAAAAAATATATTGTTTCAGTGTTTCTCAGTAGCAGGCAAGTCAGACAATCTAAATATTAGGTCGCAAAGACATCTATGTTGCCACAAATATTTAATATGGTGCCTATTTTGTATTTTTTAGATGCGGAATTTGTCAATTTATACTGTAGGACAGAGTCATACTAAAATTGTTCTTTTTGGAATTTTATTGTTTGTTGAGGTGCAGTTCTATCTTGTTGCGCAACAAGAAATATGAAATGGTTTAGTAGGAATGTTACAGATATTTAAAGTTTATAAGAGATCTAATATGCCATCTAAAAAAAAAGGGGGGGGGGCTGGTCCCCCAACCTGAAACTTTAAATTTTTTTATTTGTGAGATATAAATATAATGTATGTTTTTATTAGTATTCAGTATGTTATACTATAGTGTTAATGTGTGATATACATTGAAATTTACATCTGAACTTAGGAAATTGAATATATTGCAAATAATGCATTACTTGATCTGCAAACACAGTTTGTGCTGATTAAGTATGTGCGCAGTCATTGAATCTTTTTCTGCGATTCTCCAAAACTGTTATATAGAATGCAAAGAAATTTTAGGGTGTTGGTCAGATATACTTAGGCTACAAATAGGCAAAATTTTGTACAATTTGATGGACAAATACATGCTCTTTAATACATAAACACCATTTTTTCATATTCCCTCCCTTTGCCTGAAAATGTTTGAGAATGAAAGATTATAACCCATTTACTCATTTTAAATTACATATTTGGTTCTAAACCATACTAGTGTCAGATTTCAGCCTAAATATTATATTATGTAACATTTTAGATTTTTTTGGCAATAAAATCTGTATTCTCTGCCTAGAACAGTGTGTTTGGAGTTAAAAAATATATTGTTTCAGTGTTTCTCAGTAGCAGGCAAGTCAGACAATCTAAATATTAGGTCGCAAAGACATCTATGTTGCCACAAATATTTAATATGGTGCCTATTTTGTATTTTTTAGATGCGGAATTTGTCAATTTATACTGTAGGACAGAGTCATACTAAAATTGTTCTTTTTGGAATTTTATTGTTTGTTGAGGTGCAGTTCTATCTTGTTGCGCAACAAGAAATATGAAATGGTTTAGTAGGAATGTTACAGATATTTAAAGTTTATAAGAGATCTAATATGCCATCTAAAAAAAAGGGGGGGGGCTGGTCCCCCAACCTGAAACTTTAAATTTTTTTATTTGTGAGATATAAATATAATGTATGTTTTTATTAGTATTCAGTATGTTATACTATAGTGTTAATGTGTGATATACATTGAAATTTACATCTGAACTTAGGAAATTGAATATATTGCAAATAATGCATTACTTGATCTGCAAACACAGTTTGTGCTGATTAAGTATGTGCGCAGTCATTGAATCTTTTTCTGCGATTCTCCAAAACTGTTATATAGAATGCAAAGAAATTTTAGGGTGTTGGTCAGATATACTTAGGCTACAAATAGGCAAAATTTTGTACAATTTGATGGACAAATACATGCTCTTTAATACATAAACACCATTTTTTCATATTCCCTCCCTTTGCCTGAAAATGTTTGAGAATGAAAGATTATAACCCATTTACTCATTTTAAATTACATATTTGGTTCTAAACCATACTAGTGTCAGATTTCAGCCTAAATATTATATTATGTAACATTTTAGATTTTTTTGGCAATAAAATCTGTATTCTCTGCCTAGAACAGTGTGTTTGGAGTTAAAAAATATATTGTTTCAGTGTTTCTCAGTAGCAGGCAAGTCAGACAATCTAAATATTAGGTCGCAAAGACATCTAAGTTGCCACAAATATTTAATATGGTGCCTATTTTGTATTTTTTAGATGCGGAATTTGTCAATTTATACTGTAGGACAGAGTCATACTAAAATTGTTCTTTTTGGAATTTTATTGTTTGTTGAGGTGCAGTTCTATCTTGTTGCGCAACAAGAAATATGAAATGGTTTAGTAGGAATGTTACAGATATTTAAAGTTTATAAGAGATCTAATATGCCATCTAAAAAAAAGGGGGGGGCTGGTCCCCCAACCTGAAACTTTAAATTTTTTTATTTGTGAGATATAAATATAATGTATGTTTTTATTAGTATTCAGTATGTTATACTATAGTGTTAATGTGTGATATACATTGAAATTTACATCTGAACTTAGGAAATTGAATATATTGCAAATAATGCATTACTTGATCTGCAAACACAGTTTGTGCTGATTAAGTATGTGCGCAGTCATTGAATCTTTTTCTGCGATTCTCCAAAACTGTTATATAGAATGCAAAGAAATTTTAGGGTGTTGGTCAGATATACTTAGGCTACAAATAGGCAAAATTTTGTACAATTTGATGGACAAATACATGCTCTTTAATACATAAACACCATTTTTTCATATTCCCTCCCTTTGCCTGAAAATGTTTGAGAATGAAAGATTATAACCCATTTACTCATTTTAAATTACATATTTGGTTCTAAACCATACTAGTGTCAGATTTCAGCCTAAATATTATATTATGTAACATTTTAGATTTTTTTGGCAATAAAATCTGTATTCTCTGCCTAGAACAGTGTGTTTGGAGTTAAAAAATATATTGTTTCAGTGTTTCTCAGTAGCAGGCAAGTCAGACAATCTAAATATTAGGTCGCAAAGACATCTATGTTGCCACAAATATTTAATATGGTGCCTATTTTGTATTTTTTAGATGCGGAATTTGTCAATTTATACTATAGGACAGAGTCATACTAAAATTGTTCTTTTTGGAATTTTATTGTTTGTTGAGGTGCAGTTCTATCTTGTTGCGCAACAAGAAATATGAAATGGTTTAGTAGGAATGTTACAGATATTTAAAGTTTATAAGAGATCTAATATGCCATCTAAAAAAAGGGGGGGGGGCTGGTCCCCAACCTGAAACTTCAAATTTTTTTATTTGTGAGATATAAATATAATGTATGTTTTTATTAGTATTCAGTATGTTATACTATAGTGTTAATGTGTGATATACATTGAAATTTACATCTGAACTTAGGAAATTGAATATATTGCAAATAATGCATTACTTGATCTGCAAACACAGTTTGTGCTGATTAAGTATGTGCGCAGTCATTGAATCTTTTTCTGCGATTCTCCAAAACTGTTATATAGAATGCAAAGAAATTTTAGGGTGTTGGTCAGATATACTTAGGCTACAAATAGGCAAAATTTTGTACAATTTGATGGACAAATACATGCTCTTTAATACATAAACACCATTTTTTCATATTCCCTCCCTTTGCCTGAAAATGTTTGAGAATGAAAGATTATAACCCATTTACTCATTTTAAATTACATATTTGGTTCTAAACCATACTAGTGTCAGATTTCAGCCTAAATATTATATTATGTAACATTTTAGATTTTTTTGGCAATAAAATCTGTATTCTCTGCCTAGAACAGTGTGTTTGGAGTTAAAAAATATATTGTTTCAGTGTTTCTCAGTAGCAGGCAAGTCAGACAATCTAAATATTAGGTCGCAAAGACATCTATGTTGCCACAAATATTTAATATGGTGCCTATTTTGTATTTTTTAGATGCGGAATTTGTCAATTTATACTGTAGGACAGCGTCATACTAAAATTGTTCTTTTTGGAATTTTATTGTTTGTTGAGGTGCAGTTCTATCTTGTTGCGCAACAAGAAATATGAAATGGTTTAGTAGGAATGTTACAGATATTTAAAGTTTATAAGAGATCTAATATGCCATCTAAAAAAAAGGGGGGGGGGGCTGGTCCCCCAACCTGAAACTTTAAATTTTTTTATTTGTGAGATATAAATATAATGTATGTTTTTATTAGTATTCAGTATGTTATACTATAGTGTTAATGTGTGATATACATTGAAATTTACATCTGAACTTAGGAAATTGAATATATTGCAAATAATGCATTACTTGATCTGCAAACACAGTTTGTGCTGATTAAGTATGTGCGCAGTCATTGAATCTTTTTCTGCGATTCTCCAAAACTGTTATATAGAATGCAAAGAAATTTTAGGGTGTTGGTCAGATATACTTAGGCTACAAATAGGCAAAATTTTGTACAATTTGATGGACAAATACATGCTCTTTAATACATAAACACCATTTTTTCATATTCCCTCCCTTTGCCTGAAAATGTTTGAGAATGAAAGATTATAACCCATTTACTCATTTTAAATTACATATTTGGTTCTAAACCATACTAGTGTCAGATTTCAGCCTAAATATTATATTATGTAACATTTTAGATTTTTTTGGCAATAAAATCTGTATTCTCTGCCTAGAACAGTGTGTTTGGAGTTAAAAAATATATTGTTTCAGTGTTTCTCAGTAGCAGGCAAGTCAGACAATCTAAATATTAGGTCGCAAAGACATCTATGTTGCCACAAATATTTAATATGGTGCCTATTTTGTATTTTTTAGATGCGGAATTTGTCAATTTATACTATAGGACAGAGTCATACTAAAATTGTTCTTTTTGGAATTTTATTGTTTGTTGAGGTGCAGTTCTATCTTGTTGCTCAACAAGAAATATGAAATGGTTTAGTAGGAATGTTACAGATATTTAAAGTTTATAAGAGATCTAATATGCCATCTAAAAAAAGGGGGGGGGGGCTGGTCCCCCAACCTGAAACTTCAAATTTTTTTATTTGTGAGATATAAATATAATGTATGTTTTTATTAGTATTCAGTATGTTATACTATAGTGTTAATGTGTGATATACATTGAAATTTACATCTGAACTTAGGAAATTGAATATATTGCAAATAATGCATTACTTGATCTGCAAACACAGTTTGTGCTGATTAAGTATGTGCGCAGTCATTGAATCTTTTTCTGCGATTCTCCAAAACTGTTATATAGAATGCAAAGAAATTTTAGGGTGTTGGTCAGATATACTTAGGCTACAAATAGGCAAAATTTTGTACAATTTGATGGACAAATACATGCTCTTTAATACATAAACACCATTTTTTCATATTCCCTCCCTTTGCCTGAAAATGTTTGAGAATGAAAGATTATAACCCATTTACTCATTTTAAATTACATATTTGGTTCTAAACCATACTAGTGTCAGATTTCAGCCTAAATATTATATTATGTAACATTTTAGATTTTTTTGGCAATAAAATCTGTATTCTCTGCCTAGAACAGTGTGTTTGGAGTTAAAAAATATATTGTTTCAGTGTTTCTCAGTAGCAGGCAAGTCAGACAATCTAAATATTAGGTCGCAAAGACATCTATGTTGCCACAAATATTTAATATGGTGCCTATTTTGTATTTTTTAGATGCGGAATTTGTCAATTTATACTATAGGACAGAGTCATACTAAAATTGTTCTTTTTGGAATTTTATTGTTTGTTGAGGTGCAGTTCTATCTTGTTGCGCAACAAGAAATATGAAATGGTTTAGTAGGAATGTTACAGATATTTAAAGTTTATAAGAGATCTAATATGCCATCTAAAAAAAGGGGGGGGGGCTGGTCCCCCAACCTGAAACTTCAAATTTTTTTATTTGTGAGATATAAATATAATGTATGTTTTTATTAGTATTCAGTATGTTATACTATAGTGTTAATGTGTGATATACATTGAAATTTACATCTGAACTTAGGAAATTGAATATATTGCAAATAATGCATTACTTGATCTGCAAACACAGTTTGTGCTGATTAAGTATGTGCGCAGTCATTGAATCTTTTTGGTTCTGCGATTCTCCAAAACTGTTATATAGAATGCAAAGAAATTTTAGGGTGTTGGTCAGATATACTTAGGCTACAAATAGGCAAAATTTTGTACAATTTGATGGACAAATACATGCTCTTTAATACATAAACACCATTTTTTCATATTCCCTCCCTTTGCCTGAAAATGTTTGAGAATGAAAGATTATAACCCATTTACTCATTTTAAATTACATATTTGGTTCTAAACCATACTAGTGTCAGATTTCAGCCTAAATATTATATTATGTAACATTTTAGATTTTTTTGGCAATAAAATCTGTATTCTCTGCCTAGAACAGTGTGTTTGGAGTTAAAAAATATATTGTTTCAGTGTTTCTCAGTAGCAGGCAAGTCAGACAATCTAAATATTAGGTCGCAAAGACATCTATGTTGCCACAAATATTTAATATGGTGCCTATTTTGTATTTTTTAGATGCGGAATTTGTCAATTTATACTATAGGACAGAGTCATACTAAAATTGTTCTTTTTGGAATTTTATTGTTTGTTGAGGTGCAGTTCTATCTTGTTGCGCAACAAGAAATATGAAATGGTTTAGTAGGAATGTTACAGATATTTAAAGTTTATAAGAGATCTAATATGCCATCTAAAAAAAGGGGGGGGGGGCTGGTCCCCAACCTGAAACTTCAAATTTTTTTATTTGTGAGATATAAATATAATGTATGTTTTTATTAGTATTCAGTATGTTATACTATAGTGTTAATGTGTGATATACATTGAAATTTACATCTGAACTTAGGAAATTGAATATATTGCAAATAATGCATTACTTGATCTGCAAACACAGTTTGTGCTGATTAAGTATGTGCGCAGTCATTGAATCTTTTTCTGCGATTCTCCAAAACTGTTATATAGAATGCAAAGAAATTTTAGGGTGTTGGTCAGATATACTTAGGCTACAAATAGGCAAAATTTTGTACAATTTGATGGACAAATACATGCTCTTTAATACATAAACACCATTTTTTCATATTCCCTCCCTTTGCCTGAAAATGTTTGAGAATGAAAGATTATAACCCATTTACTCATTTTAAATTACATATTTGGTTCTAAACCATACTAGTGTCAGATTTCAGCCTAAATATTATATTATGTAACATTTTAGATTTTTTTGGCAATAAAATCTGTATTCTCTGCCTAGAACAGTGTGTTTGGAGTTAAAAAATATATTGTTTCAGTGTTTCTCAGTAGCAGGCAAGTCAGACAATCTAAATATTAGGTCGCAAAGACATCTATGTTGCCACAAATATTTAATATGGTGCCTATTTTGTATTTTTTAGATGCGGAATTTGTCAATTTATACTGTAGGACAGCGTCATACTAAAATTGTTCTTTTTGGAATTTTATTGTTTGTTGAGGTGCAGTTCTATCTTGTTGCGCAACAAGAAATATGAAATGGTTTAGTAGGAATGTTACAGATATTTAAAGTTTATAAGAGATCTAATATGCCATCTAAAAAAAAGGGGGGGGGGGGCTGGTCCCCCAACCTGAAACTTTAAATTTTTTTATTTGTGAGATATAAATATAATGTATGTTTTTATTAGTATTCAGTATGTTATACTATAGTGTTAATGTGTGATATACATTGAAATTTACATCTGAACTTAGGAAATTGAATATATTGCAAATAATGCATTACTTGATCTGCAAACACAGTTTGTGCTGATTAAGTATGTGCGCAGTCATTGAATCTTTTTCTGCGATTCTCCAAAACTGTTATATAGAATGCAAAGAAATTTTAGGGTGTTGGTCAGATATACTTAGGCTACAAATAGGCAAAATTTTGTACAATTTGATGGACAAATACATGCTCTTTAATACATAAACACCATTTTTTCATATTCCCTCCCTTTGCCTGAAAATGTTTGAGAATGAAAGATTATAACCCATTTACTCATTTTAAATTACATATTTGGTTCTAAACCATACTAGTGTCAGATTTCAGCCTAAATATTATATTATGTAACATTTTAGATTTTTTTGGCAATAAAATCTGTATTCTCTGCCTAGAACAGTGTGTTTGGAGTTAAAAAATATATTGTTTCAGTGTTTCTTAGTAGCAGGCAAGTCAGACAATCTAAATATTAGGTCGCAAAGACATCTATGTTGCCACAAATATTTAATATGGTGCCTATTTTGTATTTTTTAGATGCGGAATTTGTCAATTTATACTATAGGACAGAGTCATACTAAAATTGTTCTTTTTGGAATTTTATTGTTTGTTGAGGTGCAGTTCTATCTTGTTGCGCAACAAGAAATATGAAATGGTTTAGTAGGAATGTTACAGATATTTAAAGTTTATAAGAGATCTAATATGCCATCTAAAAAAAGGGGGGGGGGCTGGTCCCCAACCTGAAACTTCAAATTTTTTTATTTGTGAGATATAAATATAATGTATGTTTTTATTAGTATTCAGTATGTTATACTATAGTGTTAATGTGTGATATACATTGAAATTTACATCTGAACTTAGGAAATTGAATATATTGCAAATAATGCATTACTTGATCTGCAAACACAGTTTGTGCTGATTAAGTATGTGCGCAGTCATTGAATCTTTTTCTGCGATTCTCCAAAACTGTTATATAGAATGCAAAGAAATTTTAGGGTGTTGGTCAGATATACTTAGGCTACAAATAGGCAAAATTTTGTACAATTTGATGGACAAATACATGCTCTTTAATACATAAACACCATTTTTTCATATTCCCTCCCTTTGCCTGAAAATGTTTGAGAATGAAAGATTATAACCCATTTACTCATTTTAAATTACATATTTGGTTCTAAACCATACTAGTGTCAGATTTCAGCCTAAATATTATATTATGTAACATTTTAGATTTTTTTGGCAATAAAATCTGTATTCTCTGCCTAGAACAGTGTGTTTGGAGTTAAAAAATATATTGTTTCAGTGTTTCTCAGTAGCAGGCAAGTCAGACAATCTAAATATTAGGTCGCAAAGACATCTATGTTGCCACAAATATTTAATATGGTGCCTATTTTGTATTTTTTAGATGCGGAATTTGTCAATTTATACTGTAGGACAGCGTCATACTAAAATTGTTCTTTTTGGAATTTTATTGTTTGTTGAGGTGCAGTTCTATCTTGTTGCGCAACAAGAAATATGAAATGGTTTAGTAGGAATGTTACAGATATTTAAAGTTTATAAGAGATCTAATATGCCATCTAAAAAAAAGGGGGGGGGCTGGTCCCCCAACCTGAAACTTTAAATTTTTTTATTTGTGAGATATAAATATAATGTATGTTTTTATTAGTATTCAGTATGTTATACTATAGTGTTAATGTGTGATATACATTGAAATTTACATCTGAACTTAGGAAATTGAATATATTGCAAATAATGCATTACTTGATCTGCAAACACAGTTTGTGCTGATTAAGTATGTGCGCAGTCATTGAATCTTTTTCTGCGATTCTCCAAAACTGTTATATAGAATGCAAAGAAATTTTAGGGTGTTGGTCAGATATACTTAGGCTACAAATAGGCAAAATTTTGTACAATTTGATGGACAAATACATGCTCTTTAATACATAAACACCATTTTTTCATATTCCCTCCCTTTGCCTGAAAATGTTTGAGAATGAAAGATTATAACCCATTTACTCATTTTAAATTACATATTTGGTTCTAAACCATACTAGTGTCAGATTTCAGCCTAAATATTATATTATGTAACATTTTAGATTTTTTTGGCAATAAAATCTGTATTCTCTGCCTAGAACAGTGTGTTTGGAGTTAAAAAATATATTGTTTCAGTGTTTCTCAGTAGCAGGCAAGTCAGACAATCTAAATATTAGGTCGCAAAGACATCTATGTTGCCACAAATATTTAATATGGTGCCTATTTTGTATTTTTTAGATGCGGAATTTGTCAATTTATACTATAGGACAGAGTCATACTAAAATTGTTCTTTTTGGAATTTTATTGTTTGTTGAGGTGCAGTTCTATCTTGTTGCTCAACAAGAAATATGAAATGGTTTAGTAGGAATGTTACAGATATTTAAAGTTTATAAGAGATCTAATATGCCATCTAAAAAAAGGGGGGGGGGGCTGGTCCCCCAACCTGAAACTTCAAATTTTTTTATTTGTGAGATATAAATATAATGTATGTTTTTATTAGTATTCAGTATGTTATACTATAGTGTTAATGTGTGATATACATTGAAATTTACATCTGAACTTAGGAAATTGAATATATTGCAAATAATGCATTACTTGATCTGCAAACACAGTTTGTGCTGATTAAGTATGTGCGCAGTCATTGAATCTTTTTGGTTCTGCGATTCTCCAAAACTGTTATATAGAATGCAAAGAAATTTTAGGGTGTTGGTCAGATATACTTAGGCTACAAATAGGCAAAATTTTGTACAATTTGATGGACAAATACATGCTCTTTAATACATAAACACCATTTTTTCATATTCCCTCCCTTTGCCTGAAAATGTTTGAGAATGAAAGATTATAACCCATTTACTCATTTTAAATTACATATTTGGTTCTAAACCATACTAGTGTCAGATTTCAGCCTAAATATTATATTATGTAACATTTTAGATTTTTTTGGCAATAAAATCTGTATTCTCTGCCTAGAACAGTGTGTTTGGAGTTAAAAAATATATTGTTTCAGTGTTTCTCAGTAGCAGGCAAGTCAGACAATCTAAATATTAGGTCGCAAAGACATCTATGTTGCCACAAATATTTAATATGGTGCCTATTTTGTATTTTTTAGATGCGGAATTTGTCAATTTATACTATAGGACAGAGTCATACTAAAATTGTTCTTTTTGGAATTTTATTGTTTGTTGAGGTGCAGTTCTATCTTGTTGCGCAACAAGAAATATGAAATGGTTTAGTAGGAATGTTACAGATATTTAAAGTTTATAAGAGATCTAATATGCCATCTAAAAAAAGGGGGGGGCTGGTCCCCCAACCTGAAACTTCAAATTTTTTTATTTGTGAGATATAAATATAATGTATGTTTTTATTAGTATTCAGTATGTTATACTATAGTGTTAATGTGTGATATACATTGAAATTTACATCTGAACTTAGGAAATTGAATATATTGCAAATAATGCATTACTTGATCTGCAAACACAGTTTGTGCTGATTAAGTATGTGCGCAGTCATTGAATCTTTTTCTGCGATTCTCCAAAACTGTTATATAGAATGCAAAGAAATTTTAGGGTGTTGGTCAGATATACTTAGGCTACAAATAGGCAAAATTTTGTACAATTTGATGGACAAATACATGCTCTTTAATACATAAACACCATTTTTTCATATTCCCTCCCTTTGCCTGAAAATGTTTGAGAATGAAAGATTATAACCCATTTACTCATTTTAAATTACATATTTGGTTCTAAACCATACTAGTGTCAGATTTCAGCCTAAATATTATATTATGTAACATTTTAGATTTTTTTGGCAATAAAATCTGTATTCTCTGCCTAGAACAGTGTGTTTGGAGTTAAAAAATATATTGTTTCAGTGTTTCTCAGTAGCAGGCAAGTCAGACAATCTAAATATTAGGTCGCAAAGACATCTATGTTGCCACAAATATTTAATATGGTGCCTATTTTGTATTTTTTAGATGCGGAATTTGTCAATTTATACTATAGGACAGAGTCATACTAAAATTGTTCTTTTTGGAATTTTATTGTTTGTTGAGGTGCAGTTCTATCTTGTTGCGCAACAAGAAATATGAAATGGTTTAGTAGGAATGTTACAGATATTTAAAGTTTATAAGAGATCTAATATGCCATCTAAAAAAAGGGGGGGGGGGCTGGTCCCCAACCTGAAACTTCAAATTTTTTTATTTGTGAGATATAAATATAATGTATGTTTTTATTAGTATTCAGTATGTTATACTATAGTGTTAATGTGTGATATACATTGAAATTTACATCTGAACTTAGGAAATTGAATATATTGCAAATAATGCATTACTTGATCTGCAAACACAGTTTGTGCTGATTAAGTATGTGCGCAGTCATTGAATCTTTTTCTGCGATTCTCCAAAACTGTTATATAGAATGCAAAGAAATTTTAGGGTGTTGGTCAGATATACTTAGGCTACAAATAGGCAAAATTTTGTACAATTTGATGGACAAATACATGCTCTTTAATACATAAACACCATTTTTTCATATTCCCTCCCTTTGCCTGAAAATGTTTGAGAATGAAAGATTATAACCCATTTACTCATTTTAAATTACATATTTGGTTCTAAACCATACTAGTGTCAGATTTCAGCCTAAATATTATATTATGTAACATTTTAGATTTTTTTGGCAATAAAATCTGTATTCTCTGCCTAGAACAGTGTGTTTGGAGTTAAAAAATATATTGTTTCAGTGTTTCTCAGTAGCAGGCAAGTCAGACAATCTAAATATTAGGTCGCAAAGACATCTATGTTGCCACAAATATTTAATATGGTGCCTATTTTGTATTTTTTAGATGCGGAATTTGTCAATTTATACTGTAGGACAGCGTCATACTAAAATTGTTCTTTTTGGAATTTTATTGTTTGTTGAGGTGCAGTTCTATCTTGTTGCGCAACAAGAAATATGAAATGGTTTAGTAGGAATGTTACAGATATTTAAAGTTTATAAGAGATCTAATATGCCATCTAAAAAAAAAGGGGGGGGGCTGGTCCCCCAACCTGAAACTTTAAATTTTTTTATTTGTGAGATATAAATATAATGTATGTTTTTATTAGTATTCAGTATGTTATACTATAGTGTTAATGTGTGATATACATTGAAATTTACATCTGAACTTAGGAAATTGAATATATTGCAAATAATGCATTACTTGATCTGCAAACACAGTTTGTGCTGATTTAGTATGTGCGCAGTCATTGAATCTTTTTCTGCGATTCTCCAAAACTGTTATATAGAATGCAAAGAAATTTTAGGGTGTTGGTCAGATATACTTAGGCTACAAATAGGCAAAATTTTGTACAATTTGATGGACAAATACATGCTCTTTAATACATAAACACCATTTTTTCATATTCCCTCCCTTTGCCTGAAAATGTTTGAGAATGAAAGATTATAACCCATTTACTCATTTTAAATTACATATTTGGTTCTAAACCATACTAGTGTCAGATTTCAGCCTAAATATTATATTATGTAACATTTTAGATTTTTTTGGCAATAAAATCTGTATTCTCTGCCTAGAACAGTGTGTTTGGAGTTAAAAAATATATTGTTTCAGTGTTTCTCAGTAGCAGGCAAGTCAGACAATCTAAATATTAGGTCGCAAAGACATCTATGTTGCCACAAATATTTAATATGGTGCCTATTTTGTATTTTTTAGATGCGGAATTTGTCAATTTATACTATAGGACAGAGTCATACTAAAATTGTTCTTTTTGGAATTTTATTGTTTGTTGAGGTGCAGTTCTATCTTGTTGCGCAACAAGAAATATGAAATGGTTTAGTAGGAATGTTACAGATATTTAAAGTTTATAAGAGATCTAATATGCCATCTAAAAAAAGGGGGGGGGGGCTGGTCCCCAACCTGAAACTTCAAATTTTTTTATTTGTGAGATATAAATATAATGTATGTTTTTATTAGTATTCAGTATGTTATACTATAGTGTTAATGTGTGATATACATTGAAATTTACATCTGAACTTAGGAAATTGAATATATTGCAAATAATGCATTACTTGATCTGCAAACACAGTTTGTGCTGATTAAGTATGTGCGCAGTCATTGAATCTTTTTCTGCGATTCTCCAAAACTGTTATATAGAATGCAAAGAAATTTTAGGGTGTTGGTCAGATATACTTAGGCTACAAATAGGCAAAATTTTGTACAATTTGATGGACAAATACATGCTCTTTAATACATAAACACCATTTTTTCATATTCCCTCCCTTTGCCTGAAAATGTTTGAGAATGAAAGATTATAACCCATTTACTCATTTTAAATTACATATTTGGTTCTAAACCATACTAGTGTCAGATTTCAGCCTAAATATTATATTATGTAACATTTTAGATTTTTTTGGCAATAAAATCTGTATTCTCTGCCTAGAACAGTGTGTTTGGAGTTAAAAAATATATTGTTTCAGTGTTTCTCAGTAGCAGGCAAGTCAGACAATCTAAATATTAGGTCGCAAAGACATCTATGTTGCCACAAATATTTAATATGGTGCCTATTTTGTATTTTTTAGATGCGGAATTTGTCAATTTATACTGTAGGACAGCGTCATACTAAAATTGTTCTTTTTGGAATTTTATTGTTTGTTGAGGTGCAGTTCTATCTTGTTGCGCAACAAGAAATATGAAATGGTTTAGTAGGAATGTTACAGATATTTAAAGTTTATAAGAGATCTAATATGCCATCTAAAAAAAAGGGGGGGGCTGGTCCCCCAACCTGAAACTTTAAATTTTTTTATTTGTGAGATATAAATATAATGTATGTTTTTATTAGTATTCAGTATGTTATACTATAGTGTTAATGTGTGATATACATTGAAATTTACATCTGAACTTAGGAAATTGAATATATTGCAAATAATGCATTACTTGATCTGCAAACACAGTTTGTGCTGATTAAGTATGTGCGCAGTCATTGAATCTTTTTCTGCGATTCTCCAAAACTGTTATATAGAATGCAAAGAAATTTTAGGGTGTTGGTCAGATATACTTAGGCTACAAATAGGCAAAATTTTGTACAATTTGATGGACAAATACATGCTCTTTAATACATAAACACCATTTTTTCATATTCCCTCCCTTTGCCTGAAAATGTTTGAGAATGAAAGATTATAACCCATTTACTCATTTTAAATTACATATTTGGTTCTAAACCATACTAGTGTCAGATTTCAGCCTAAATATTATATTATGTAACATTTTAGATTTTTTTGGCAATAAAATCTGTATTCTCTGCCTAGAACAGTGTGTTTGGAGTTAAAAAATATATTGTTTCAGTGTTTCTCAGTAGCAGGCAAGTCAGACAATCTAAATATTAGGTCGCAAAGACATCTATGTTGCCACAAATATTTAATATGGTGCCTATTTTGTATTTTTTAGATGCGGAATTTGTCAATTTATACTATAGGACAGAGTCATACTAAAATTGTTCTTTTTGGAATTTTATTGTTTGTTGAGGTGCAGTTCTATCTTGTTGCTCAACAAGAAATATGAAATGGTTTAGTAGGAATGTTACAGATATTTAAAGTTTATAAGAGATCTAATATGCCATCTAAAAAAAGGGGGGGGGGGCTGGTCCCCCAACCTGAAACTTCAAATTTTTTTATTTGTGAGATATAAATATAATGTATGTTTTTATTAGTATTCAGTATGTTATACTATAGTGTTAATGTGTGATATACATTGAAATTTACATCTGAACTTAGGAAATTGAATATATTGCAAATAATGCATTACTTGATCTGCAAACACAGTTTGTGCTGATTAAGTATGTGCGCAGTCATTGAATCTTTTTCTGCGATTCTCCAAAACTGTTATATAGAATGCAAAGAAATTTTAGGGTGTTGGTCAGATATACTTAGGCTACAAATAGGCAAAATTTTGTACAATTTGATGGACAAATACATGCTCTTTAATACATAAACACCATTTTTTCATATTCCCTCCCTTTGCCTGAAAATGTTTGAGAATGAAAGATTATAACCCATTTACTCATTTTAAATTACATATTTGGTTCTAAACCATACTAGTGTCAGATTTCAGCCTAAATATTATATTATGTAACATTTTAGATTTTTTTGGCAATAAAATCTGTATTCTCTGCCTAGAACAGTGTGTTTGGAGTTAAAAAATATATTGTTTCAGTGTTTCTCAGTAGCAGGCAAGTCAGACAATCTAAATATTAGGTCGCAAAGACATCTATGTTGCCACAAATATTTAATATGGTGCCTATTTTGTATTTTTTAGATGCGGAATTTGTCAATTTATACTATAGGACAGAGTCATACTAAAATTGTTCTTTTTGGAATTTTATTGTTTGTTGAGGTGCAGTTCTATCTTGTTGCGCAACAAGAAATATGAAATGGTTTAGTAGGAATGTTACAGATATTTAAAGTTTATAAGAGATCTAATATGCCATCTAAAAAAAGGGGGGGGCTGGTCCCCCAACCTGAAACTTCAAATTTTTTTATTTGTGAGATATAAATATAATGTATGTTTTTATTAGTATTCAGTATGTTATACTATAGTGTTAATGTGTGATATACATTGAAATTTACATCTGAACTTAGGAAATTGAATATATTGCAAATAATGCATTACTTGATCTGCAAACACAGTTTGTGCTGATTAAGTATGTGCGCAGTCATTGAATCTTTTTCTGCGATTCTCCAAAACTGTTATATAGAATGCAAAGAAATTTTAGGGTGTTGGTCAGATATACTTAGGCTACAAATAGGCAAAATTTTGTACAATTTGATGGACAAATACATGCTCTTTAATACATAAACACCATTTTTTCATATTCCCTCCCTTTGCCTGAAAATGTTTGAGAATGAAAGATTATAACCCATTTACTCATTTTAAATTACATATTTGGTTCTAAACCATACTAGTGTCAGATTTCAGCCTAAATATTATATTATGTAACATTTTAGATTTTTTTGGCAATAAAATCTGTATTCTCTGCCTAGAACAGTGTGTTTGGAGTTAAAAAATATATTGTTTCAGTGTTTCTCAGTAGCAGGCAAGTCAGACAATCTAAATATTAGGTCGCAAAGACATCTATGTTGCCACAAATATTTAATATGGTGCCTATTTTGTATTTTTTAGATGCGGAATTTGTCAATTTATACTATAGGACAGAGTCATACTAAAATTGTTCTTTTTGGAATTTTATTGTTTGTTGAGGTGCAGTTCTATCTTGTTGCGCAACAAGAAATATGAAATGGTTTAGTAGGAATGTTACAGATATTTAAAGTTTATAAGAGATCTAATATGCCATCTAAAAAAAGGGGGGGGGGCTGGTCCCCAACCTGAAACTTCAAATTTTTTTATTTGTGAGATATAAATATAATGTATGTTTTTATTAGTATTCAGTATGTTATACTATAGTGTTAATGTGTGATATACATTGAAATTTACATCTGAACGTAGGAAATTGAATATATTGCAAATAATGCATTACTTGATCTGCAAACACAGTTTGTGCTGATTAAGTATGTGCGCAGTCATTGAATCTTTTTCTGCGATTCTCCAAAACTGTTATATAGAATGCAAAGAAATTTTAGGGTGTTGGTCAGATATACTTAGGCTACAAATAGGCAAAATTTTGTACAATTTGATGGACAAATACATGCTCTTTAATACATAAACACCATTTTTTCATATTCCCTCCCTTTGCCTGAAAATGTTTGAGAATGAAAGATTATAACCCATTTACTCATTTTAAATTACATATTTGGTTCTAAACCATACTAGTGTCAGATTTCAGCCTAAATATTATATTATGTAACATTTTAGATTTTTTTGGCAATAAAATCTGTATTCTCTGCCTAGAACAGTGTGTTTGGAGTTAAAAAATATATTGTTTCAGTGTTTCTCAGTAGCAGGCAAGTCAGACAATCTAAATATTAGGTCGCAAAGACATCTATGTTGCCACAAATATTTAATATGGTGCCTATTTTGTATTTTTTAGATGCGGAATTTGTCAATTTATACTATAGGACAGAGTCATACTAAAATTGTTCTTTTTGGAATTTTATTGTTTGTTGAGGTGCAGTTCTATCTTGTTGCGCAACAAGAAATATGAAATGGTTTAGTAGGAATGTTACAGATATTTAAAGTTTATAAGAGATCTAATATGCCATCTAAAAAAAGGGGGGGGCTGGTCCCCCAACCTGAAACTTCAAATTTTTTTATTTGTGAGATATAAATATAA
The DNA here is from genome assembly GCA_944474755.1 of Limnoperna fortunei. NCBI lineage: Eukaryota > Metazoa > Mollusca > Bivalvia > Mytilida > Modiolidae > Limnoperna > Limnoperna fortunei. Next base: position 35,724,631 of record OX104119.1, read on the forward strand.
TGTATGTTTTTATTAGTATTCAGTATGTTATACTATAGTGTTGATGTGTGATATACATTGAAATTTACATCTGAACTTAGGAAATTGAATATATTGCAAATAATGCATTACTTGATCTGCAAACACAGTTTGTGCTGATTAAGTATGTGCGCAGTCATTGAATCTTTTTCTGCGATTCTCCAAAACTGTTATATAGAATGCAAAGAAATTTTAGGGTGTTGGTCAGATATACTTAGGCTACAAATAGGCAAAATTTTGTACAATTTGATGGACAAATACATGCTCTTTAATACATAAACACCATTTTTTCATATTCCCTCCCTTTGCCTGAAAATGTTTGAGAATGAAAGATTATAACCCATTTACTCATTTTAAATTACATATTTGGTTCTAAACCATACTAGTGTCAGATTTCAGCCTAAATATTATATTATGTAACATTTTAGATTTTTTTGGCAATAAAATCTGTATTCTCTGCCTAGAACAGTGTGTTTGGAGTTAAAAAATATATTGTTTCAGTGTTTCTCAGTAGCAGGCAAGTCAGACAATCTAAATATTAGGTCGCAAAGACATCTATGTTGCCACAAATATTTAATATGGTGCCTATTTTGTATTTTTTAGATGCGGAATTTGTCAATTTATACTATAGGACAGAGTCATACTAAAATTGTTCTTTTTGGAATTTTATTGTTTGTTGAGGTGCAGTTCTATCTTGTTGCGCAACAAGAAATATGAAATGGTTTAGTAGGAATGTTACAGATATTTAAAGTTTATAAGAGATCTAATATGCCATCTAAAAAAAGGGGGGGGGGGCTGGTCCCCAACCTGAAACTTCAAATTTTTTTATTTGTGAGATATAAATATAATGTATGTTTTTATTAGTATTCAGTATGTTATACTATAGTGTTAATGTGTGATATACATTGAAATTTACATCTGAACTTAGGAAATTGAATATATTGCAAATAATGCATTACTTGATCTGCAAACACAGTTTGTGCTGATTAAGTATGTGCGCAGTCATTGAATCTTTTTCTGCGATTCTCCAAAACTGTTATATAGAATGCAAAGAAATTTTAGGGTGTTGGTCAGATATACTTAGGCTACAAATAGGCAAAATTTTGTACAATTTGATGGACAAATACATGCTCTTTAATACATAAACACCATTTTTTCATATTCCCTCCCTTTGCCTGAAAATGTTTGAGAATGAAAGATTATAACCCATTTACTCATTTTAAATTACATATTTGGTTCTAAACCATACTAGTGTCAGATTTCAGCCTAAATATTATATTATGTAACATTTTAGATTTTTTTGGCAATAAAATCTGTATTCTCTGCCTAGAACAGTGTGTTTGGAGTTAAAAAATATATTGTTTCAGTGTTTCTCAGTAGCAGGCAAGTCAGACAATCTAAATATTAGGTCGCAAAGACATCTATGTTGCCACAAATATTTAATATGGTGCCTATTTTGTATTTTTTAGATGCGGAATTTGTCAATTTATACTATAGGACAGAGTCATACTAAAATTGTTCTTTTTGGAATTTTATTGTTTGTTGAGGTGCAGTTCTATCTTGTTGCGCAACAAGAAATATGAAATGGTTTAGTAGGAATGTTACAGATATTTAAAGTTTATAAGAGATCTAATATGCCATCTAAAAAAAGGGGGGGGGGCTGGTCCCCAACCTGAAACTTCAAATTTTTTTATTTGTGAGATATAAATATAATGTATGTTTTTATTAGTATTCAGTATGTTATACTATAGTGTTAATGTGTGATATACATTGAAATTTACATCTGAACTTAGGAAATTGAATATATTGCAAATAATGCATTACTTGATCTGCAAACACAGTTTGTGCTGATTAAGTATGTGCGCAGTCATTGAATCTTTTTCTGCGATTCTCCAAAACTGTTATATAGAATGCAAAGAAATTTTAGGGTGTTGGTCAGATATACTTAGGCTACAAATAGGCAAAATTTTGTACAATTTGATGGACAAATACATGCTCTTTAATACATAAACACCATTTTTTCATATTCCCTCCCTTTGCCTGAAAATGTTTGAGAATGAAAGATTATAACCCATTTACTCATTTTAAATTACATATTTGGTTCTAAACCATACTAGTGTCAGATTTCAGCCTAAATATTATATTATGTAACATTTTAGATTTTTTTGGCAATAAAATCTGTATTCTCTGCCTAGAACAGTGTGTTTGGAGTTAAAAAATATATTGTTTCAGTGTTTCTCAGTAGCAGGCAAGTCAGACAATCTAAATATTAGGTCGCAAAGACATCTATGTTGCCACAAATATTTAATATGGTGCCTATTTTGTATTTTTTAGATGCGGAATTTGTCAATTTATACTATAGGACAGAGTCATACTAAAATTGTTCTTTTTGGAATTTTATTGTTTGTTGAGGTGCAGTTCTATCTTGTTGCGCAACAAGAAATATGAAATGGTTTAGTAGGAATGTTACAGATATTTAAAGTTTATAAGAGATCTAATATGCCATCTAAAAAAAGGGGGGGCTGGTCCCCCAACCTGAAACTTCAAATTTTTTTATTTGTGAGATATAAATATAATGTATGTTTTTATTAGTATTCAGTATGTTATACTATAGTGTTAATGTGTGATATACATTGAAATTTACATCTGAACTTAGGAAATTGAATATATTGCAAATAATGCATTACTTGATCTGCAAACACAGTTTGTGCTGATTAAGTATGTGCGCAGTCATTGAATCTTTTTCTGCGATTCTCCAAAACTGTTATATAGAATGCAAAGAAATTTTAGGGTGTTGGTCAGATATACTTAGGCTACAAATAGGCAAAATTTTGTACAATTTGATGGACAAATACATGCTCTTTAATACATAAACACCATTTTTTCATATTCCCTCCCTTTGCCTGAAAATGTTTGAGAATGAAAGATTATAACCCATTTACTCATTTTAAATTACATATTTGGTTCTAAACCATACTAGTGTCAGATTTCAGCCTAAATATTATATTATGTAACATTTTAGATTTTTTTGGCAATAAAATCTGTATTCTCTGCCTAGAACAGTGTGTTTGGAGTTAAAAAATATATTGTTTCAGTGTTTCTCAGTAGCAGGCAAGTCAGACAATCTAAATATTAGGTCGCAAAGACATCTATGTTGCCACAAATATTTAATATGGTGCCTATTTTGTATTTTTTAGATGCGGAATTTGTCAATTTATACTATAGGACAGAGTCATACTAAAATTGTTCTTTTTGGAATTTTATTGTTTGTTGAGGTGCAGTTCTATCTTGTTGCGCAACAAGAAATATGAAATGGTTTAGTAGGAATGTTACAGATATTTAAAGTTTATAAGAGATCTAATATGCCATCTAAAAAAAGGGGGGGGGGGGGGCTGGTCCCCAACCTGAAACTTCAAATTTTTTTATTTGTGAGATATAAATATAATGTATGTTTTTATTAGTATTCAGTATGTTATACTATAGTGTTAATGTGTGATATACATTGAAATTTACATCTGAACTTAGGAAATTGAATATATTGCAAATAATGCATTACTTGATCTGCAAACACAGTTTGTGCTGATTAAGTATGTGCGCAGTCATTGAATCTTTTTCTGCGATTCTCCAAAACTGTTATATAGAATGCAAAGAAATTTTAGGGTGTTGGTCAGATATACTTAGGCTACAAATAGGCAAAATTTTGTACAATTTGATGGACAAATACATGCTCTTTAATACATAAACACCATTTTTTCATATTCCCTCCCTTTGCCTGAAAATGTTTGAGAATGAAAGATTATAACCCATTTACTCATTTTAAATTACATATTTGGTTCTAAACCATACTAGTGTCAGATTTCAGCCTAAATATTATATTATGTAACATTTTAGATTTTTTTGGCAATAAAATCTGTATTCTCTGCCTAGAACAGTGTGTTTGGAGTTAAAAAATATATTGTTTCAGTGTTTCTCAGTAGCAGGCAAGTCAGACAATCTAAATATTAGGTCGCAAAGACATCTATGTTGCCACAAATATTTAATATGGTGCCTATTTTGTATTTTTTAGATGCGGAATTTGTCAATTTATACTATAGGACAGAGTCATACTAAAATTGTTCTTTTTGGAATTTTATTGTTTGTTGAGGTGCAGTTCTATCTTGTTGCGCAACAAGAAATATGAAATGGTTTAGTAGGAATGTTACAGATATTTAAAGTTTATAAGAGATCTAATATGCCATCTAAAAAAAGGGGGGGGGGCTGGTCCCCCAACCTGAAACTTCAAATTTTTTTATTTGTGAGATATAAATATAATGTATGTTTTTATTAGTATTCAGTATGTTATACTATAGTGTTAATGTGTGATATACATTGAAATTTACATCTGAACTTAGGAAATTGAATATATTGCAAATAATGCATTACTTGATCTGCAAACACAGTTTGTGCTGATTAAGTATGTGCGCAGTCATTGAATCTTTTTCTGCGATTCTCCAAAACTGTTATATAGAATGCAAAGAAATTTTAGGGTGTTGGTCAGATATACTTAGGCTACAAATAGGCAAAATTTTGTACAATTTGATGGACAAATACATGCTCTTTAATACATAAACACCATTTTTTCATATTCCCTCCCTTTGCCTGAAAATGTTTGAGAATGAAAGATTATAACCCATTTACTCATTTTAAATTACATATTTGGTTCTAAACCATACTAGTGTCAGATTTCAGCCTGAATATTATATTATGTAACATTTTAGATTTTTTTGGCAATAAAATCTGTATTATCTGCCTAGAACAGTGTGTTTGGAGTTAAAAAATATATTGTTTCAGTGTTTCTCAGTAGCAGGCAAGTCAGACAATCTAAATATTAGGTCGCAAAGACATCTATGTTGCCACAAATATTTAATATGGTGCCTATTTTGTATTTTTTAGATGCGGAATTTGTCAATTTATACTATAGGACAGAGTCATACTAAAATTGTTCTTTTTGGAATTTTATTGTTTGTTGAGGTGCAGTTCTATCTTGTTGCGCAACAAGAAATATGAAATGGTTTAGTAGGAATGTTACAGATATTTAAAGTTTATAAGAGATCTAATATGCCATCTAAAAAAAGGGGGGGGGGCTGGTCCCCCAACCTGAAACTTCAAATTTTTTTATTTGTGAGATATAAATATAATGTATGTTTTTATTAGTATTCAGTATGTTATACTATAGTGTTAATGTGTGATATACATTGAAATTTACATCTGAACTTAGGAAATTGAATATATTGCAAATAATGCATTACTTGATCTGCAAACACAGTTTGTGCTGATTAAGTATGTGCGCAGTCATTGAATCTTTTTCTGCGATTCTCCAAAACTGTTATATAGAATGCAAAGAAATTTTAGGGTGTTGGTCAGATATACTTAGGCTACAAATAGGCAAAATTTTGTACAATTTGATGGACAAATACATGCTCTTTAATACATAAACACCATTTTTTCATATTCCCTCCCTTTGCCTGAAAATGTTTGAGAATGAAAGATTATAACCCATTTACTCATTTTAAATTACATATTTGGTTCTAAACCATACTAGTGTCAGATTTCAGCCTAAATATTATATTATGTAACATTTTAGATTTTTTTGGCAATAAAATCTGTATTCTCTGCCTAGAACAGTGTGTTTGGAGTTAAAAAATATATTGTTTCAGTGTTTCTCAGTAGCAGGCAAGTCAGACAATCTAAATATTAGGTCGCAAAGACATCTATGTTGCCACAAATATTTAATATGGTGCCTATTTTGTATTTTTTAGATGCGGAATTTGTCAATTTATACTATAGGACAGAGTCATACTAAAATTGTTCTTTTTGGAATTTTATTGTTTGTTGAGGTGCAGTTCTATCTTGTTGCGCAACAAGAAATATGAAATGGTTTAGTAGGAATGTTACAGATATTTAAAGTTTATAAGAGATCTAATATGCCATCTAAAAAAAGGGGGGGGGGGCTGGTCCCCAACCTGAAACTTCAAATTTTTTTATTTGTGAGATATAAATATAATGTATGTTTTTATTAGTATTCAGTATGTTATACTATAGTGTTAATGTGTGATATACATTGAAATTTACATCTGAACTTAGGAAATTGAATATATTGCAAATAATGCATTACTTGATCTGCAAACACAGTTTGTGCTGATTAAGTATGTGCGCAGTCATTGAATCTTTTTCTGCGATTCTCCAAAACTGTTATATAGAATGCAAAGAAATTTTAGGGTGTTGGTCAGATATACTTAGGCTACAAATAGGCAAAATTTTGTACAATTTGATGGACAAATACATGCTCTTTAATACATAAACACCATTTTTTCATATTCCCTCCCTTTGCCTGAAAATGTTTGAGAATGAAAGATTATAACCCATTTACTCATTTTAAATTACATATTTGGTTCTAAACCATACTAGTGTCAGATTTCAGCCTAAATATTATATTATGTAACATTTTAGATTTTTTTGGCAATAAAATCTGTATTCTCTGCCTAGAACAGTGTGTTTGGAGTTAAAAAATATATTGTTTCAGTGTTTCTCAGTAGCAGGCAAGTCAGACAATCTAAATATTAGGTCGCAAAGACATCTATGTTGCCACAAATATTTAATATGGTGCCTATTTTGTATTTTTTAGATGCGGAATTTGTCAATTTATACTATAGGACAGAGTCATACTAAAATTGTTCTTTTTGGAATTTTATTGTTTGTTGAGGTGCAGTTCTATCTTGTTGCGCAACAAGAAATATGAAATGGTTTAGTAGGAATGTTACAGATATTTAAAGTTTATAAGAGATCTAATATGCCATCTAAAAAAAGGGGGGGGGCTGGTCCCCCAACCTGAAACTTCAAATTTTTTTATTTGTGAGATATAAATATAATGTATGTTTTTATTAGTATTCAGTATGTTATACTATAGTGTTGATGTGTGATATACATTGAAATTTACATCTGAACTTAGGAAATTGAATATATTGCAAATAATGCATTACTTGATCTGCAAACACAGTTTGTGCTGATTAAGTATGTGCGCAGTCATTGAATCTTTTTCTGCGATTCTCCAAAACTGTTATATAGAATGCAAAGAAATTTTAGGGTGTTGGTCAGATATACTTAGGCTACAAATAGGCAAAATTTTGTACAATTTGATGGACAAATACATGCTCTTTAGGTGTCAAGACACTAAAGGGGACCAATCAAATTTGGAACATATAAGAAAATAGTACTTAACAACAAAATAGTCCTGTTTATCTTAGTGTATATTAAAAACTACTAACTGGATTTTAATGAATGAAAGTTTTTCTGAAAGGTGAATATATTAGAAAAATTTAGAGTCCTAACTTGCTCTGTTTTAATGGTGTTTAGTATGTTTTATGTCACATGCACTACATGACCTATGAACCAAGATTTTCTGAAAAGAAAGAGCTATTTTTAGAGTGGGGTTTACCCCGGAAGCGGGTTTTCTCTTGGAAGGTTTTAAAGAGGTCATGAAATTTTGAGAGAACATAGGCCTGTCACGTACGATTCAGGATATATATGATGTCGGTCAAGTTGCGCTTAAGGTAAAAGAGATGCTCTAATTAAAAAAATAACAAATTTAGTAGAAAATCTAAAAGAATTGGATTAGTGTTTACACACCTTTAATATCTATCTTGTTGCGCAACAAGAAATATGAAATGGTTTAGTAGGAATGTTACAGATATTTAAAGTTTATAAGAGATCTAATATGCAATCTAAAAAAAGGTGGGGGGGGGCTGGTCCCCCAACCTGAAACTTCAAATTTTTTTATTTGTGAGATATAAATATAATGTATGTTTTTATTAGTATTCAGTATGTTATACTATAGTGTTAATGTGTGATATACATTGAAATTTACATCTGAACTTAGGAAATTGAATATATTGCAAATAATGCATTACTTGATCTGCAAACACAGTTTGTGCTGATTAAGTATGTGCGCAGTCATTGAATCTTTTTCTGCGATTCTCCAAAACTGTTATATAGAATGCAAAGAAATTTTAGGGTGTTGGTCAGATATACTTAGGCTACAAATAGGCAAAATTTTGTACAATTTGATGGACAAATACATGCTCTTTAGGTGTCAAGACACTAAAGGGGACCAATCAAATTTGGAACATATAAGAAAATAGTACTTAACAACAAAATAGTCCTGTTTATCTTAGTGTATATTAAAAACTACTAACTGGATTTTAATGAATGAAAGTTTTTCTGAAAGGTGAATATATTAGAAAAATTTAGAGTCCTAACTTGCTCTGTTTTAATGGTGTTTAGTATGTTTTATGTCACATGCACTACATGACCTATAAACCAAGATTTTCTGAAAAGAAAGAGCTATTTTTAGAGTGGGGTTTACCCCGGAAGCGGGTTTTCTCTTGGAAGGTTTTAAAGAGGTCATGAAATTTTGAGGGAACATAGGCCTGTCACGTACGATTCAGGATATATATGATGTCGGTCAAGTTGCGCTTAAGGTAAAAGAGATGCTCTAATTAAAAAAATAACAAATTTAGTAGAAAATCTAAAAGAATTGGATTAGTGTTTACACACCTTTAATACATAAACACCATTTTTTCATATTCCCTCACTTTGCCTGAAAATGTTTGAGAATGAAAGATTATAACCCATTTACTCATTTTAAATTACATATTTGGTTCTAAACCATACTAGTGTCAGATTTCAGCCAAAATATTATATTATGTAACATTTTAGATTTTTTTGGCAATAAAATCTGTATTCTCTGCCTAGAACAGTGTGTTTGGAGTTAAAAAATATATTGTTTCAGTGTTTCTCAGTAGCAGGCAAGTCAGACAATCTAAATATTAGGTCGCAAAGACATCTATGTTGCCACAAATATTTAATATGGTGCCTATTTTGTATTTTTTAGATGCGGAATTTGTCAATTTATACTATAGGACAGAGTCATACTAAAATTGTTCTTTTTGGAATTTTATTGTTTGTTGAGGTGCAGTTCTAGCTTGTTGCGCAACAAGAAATATGAAATGGTTTAGTAGGAATGTTACAGATATTTAAAGTTTATAAGAGATCTAATATGCCATCTAAAAAAAAGGGGGGGGGCTGGTCCCCCAACCTGAAACTTCAAATTTTTTTATTTGTGAGATATAAATATAATGTATGTTTTTATTAGTATTCAGTATGTTATACTATAGTGTTGATATGTGATATACATTGAAATTTACATCTGAACTTAGGAAATTGAATATATTGCAAATAATGCATTACTTGATCTGCAAACACAGTTTGTGCTGATTAAGTATGTGCGCAGTCATTGAATCTTTTTCTGCGATTCTCCAAAACTGTTATATAGAATGCAAAGAAATTTTAGGGTGTTGGTCAGATATACTTAGGCTACAAATAGGCAAAATTTTGTACAATTTGATGGACAAATACATGCTCTTTAGGTGTCAAGACACTAAAGGGGACCAATCAAATTTGGAACATATAAGAAAATAGTACTTAACAACAAAATAGTCCTGTTTATCTTAGTGTATATTAAACACTACTAACTGGATTTTAATGAATGAAAGTTTTTCTGAAAGGTGAATATATTAGAAAAATTTAGAGTCCTAACTTGCTCTGTTTTAATGGTGTTTAGTATGTTTTATGTCACATGCACTACATGACCTATAAACCAAGATTTTCTGAAAAGAAAGAGCTATTTTTAGAGTGGGGTTTACCCCGGAAGCGGGTTTTCTCTTGGAAGGTTTTAAAGAGGTCATGAAATTTTGAGAGAACATAGGCCTGTCACGTACGATTCAGGATATATATGATGTCGGTCAAGTTGCGCTTAAGGTAAAAGAGATGCTCTAATTAAAAAAATAACAAATTTAGTAGAAAATCTAAAAGAATTGGATTAGTGTTTACACACCTTTAATACATAAGCACCATTTTTTCATATTCCCTCCCTTTGCCTGAAAATGTTTGAGAATGAAAGATTATAACCCATTTACTCATTTTAAATTACATATTTGGTTCTAAACCATACTAGTGTCAGATTTCAGCCTAAATATTATATTATGTAACATTTTAGATTTTTTTGGCAATAAAATCTGTATTCTCTGCCTAGAACAGTGTGTTTGGAGTTAAAAAATATATTGTTTCAGTGTTTCTCAGTAGCAGGCAAGTCAGACAATCTAAATATTAGGTCGCAAAGACATCTATGTTGCCACAAATATTTAATATGGTGCCTATTTTGTATTTTTTAGATGCGGAATTTGTCAATTTATACTATAGGACAGAGTCATACTAAAATTGTTCTTTTTGGAATTTTATTGTTTGTTGAGGTGCAGTTCTATCTTGTTGCGCAACAAGAAATATGAAATGGTTTAGTAGGAATGTTACAGATATTTAAAGTTTATAAGAGATCTAATATGCCATCTAAAAAAAGGGGGGGGGGCTGGTCCCCCAACCTGAAACTTCAAATTTTTTTATTTGTGAGATATAAATATAATGTATGTTTTTATTAGTATTCAGTATGTTATACTATAGTGTTGATATGTGATATACATTGAAATTTACATCTGAACTTAGGAAATTGAATATATTGCAAATAATGCATTACTTGATCTGCAAACACAGTTTGTGCTGATTAAGTATGTGCGCAGTCATTGAATCTTTTTCTGCGATTCTCCAAAACTGTTATATAGAATGCAAAGAAATTTTAGGGTGTTGGTCAGATATACTTAGGCTACAAATAGGCAAAATTTTGTACAATTTGATGGACAAATACATGCTCTTTAGGTGTCAAGACACTAAAGGGGACCAATCAAATTTGGAACATATAAGAAAATAGTACTTAACAACAAAATAGTCCTGTTTATCTTAGTGTATATTAAACACTACTAACTGGATTTTAATGAATGAAAGTTTTTCTGAAAGGTGAATATATTAGAAAAATTTAGAGTCCTAACTTGCTCTGTTTTAATGGTGTTTAGTATGTTTTATGTCACATGCACTACATGACCTATAAACCAAGATTTTCTGAAAAGAAAGAGCTATTTTTAGAGTGGGGTTTACCCCGGAAGCGGGTTTTCTCTTGGAAGGTTTTAAAGAGGTCATGAAATTTTGAGAGAACATAGGCCTGTCACGTACGATTCAGGATATATATGATGTCGGTCAAGTTGCGCTTAAGGTAAAAGAGATGCTCTAATTAAAAAAATAACAAATTTAGTAGAAAATCTAAAAGAATTGGATTAGTGTTTACACACCTTTAATACATAAGCACCATTTTTTCATATTCCCTCCCTTTGCCTGAAAATGTTTGAGAATGAAAGATTATAACCCATTTACTCATTTTAAATTACATATTTGGTTCTAAACCATACTAGTGTCAGATTTCAGCCTAAATATTATATTATGTAACATTTTAGATTTTTTTGGCAATAAAATCTGTATTCTCTGCCTAGAACAGTGTGTTTGGAGTTAAAAAATATATTGTTTCAGTGTTTCTCAGTAGCAGGCAAGTCAGACAATCTAAATATTAGGTCGCAAAGACATCTATGTTGCCACAAATATTTAATATGGTGCCTATTTTGTATTTTTTAGATGCGGAATTTGTCAATTTATACTATAGGACAGAGTCATACTAAAATTGTTCTTTTTGGAATTTTATTGTTTGTTGAGGTGCAGTTCTATCTTGTTGCGCAACAAGAAATATGAAATGGTTTAGTAGGAATGTTACAGATATTTAAAGTTTATAAGAGATCTAATATGCCATCTAAAAAAAGGGGGGGGGCTGGTCCCCCAACCTGAAACTTCAAATTTTTTTATTTGTGAGATATAAATATAATGTATGTTTTTATTAGTATTCAGTATGTTATACTATAGTGTTGATATGTGATATACATTGAAATTTACATCTGAACTTAGGAAATTGAATATATTGCAAATAATGCATTACTTGATCTGCAAACACAGTTTGTGCTGATTAAGTATGTGCGCAGTCATTGAATCTTTTTCTGCGATTCTCCAAAACTGTTATATAGAATGCAAAGAAATTTTAGGGTGTTGGTCAGATATACTTAGGCTACAAATAGGCAAAATTTTGTACAATTTGATGGACAAATACATGCTCTTTAATACATAAACACCATTTTTTCATATTCCCTCCCTTTGCCTGAAAATGTTTGAGAATGAAAGATTATAACCCATTTACTCATTTTAAATTACATATTTGGTTCTAAACCATACTAGTGTCAGATTTCAGCCTAAATATTATATTATGTAACATTTTAGATTTTTTTGGCAATAAAATCTGTATTCTCTGCCTAGAACAGTGTGTTTGGAGTTAAAAAATATATTGTTTCAGTGTTTCTCAGTAGCAGGCAAGTCAGACAATCTAAATATTAGGTCGCAAAGACATCTATGTTGCCACAAATATTTAATATGGTGCCTATTTTGTATTTTTTAGATGCGGAATTTGTCAATTTATACTATAGGACAGAGTCATACTAAAATTGTTCTTTTTGGAATTTTATTGTTTGTTGAGGTGCAGTTCTATCTTGTTGCGCAACAAGAAATATGAAATGGTTGAGTAGGAATGTTACAGATATTTAAAGTTTATAAGAGATCTAATATGCCATCTAAAAAAAGGGGGGCTGGTCCCCCAACCTGAAACTTCAAATTTTTTTATTTGTGAGATATAAATATAATGTATGTTTTTATTAGTATTCAGTATGTTATACTATAGTGTTGATGTGTGATATACATTGAAATTTACATCTGAACTTAGGAAATTGAATATATTGCAAATAATGCATTACTTGATCTGCAAACACAGTTTGTGCTGATTAAGTATGTGCGCAGTCATTGAATCTTTTTCTGCGATTCTCCAAAACTGTTATATAGAATGCAAAGAAATTTTAGGGTGTTGGTCAGATATACTTAGGCTACAAATAGGCAAAATTTTGTACAATTTGATGGACAAATACATGCTCTTTAATACATAAACACCATTTTTTCATATTCCCTCCCTTTGCCTGAAAATGTTTGAGAATGAAAGATTATAACCCATTTACTCATTTTAAATTACATATTTGGTTCTAAACCATACTAGTGTCAGATTTCAGCCTAAATATTATATTATGTAACATTTTAGATTTTTTTGGCAATAAAATCTGTATTCTCTGCCTAGAACAGTGTGTTTGGAGTTAAAAAATATATTGTTTCAGTGTTTCTCAGTAGCAGGCAAGTCAGACAATCTAAATATTAGGTCGCAAAGACATCTATGTTGCCACAAATATTTAATATGGTGCCTATTTTGTATTTTTTAGATGCGGAATTTGTCAATTTATACTATAGGACAGAGTCATACTAAAATTGTTCTTTTTGGAATTTTATTGTTTGTTGAGGTGCAGTTATATCTTGTTGCGCAACAAGAAATATGAAATGGTTTAGTAGGAATGTTACAGATATTTAAAGTTTATAAGAGATCTAATATGCCATCTAAAAAAAGGGGGGGCTGGTCCCCCAACCTGAAACTTCAAATTTTTTTATTTGTGAGATATAAATATAATGTATGTTTTTATTAGTATTCAGTATGTTATACTATAGTGTTGATGTGTGATATACATTGAAATTTACATCTGAACTTAGGAAATTGAATATATTGCAAATAATGCATTACTTGATCTGCAAACACAGTTTGTGCTGATTAAGTATGTGCGCAGTCATTGAATCTTTTTCTGCGATTCTCCAAAACTGTTATATAGAATGCAAAGAAATTTTAGGGTGTTGGTCAGATATACTTAGGCTACAAATAGGCAAAATTTTGTACAATTTGATGGACAAATACATGCTCTTTAGGTGTCAAGACACTAAAGGGGACCAATCAAGTTTGGAACATATAAGAAAATAGTACTTAACAACAAAATAGTCCTGTTTATCTTAGTGTATATTAAAAACTACTAACTGGATTTTAATGAATGAAAGTTTTTCTGAAAGGTGAATATATTAGAAAAATTTAGAGTCCTAACTTGCTCTGTTTTAATGGTGTTCAGTATGTTTTATGTCACATGCACTACATGACCTATGAACCAAGATTTTCTGAAAAGAAAGAGCTATTTTTAGAGTGGGGTTTACCCCGGAAGCGGGTTTTCTCTTGGAAGGTTTTAAAGAGGTCATGAAATTTTGAGGGAACATAGGCCTGTCACGTACGATTCAGGATATATATGATGTCGGTCAAGTTGCGCTTAAGGTAAAAGAGATGCTCTAATTAAAAAAATAACAAATTTAGTAGAAAATCTAAAAGAATTGGATTAGTGTTTACACACCTTTAATATCTATCTTGTTGCGCAACAAGAAATATGAAATGGTTTAGTAGGAATGTTACAGATATTTAAAGTTTATAAGAGATCTAATATGCCATCTAAAAAAAGGTGGGGGGGGGCTGGTCCCCCAACCTGAAACTTCAAATTTTTTTATTTGTGAGATATAAATATAATGTATGTTTTTATTAGTATTCAGTATGTTATACTATAGTGTTAATGTGTGATATACATTGAAATTTACATCTGAACTTAGGAAATTGAATATATTGCAAATAATGCATTACTTGATCTGCAAACACAGTTTGTGCTGATTAAGTATGTGCGCAGTCATTGAATCTTTTTCTGCGATTCTCCAAAACTGTTATATAGAATGCAAAGAAATTTTAGGGTGTTGGTCAGATATACTTAGGCTACAAATAGGCAAAATTTTGTACAATTTGATGGACAAATACATGCTCTTTAGGTGTCAAGACACTAAAGGGGACCAATCAAATTTGGAACATATAAGAAAATAGTACTTAACAACAAAATAGTCCTGTTTATCTTAGTGTATATTAAAAACTACTAACTGGATTTTAATGAATGAAAGTTTTTCTGAAAGGTGAATATATTAGAAAAATTTAGAGTCCTAACTTGCTCTGTTTTAATGGTGTTTAGTATGTTTTATGTCACATGCACTACATGACCTATAAACCAAGATTTTCTGAAAAGAAAGAGCTATTTTTAGAGTGGGGTTTACCCCGGAAGCGGGTTTTCTCTTGGAAGGTTTTAAAGAGGTCATGAAATTTTGAGGGAACATAGGCCTGTCACGTACGATTCAGGATATATATGATGTCGGTCAAGTTGCGCTTAAGGTAAAAGAGATGCTCTAATTAAAAAAATAACAAATTTAGTAGAAAATCTAAAAGAATTGGATTAGTGTTTACACACCTTTAATACATAAACACCATTTTTTCATAGTCCCTCCCTTTGCCTGAAAATGTTTGAGAATGAAAGATTATAACCCATTTACTCATTTTAAATTACATATTTGGTTCTAAACCATACTAGTGTCAGATTTCAGCCTAAATATTATATTATGTAACATTTTAGATTTTTTTGGCAATAAAATCTGTATTCTCTGCCTAGAACAGTGTGTTTGGAGTTAAAAAATATATTGTTTCAGTGTTTCTCAGTAGCAGGCAAGTCAGACAATCTAAATATTAGGTCGCAAAGACATCTATGTTGCCACAAATATTTAATATGGTGCCTATTTTGTATTTTTTAGATGCGGAATTTGTCAATTTATACTATAGGACAGAGTCATACTAAAATTGTTCTTTTTGGAATTTTATTGTTTGTTGAGGTGCAGTTCTATCTTGTTGCGCAACAAGAAATATGAAATGGTTTAGTAGGAATGTTACAGATATTTAAAGTTTATAAGAGATCTAATATGCCATCTAAAAAAAAGGGGGGGGGCTGGTCCCCCAACCTGAAACTTCAAATTTTTTTATTTGTGAGATATAAATATAATGTATGTTTTTATTAGTATTCAGTATGTTATACTATAGTGTTGATGTGTGATATACATTGAAATTTACATCTGAACTTAGGAAATTGAATATATTGCAAATAATGCATTACTTGATCTGCAAACACAGTTTGTGCTGATTAAGTATGTGCGCAGTCATTGAATCTTTTTCTGCGATTCTCCAAAACTGTTATATAGAATGCAAAGAAATTTTAGGGTGTTGGTCAGATATACTTAGGCTACAAATAGGCAAAATTTTGTACAATTTGATGGACAAATACATGCTCTTTAATACATAAACACCATTTTTTCATATTCCCTCCCTTTGCCTGAAAATGTTTGAGAATGAAAGATTATAACCCATTTACTCATTTTAAATTACATATTTGGTTCTAAACCATACTAGTGTCAGATTTCAGCCTAAATATTATATTATGTAACATTTTAGATTTTTTTGGCAATAAAATCTGTATTCTCTGCCTAGAACAGTGTGTTTGGAGTTAAAAAATATATTGTTTCAGTGTTTCTCAGTAGCAGGCAAGTCAGACAATCTAAATATTAGGTCGCAAAGACATCTATGTTGCCACAAATATTTAATATGGTGCCTATTTTGTATTTTTTAGATGCGGAATTTGTCAATTTATACTATAGGACAGAGTCATACTAAAATTGTTCTTTTTGGAATTTTATTGTTTGTTGAGGTGCAGTTCTATCTTGTTGCGCAACAAGAAATATGAAATGGTTTAGTAGGAATGTTACAGATATTTAAAGTTTATAAGAGATCTAATATGCCATCTAAAAAAAGGGGGGGCTGGTCCCCCAACCTGAAACTTCAAATTTTTTTATTTGTGAGATATAAATATAATGTATGTTTTTATTAGTATTCAGTATGTTATACTATAGTGTTGATGTGTGATATACATTGAAATTTACATCTGAACTTAGGAAATTGAATATATTGCAAATAATGCATTACTTGATCTGCAAACACAGTTTGTGCTGATTAAGTATGTGCGCAGTCATTGAATCTTTTTCTGCGATTCTCCAAAACTGTTATATAGAATGCAAAGAAATTTTAGGGTGTTGGTCAGATATACTTAGGCTACAAATAGGCAAAATTTTGTACAATTTGATGGACAAATACATGCTCTTTAATACATAAACACCATTTTTTCATATTCCCTCCCTTTGCCTGAAAATGTTTGAGAATGAAAGATTATAACCCATTTACTCATTTTAAATTACATATTTGGTTCTAAACCATACTAGTGTCAGATTTCAGCCTAAATATTATATTATGTAACATTTTAGATTTTTTTGGCAATAAAATCTGTATTCTCTGCCTAGAACAGTGTGTTTGGAGTTAAAAAATATATTGTTTCAGTGTTTCTCAGTAGCAGGCAAGTCAGACAATCTAAATATTAGGTCGCAAAGACATCTATGTTGCCACAAATATTTAATATGGTGCCTATTTTGTATTTTTTAGATGCGGAATTTGTCAATTTATACTATAGGACAGAGTCATACTAAAATTGTTCTTTTTGGAATTTTATTGTTTGTTGAGGTGCAGTTCTATCTTGTTGCGCAACAAGAAATATGAAATGGTTTAGTAGGAATGTTACAGATATTTAAAGTTTATAAGAGATCTAATATGCCATCTAAAAAAAGGGGGGGCTGGTCCCCCAACCTGAAACTTCAAATTTTTTTATTTGTGAGATATAAATATAATGTATGTTTTTATTAGTATTCAGTATGTTATACTATAGTGTTGATGTGTGATATACATTGAAATTTACATCTGAACTTAGGAAATTGAATATATTGCAAATAATGCATTACTTGATCTGCAAACACAGTTTGTGCTGATTAAGTATGTGCGCAGTCATTGAATCTTTTTCTGCGATTCTCCAAAACTGTTATATAGAATGCAAAGAAATTTTAGGGTGTTGGTCAGATATACTTAGGCTACAAATAGGCAAAATTTTGTACAATTTGATGGACAAATACATGCTCTTTAGGTGTCAAGACACTAAAGGGGACCAATCAAATTTGGAACATATAAGAAAATAGTACTTAACAACAAAATAGTCCTGTTTATCTTAGTGTATATTAAAAACTACTAACTGGATTTTAATGAATGAAAGTTTTTCTGAAAGGTGAATATATTAGAAAAATTTAGAGTCCTAACTTGCTCTGTTTTAATGGTGTTTAGTATGTTTTATGTCACATGCACTACATGACCTATGAACCAAGATTTTCTGAAAAGAAAGAGCTATTTTTAGAGTGGGGTTTACCCCGGAAGCGGGTTTTCTCTTGGAAGGTTTTAAAGAGGTCATGAAATTTTGAGAGAACATAAACCTGTCACGTACGATTCAGGATATATATGATGTCGGTCAAGTTGCGCTTAAGGTAAAAGAGATGCTCTAATTAAAAAAATAACAAATTTAGTAGAAAATCTAAAAGAATTGGATTAGTGTTTACACACCTTTAATATCTATCTTGTTGCGCAACAAGAAATATGAAATGGTTTAGTAGGAATGTTACAGATATTTAAAGTTTATAAGAGATCTAATATGCCATCTAAAAAAAGGTGGGGGGGGCTGGTCCCCCAACCTGAAACTTCAAATTTTTTTATTTGTGAGATATAAATATAATGTATGTTTTTATTAGTATTCAGTATGTTATACTATAGTGTTAATGTGTGATATACATTGAAATTTACATCTGAACTTAGGAAATTGAATATATTGCAAATAATGCATTACTTGATCTGCAAACACAGTTTGTGCTGATTAAGTATGTGCGCAGTCATTGAATCTTTTTCTGCGATTCTCCAAAACTGTTATATAGAATGCAAAGAAATTTTAGGGTGTTGGTCAGATATACTTAGGCTACAAATAGGCAAAATTTTGTACAATTTGATGGACAAATACATGCTCTTTAGGTGTCAAGACACTAAAGGGGACCAATCAAATTTGGAACATATAAGAAAATAGTACTTAACAACAAAATAGTCCTGTTTATCTTAGTGTATATTAAAAACTACTAACTGGATTTTAATGAATGAAAGTTTTTCTGAAAGGTGAATATATTAGAAAAATTTAGAGTCCTAACTTGCTCTGTTTTAATGGTGTTTAGTATGTTTTATGTCACATGCACTACATGACCTATAAACCAAGATTTTCTGAAAAGAAAGAGCTATTTTTAGAGTGGGGTTTACCCCGGAAGCGGGTTTTCTCTTGGAAGGTTTTAAAGAGGTCATGAAATTTTGAGGGAACATAGGCCTGTCACGTACGATTCAGGATATATATGATGTCGGTCAAGTTGCGCTTAAGGTAAAAGAGATGCTCTAATTAAAAAAATAACAAATTTAGTAGAAAATCTAAAAGAATTGGATTAGTGTTTACACACCTTTAATACATAAACACCATTTTTTCATATTCCCTCCCTTTGCCTGAAAATGTTTGAGAATGAAAGATTATAACCCATTTACTCATTTTAAATTACATATTTGGTTCTAAACCATACTAGTGTCAGATTTCAGCCTAAATATTATATTATGTAACATTTTAGATTTTTTTGGCAATAAAATCTGTATTCTCTGCCTAGAACAGTGTGTTTGGAGTTAAAAAATATATTGTTTCAGTGTTTCTCAGTAGCAGGCAAGTCAGACAATCTAAATATTAGGTCGCAAAGACATCTATGTTGCCACAAATATTTAATATGGTGCCTATTTTGTATTTTTTAGATGCGGAATTTGTCAATTTATACTATAGGACAGAGTCATACTAAAATTGTTCTTTTTGGAATTTTATTGTTTGTTGAGGTGCAGTTCTATCTTGTTGCGCAACAAGAAATATGAAATGGTTTAGTAGGAATGTTACAGATATTTAAAGTTTATAAGAGATCTAATATGCCATCTAAAAAAAGGGGGGGGGCTGGTCCCCCAACCTGAAACTTCAAATTTTTTTATTTGTGAGATATAAATATAATGTATGTTTTTATTAGTATTCAGTATGTTATACTATAGTGTTGATATGTGATATACATTGAAATTTACATCTGAACTTAGGAAATTGAATATATTGCAAATAATGCATTACTTGATCTGCAAACACAGTTTGTGCTGATTAAGTATGTGCGCAGTCATTGAATCTTTTTCTGCGATTCTCCAAAACTGTTATATAGAATGCAAAGAAATTTTAGGGTGTTGGTCAGATATACTTAGGCTACAAATAGGCAAAATTTTGTACAATTTGATGGACAAATACATGCTCTTTAGGTGTCAAGACACTAAAGAGGACCAATCAAATTTGGAACATATAAGAAAATAGTACTTAACAACAAAATAGTCCTGTTTATCTTAGTGTATATTAAACACTACTAACTGGATTTTAATGAATGAAAGTTTTTCTGAAAGGTGAATATATTAGAAAAATTTAGAGTCCTAACTTGCTCTGTTTTAATGGTGTTTAGTATGTTTTATGTCACATGCACTACATGACCTATAAACCAAGATTTTCTGAAAAGAAAGAGCTATTTTTAGAGTGGGGTTTACCCCGGAAGCGGGTTTTCTCTTGGAAGGTTTTAAAGAGGTCATGAAATTTTGAGAGAACATAGGCCTGTCACGTACGATTCAGGATATATATGATGTCGGTCAAGTTGCGCTTAAGGTAAAAGAGATGCTCTAATTAAAAAAATAACAAATTTAGTAGAAAATCTAAAAGAATTGGATTAGTGTTTACACACCTTTAATACATAAGCACCATTTTTTCATATTCCCTCCCTTTGCCTGAAAATGTTTGAGAATGAAAGATTATAACCCATTTACTCATTTTAAATTACATATTTGGTTCTAAACCATACTAGTGTCAGATTTCAGCCTAAATATTATATTATGTAACATTTTAGATTTTTTTGGCAATAAAATCTGTATTCTCTGCCTAGAACAGTGTGTTTGGAGTTAAAAAATATATTGTTTCAGTGTTTCTCAGTAGCAGGCAAGTCAGACAATCTAAATATTAGGTCGCAAAGACATCTATGTTGCCACAAATATTTAATATGGTGCCTATTTTGTATTTTTTAGATGCGGAATTTGTCAATTTATACTATAGGACAGCGTCATACTAAAATTGTTCTTTTTGGAATTTTATTGTTTGTTGAGGTGCAGTTCTATCTTGTTGCGCAACAAGAAATATGAAATGGTTTAGTAGGAATGTTACAGATATTTAAAGTTTATAAGAGATCTAATATGCCATCTAAAAAAAGGGGGGGGGGCTGGTCCCCCAACCTGAAACTTCAAATTTTTTTATTTGTGAGATATAAATATAATGTATGTTTTTATTAGTATTCAGTATGTTATACTATAGTGTTGATGTGTGATATACATTGAAATTTACATCTGAACTTAGGAAATTGAATATATTGCAAATAATGCATTACTTGATCTGCAAACACAGTTTGTGCTGATTAAGTATGTGCGCAGTCATTGAATCTTTTTCTGCGATTCTCCAAAACTGTTATATAGAATGCAAAGAAATTTTAGGGTGTTGGTCAGATATACTTAGGCTACAAATAGGCAAAATTTTGTACAATTTGATGGACAAATACATGCTCTTTAATACATAAACACCATTTTTTCATATTCCCTCCCTTTGCCTGAAAATGTTTGAGAATGAAAGATTATAACCCATTTACTCATTTTAAATTACATATTTGGTTCTAAACCATACTAGTGTCAGATTTCAGCCTAAATATTATATTATGTAACATTTTAGATTTTTTTGGCAATAAAATCTGTATTCTCTGCCTAGAACAGTGTGTTTGGAGTTAAAAAATATATTGTTTCAGTGTTTCTCAGTAGCAGGCAAGTCAGACAATCTAAATATTAGGTCGCAAAGACATCTATGTTGCCACAAATATTTAATATGGTGCCTATTTTGTATTTTTTAGATGCGGAATTTGTCAATTTATACTATAGGACAGAGTCATACTAAAATTGTTCTTTTTGGAATTTTATTGTTTGTTGAGGTGCAGTTCTATCTTGTTGCGCAACAAGAAATATGAAATGGTTTAGTAGGAATGTTACAGATATTTAAAGTTTATAAGAGATCTAATATGCCATCTAAAAAAAAGGGGGGGGGGCTGGTCCCCCAACCTGAAACTTTAAATTTTTTTATTTGTGAGATATAAATATAATGTATGTTTTTATTAGTATTCAGTATGTTATACTATAGTGTTAATGTGTGATATACATTGAAATTTACATCTGAACTTAGGAAATTGAATATATTGCAAATAATGCATTACTTGATCTGCAAACACAGTTTGTGCTGATTAAGTATGTGCGCAGTCATTGAATCTTTTTCTGCGATTCTCCAAAACTGTTATATAGAATGCAAAGAAATTTTAGGGTGTTGGTCAGATATACTTAGGCTACAAATAGGCAAAATTTTGTACAATTTGATGGACAAATACATGCTCTTTAGGTGTCAAGACACTAAAGGGGACCAATCAAATTTGGAACATATAAGAAAATAGTACTTAACAACAAAATAGTCCTGTTTATCTTAGTGTATATTAAAAACTACTAACTGGATTTTAATGAATGAAAGTTTTTCTGAAAGGTGAATATATTAGAAAAATTTAGAGTCCTAACTTGCTCTGTTTTAATGGTGTTTAGTATGTTTTATGTCACATGCACTACATGACCTATAAACCAAGATTTTCTGAAAAGAAAGAGCTATTTTTAGAGTGGGGTTTACCCCGGAAGCGGGTTTTCTCTTGGAAGGTTTTAAAGAGGTCATGAAATTTTGAGGGAACATAGGCCTGTCACGTACGATTCAGGATATATATGATGTCGGTCAAGTTGCGCTTAAGGTAAAAGAGATGCTCTAATTAAAAAAATAACAAATTTAGTAGAAAATCTAAAAGAATTGGATTAGTGTTTACACACCTTTAATACATAAACACCATTTTTTCATATTCCCTCCCTTTGCCTGAAAATGTTTGAGAATGAAAGATTATAACCCATTTACTCATTTTAAATTACATATTTGGTTCTAAACCATACTAGTGTCAGATTTCAGCCTAAATATTATATTATGTAACATTTTAGATTTTTTTGGCAATAAAATCTGTATTCTCTGCCTAGAACAGTGTGTTTGGAGTTAAAAAATATATTGTTTCAGTGTTTCTCAGTAGCAGGCAAGTCAGACAATCTAAATATTAGGTCGCAAAGACATCTATGTTGCCACAAATATTTAATATGGTGCCTATTTTGTATTTTTTAGATGCGGAATTTGTCAATTTATACTATAGGACAGAGTCATACTAAAATTGTTCTTTTTGGAATTTTATTGTTTGTTGAGGTGCAGTTCTATCTTGTTGCTCAACAAGAAATATGAAATGGTTTAGTAGGAATGTTACAGATATTTAAAGTTTATAAGAGATCTAATATGCCATCTAAAAAAAAGGGGGGGGGCTGGTCCCCCAACCTGAAACTTCAAATTTTTTTATTTGTGAGATATAAATATAATGTATGTTTTTATTAGTATTCAGTATGTTATACTATAGTGTTGATATGTGATATACATTGAAATTTACATCTGAACTTAGGAAATTGAATATATTGCAAATAATGCATTACTTGATCTGCAAACACAGTTTGTGCTGATTAAGTATGTGCGCAGTCATTGAATCTTTTTCTGCGATTCTCCAAAACTGTTATATAGAATGCAAAGAAATTTTAGGGTGTTGGTCAGATATACTTAGGCTACAAATAGGCAAAATTTTGTACAATTTGATGGACAAATACATGCTCTTTAGGTGTCAAGACACTAAAGGGGACCAATCAAATTTGGAACATATAAGAAAATAGTACTTAACAACAAAATAGTCCTGTTTATCTTAGTGTATATTAAAAACTACTAACTGGATTTTAATGAATGAAAGTTTTTCTGAAAGGTGAATATATTAGAAAAATTTAGAGTCCTAACTTGCTCTGTTTTAATGGTGTTTAGTATGTTTTATGTCACATGCACTACATGACCTATAAACCAAGATTTTCTGAAAAGAAAGAGCTATTTTTAGAGTGGGGTTTACCCCGGAAGCGGGTTTTCTCTTGGAAGGTTTTAAAGAGGTCATGAAATTTTGAGAGAACATAGGCCTGTCACGTACGATTCAGGATATATATGATGTCGGTCAAGTTGCGCTTAAGGTAAAAGAGATGCTCTAATTAAAAAAATAACAAATTTAGTAGAAAATCTAAAAGAATTGGATTAGTGTTTACACACCTTTAATACATAAGCACCATTTTTTCATATTCCCTCCCTTTGCCTGAAAATGTTTGAGAATGAAAGATTATAACCCATTTACTCATTTTAAATTACATATTTGGTTCTAAACCATACTGGTGTCAGATTTCAGCCTAAATATTATATTATGTAACATTTTAGATTTTTTTGGCAATAAAATCTGTATTCTCTGCCTAGAACAGTGTGTTTGGAGTTAAAAAATATATTGTTTCAGTGTTTCTCAGTAGCAGGCAAGTCAGACAATCTAAATATTAGGTCGCAAAGACATCTATGTTGCCACAAATATTTAATATGGTGCCTATTTTGTATTTTTTAGATGCGGAATTTGTCAATTTATACTATAGGACAGCGTCATACTAAAATTGTTCTTTTTGGAATTTTATTGTTTGTTGAGGTGCAGTTCTATCTTGTTGCGCAACAAGAAATATGAAATGGTTTAGTAGGAATGTTACAGATATTTAAAGTTTATAAGAGATCTGATATGCCATCTAAAAAAAAGGGGGGGGGGCTGGTCCCCCAACCTGAAACTTCAAATTTTTTTATTTGTGAGATATAAATATAATGTATGTTTTTATTAGTATTCAGTATGTTATACTATAGTGTTGATATGTGATATACATTGAAATTTACATCTGAACTTAGGAAATTGAATATATTGCAAATAATGCATTACTTGATCTGCAAACACAGTTTGTGCTGATTAAGTATGTGCGCAGTCATTGAATCTTTTTCTGCGATTCTCCAAAACTGTTATATAGAATGCAAAGAAATTTTAGGGTGTTGGTCAGATATACTTAGGCTACAAATAGGCAAAATTTTGTACAATTTGATGGACAAATACATGCTCTTTAATACATAAACACCATTTTTTCATATTCCCTCCCTTTGCCTGAAAATGTTTGAGAATGAAAGATTATAACCCATTTACTCATTTTAAATTACATATTTGGTTCTAAACCATACTAGTGTCAGATTTCAGCCTAAATATTATATTATGTAACATTTTAGATTTTTTTGGCAATAAAATCTGTATTCTCTGCCTAGAACAGTGTGTTTGGAGTTAAAAAATATATTGTTTCAGTGTTTCTCAGTAGCAGGCAAGTCAGACAATCTAAATATTAGGTCGCAAAGACATCTATGTTGCCACAAATATTTAATATGGTGCCTATTTTGTATTTTTGAGATGCGGAATTTGTCAATTTATACTATAGGACAGAGTCATACTAAAATTGTTCTTTTTGGAATTTTATTGTTTGTTGAGGTGCAGTTCTATCTTGTTGCGCAACAAGAAATATGAAATGGTTTAGTAGGAATGTTACAGATATTTAAAGTTTATAAGAGATCTAATATGCCATCTAAAAAAAGGGGGGCTGGTCCCCCAACCTGAAACTTCAAATTTTTTTATTTGTGAGATATAAATATAATGTATGTTTTTATTAGTATTCAGTATGTTATACTATAGTGTTGATATGTGATATACATTGAAATTTACATCTGAACTTAGGAAATTGAATATATTGCAAATAATGCATTACTTGATCTGCAAACACAGTTTGTGCTGATTAAGTATGTGCGCAGTCATTGAATCTTTTTCTGCGATTCTCCAAAACTGTTATATAGAATGCAAAGAAATTTTAGGGTGTTGGTCAGATATACTTAGGCTACAAATAGGCAAAATTTTGTACAATTTGATGGACAAATACATGCTCTTTAATACATAAACACCATTTTTTCATATTCCCTCCCTTTGCCTGAAAATGTTTGAGAATGAAAGATTATAACCCATTTACTCATTTTAAATTACATATTTGGTTCTAAACCATACTAGTGTCAGATTTCAGCCTAAATATTATATTATGTAACATTTTAGATTTTTTTGGCAATAAAATCTGTATTCTCTGCCTAGAACAGTGTGTTTGGAGTTAAAAAATATATTGTTTCAGTGTTTCTCAGTAGCAGGCAAGTCAGACAATCTAAATATTAGGTCGCAAAGACATCTATGTTGCCACAAATATTTAATATGGTGCCTATTTTGTATTTTTTAGATGCGGAATTTGTCAATTTATACTATAGGACAGAGTCATACTAAAATTGTTCTTTTTGGAATTTTATTGTTTGTTGAGGTGCAGTTCTATCTTGTTGCGCAACAAGAAATATGAAATGGTTTAGTAGGAATGTTACAGATATTTAAAGTTTATAAGAGATCTAATATGCCATCTAAAAAAAAGGGGGGGGGCTGGTCCCCCAACCTGAAACTTTAAATTTTTTTATTTGTGAGATATAAATATAATGTATGTTTTTATTAGTATTCAGTATGTTATACTATAGTGTTGATATGTGATATACATTGAAATTTACATCTGAACTTAGGAAATTGAATATATTGCAAATAATGCATTACTTGATCTGCAAACACAGATTGTGCTGATTAAGT
Organism: Limnoperna fortunei; assembly: GCA_944474755.1. Taxonomy (NCBI): domain Eukaryota; kingdom Metazoa; phylum Mollusca; class Bivalvia; order Mytilida; family Modiolidae; genus Limnoperna; species Limnoperna fortunei. The sequence continues at coordinate 35,751,238 of OX104119.1, forward strand.
ATGTGCGCAGTCATTGAATCTTTTTCTGCGATTCTCCAAAACTGTTATATAGAATGCAAAGAAATTTTAGGGTGTTGGTCAGATATACTTAGGCTACAAATAGGCAAAATTTTGTACAATTTGATGGACAAATACATGCTCTTTAATACATAAACACCATTTTTTCATATTCCCTCCCTTTGCCTGAAAATGTTTGAGAATGAAAGATTATAACCCATTTACTCATTTTAAATTACATATTTGGTTCTAAACCATACTAGTGTCAGATTTCAGCCTAAATATTATATTATGTAACATTTTAGATTTTTTTGGCAATAAAATCTGTATTCTCTGCCTAGAACAGTGTGTTTGGAGTTAAAAAATATATTGTTTCAGTGTTTCTCAGTAGCAGGCAAGTCAGACAATCTAAATATTAGGTCGCAAAGACATCTATGTTGCCACAAATATTTAATATGGTGCCTATTTTGTATTTTTTAGATGCGGAATTTGTCAATTTATACTATAGGACAGAGTCATACTAAAATTGTTCTTTTTGGAATTTTATTGTTTGTTGAGGTGCAGTTCTATCTTGTTGCGCAACAAGAAATATGAAATGGTTTAGTAGGAATGTTACAGATATTTAAAGTTTATAAGAGATCTAATATGCCATCTAAAAAAAAGGGGGGGGGCTGGTCCCCCAACCTGAAACTTTAAATTTTTTTATTTGTGAGATATAAATATAATGTATGTTTTTATTAGTATTCAGTATGTTATACTATAGTGTTGATATGTGATATACATTGAAATTTACATCTGAACTTAGGAAATTGAATATATTGCAAATAATGCATTACTTGATCTGCAAACACAGATTGTGCTGATTAAGTATGTGCGCAGTCATTGAATCTTTTTCTGCGATTCTCCAAAACTGTTATATAGAATGCAAAGAAATTTTAGGGTGTTGGTCAGATATACTTAGGCTACAAATAGGCAAAATTTTGTACAATTTGATGGACAAATACATGCTCTTTAATACATAAACACCATTTTTTCATATTCCCTCCCTTTGCCTGAAAATGTTTGAGAATGAAAGATTATAACCCATTTACTCATTTTAAATTACATATTTGGTTCTAAACCATACTAGTGTCAGATTTCAGCCTAAATATTATATTATGTAACATTTTAGATTTTTTTGGCAATAAAATCTGTATTCTCTGCCTAGAACAGTGTGTTTGGAGTTAAAAAATATATTGTTTCAGTGTTTCTCAGTAGCAGGCAAGTCAGACAATCTAAATATTAGGTCGCAAAGACATCTATGTTGCCACAAATATTTAATATGGTGCCTATTTTGTATTTTTTAGATGCGGAATTTGTCAATTTATACTATAGGACAGAGTCATACTAAAATTGTTCTTTTTGGAATTTTATTGTTTGTTGAGGTGCAGTTCTATCTTGTTGCGCAACAAGAAATATGAAATGGTTTAGTAGGAATGTTACAGATATTTAAAGTTTATAAGAGATCTAATATGCCATCTAAAAAAAAGGGGGGGGCTGGTCCCCCAACCTGAAACTTTAAATTTTTTTATTTGTGAGATATAAATATAATGTATGTTTTTATTAGTATTCAGTATGTTATACTATAGTGTTAATGTGTGATATACATTGAAATTTACATCTGAACTTAGGAAATTGAATATATTGCAAATAATGCATTACTTGATCTGCAAACACAGTTTGTGCTGATTAAGTATGTGCGCAGTCATTGAATCTTTTTCTGCGATTCTCCAAAACTGTTATATAGAATGCAAAGAAATTTTAGGGTGTTGGTCAGATATACTTAGGCTACAAATAGGCAAAATTTTGTACAATTTGATGGACAAATACATGCTCTTTAATACATAAACACCATTTTTTCATATTCCCTCCCTTTGCCTGAAAATGTTTGAGAATGAAAGATTATAAACCATTTACTCATTTTAAATTACATATTTGGTTCTAAACCATACTAGTGTCAGATTTCAGCCTAAATATTATATTATGTAACATTTTAGATTTTTTTGGCAATAAAATCTGTATTCTCTGCCTAGAACAGTGTGTTTGGAGTTAAAAAATATATTGTTTCAGTGTTTCTCAGTAGCAGGCAAGTCAGACAATCTAAATATTAGGTCGCAAAGACATCTATGTTGCCACAAATATTTAATATGGTGCCTATTTTGTATTTTTTAGATGCGGAATTTGTCAATTTATACTATAGGACAGAGTCATACTAAAATTGTTCTTTTTGGAATTTTATTGTTTGTTGAGGTGCAGTTCTATCTTGTTGCGCAACAAGAAATATGAAATGGTTTAGTAGGAATGTTACAGATATTTAAAGTTTATAAGAGATCTAATATGCCATCTGAAAAAAGGGGGGGGCTGGTCCCCCAACCTGAAACTTCAAATTTTTTTATTTGTGAGATATAAATATAATGTATGTTTTTATTAGTATTCAGTATGTTATACTATAGTGTTAATGTGTGATATACATTGAAATTTACATCTGAACTTAGGAAATTGAATATATTGCAAATAATGCATTACTTGATCTGCAAACACAGTTTGTGCTGATTAAGTATGTGCGCAGTCATTGAATCTTTTTCTGCGATTCTCCAAAACTGTTATATAGAATGCAAAGAAATTTTAGGGTGTTGGTCAGATATACTTAGGCTACAAATAGGCAAAATTTTGTACAATTTGATGGACAAATACATGCTCTTTAATACATAAACACCATTTTTTCATATTCCCTCCCTTTGCCTGAAAATGTTTGAGAATGAAAGATTATAACCCATTTACTCATTTTAAATTACATATTTGGTTCTAAACCATACTAGTGTCAGATTTCAGCCTAAATATTATATTATGTAACATTTTAGATTTTTTTGGCAATAAAATCTGTATTCTCTGCCTAGAACAGTGTGTTTGGAGTTAAAAAATATATTGTTTCAGTGTTTCTCAGTAGCAAGCAAGTCAGACAATCTAAATATTAGGTCGCAAAGACATCTTTGTTGCCACAAATATTTAATATGGTGCCTATTTTGTATTTTTTAGATGCGGAATTTGTCAATTTATACTATAGGACAGAGTCATACTAAAATTGTTCTTTTTGGAATTTTATTGTTTGTTGAGGTGCAGTTCTATCTTGTTGCGCAACAAGAAATATGAAATGGTTTAGTAGGAATGTTACAGATATTTAAAGTTTATAAGAGATCTAATATGCCATCTAAAAAAAAGGGGGGGGGCTGGTCCCCCAACCTGAAACTTTAAATTTTTTTATTTGTGAGATATAAATATAATGTATGTTTTTATTAGTATTCAGTACTTTTTTGGCTGAACTTGAAAATACTAACTGGGATGTCGATCAAAATTATGACATAAATTCTCAATATGAAAACTTTAGTAAGAAATTTCTGGATATAGCAGATAAACATGCCCCCTTTAGAGAAAGGAAAATTAAACCCAAACAACTTCCATATATGAATAAAGCACTAAGATCTGCAATATATAAAAAGAAAATGTTCTATAACAAATTCCAAACAATTAACTCCAAAAAAAACTGGGAAGCCTATCGACAACAGAGAAATTATGTGACAAAATTAAAGAAACAATCCATAAATAACTACTTTATTGAAAGATGCACGGGTGGAAACAGGTGCAAAGATTTTTGGCCAACAGTTAAGCCCTTTCTTACAAATAAAGGCTGTTTGATTCAAAAAGACATAATACTTCAAGAAAACAACAACATTCTTACCGATCAAAAAGAAATATCTGAAGTCTTTAATATTTTTTTTGTTAATGTAGCAAAAAACATTGGTGATCCAAATATAATTATTGATGAAACTCATCCAAGTATAAATGCTATAAATGAAAAATACTCAAATACTACCAATTCAAATCCCTTAGTTTTTAAACCAATTGATGAGCTGTTTGTCTCTAAGCGTATTGTTGTTATAAATGCAAAAAAGGCAACTGGTGTTGATCATATATCCCCTAAATTATTACATTATGCAAAACATGTTATTACCAAACCAATTACTGATCTTGTAAATTTGTCATTGTCCTCTGCTATTTTCCCAGACTCATTGAAAATTGCCCGTGTGGCACCAATCCACAAGAAAAACAGCGTTTTGGAAAAAGGAAACTACAGACCAGTAAGTGTTCTGCCTGCCATTTCAAAGATTTTTGAAACAGCCATAGAAAAACAGCTTTCTGACCATTTAAAAAATCTATTTAACCCTTTTCTTGGAGCATTTCGATCAGGCTATGGCTGTCAAACAACCTTACTTAGAATTCTAGATGACTGGAAAAAAGCCTTAGACAATGACAAATACCTTGCTGCTATCCTGATGGATCTCAGCAAAGCTTTCGACTGTCTACCACATGATCTCTTACTTCTCAAACTTAGTAACTATGGAATAAATGGTCCATCTCTAAATTTAATAAAAAGCTACCTATCTGACAGAAAACAATGTGTAAAATTAGGTCAATTTTCAAGTACTATGCTAGAAATATATAAAGGTGTACCACAAGGATCAATCCTTGGGCCAATACTTTTCAATATTTTTGTAAACGATATTTTTCTTTTTGTAAAACATTGTGATCTCTATAATTATGCTGACGACAACACATTATCAAAAATGAGTACTTCATTAGAAACGGTCATTTCATCACTTGAAGAAGATAGTAGATCTCTAGTGTCATTGTTTACTGTAAATAAAATGCAGGCAAACCCTGACAAATTCCAAGCAATAGCACTAGGCAACAAAACCCATAAACAGAACATCATTTTTGATCTAAATGGCAACAAAGTCAGCTGTGATGATGAGGTAAAACTCCTAGGGATAACATTTGATTTCAAACTTGATTTTAATACACACATATCAAATATCTGTCAAAAAGCAGCGCGCCAATTAAACGTACTCAAGAGAATTGGATCCAACCTCAGCCGCTTAGCTAAACTGACCATATATCACTCATTTATACTCTCCAATTTAAGCTACTGCCCACTCACATGGCACTTTTGCACAGAAAAAAAACACCAAAAAAATTGAAAAAATACAAGAACGCGCCCTCCGTTTCATTTATGACGACTACACTAACAATTACAATCATTTACTTGAACTATCCAAACTCCCATCATTAAAAGTCCGTAGAATGAGGACCATGGCACTAGAGACCTACAAAATCTTGAATAAATCTAGTCCAGTTCTCCTCCATGACATTGTCAAAATAAAACAGAATTCTTATAATTTTAGGTACAATAACATAGCGGATATTCCCCGACCGAAAACAACAAGGTATGGTAAGAAGAGTTTCGGCTATGAGGCGGCAAGGCTGTGGAACACCCTGCCAGATCAGGCAAGAAGCCTATCTACTTTTGGTACCTTCAAAAATTTTGTTTCGAATTGGTGTTTCTCGGAAACATGTCATTGCAGTGCCTGTAGGAGGTCATGTCCTGTCGCCTCATAGCAGAAGTCTTCAAACCTGTTTTAAATGCTTTTATCGATTATAGCTATGCTAGTTTTGTTGCATAATTTACTGCTCTGTCTTGAAAAGGTTTTACTTTGAACATGTATGCATGAATTTTAGTTTCTTTTACATGTACTTGCTTTTTAATGCTAAAGCTTAAACAACTTATATTTTTTTATCTGCTTATATGCTTTACCATTGTGTGCTTATTTTTAGTGCTTGCACATCATGATAAGTTAAAATATTTGCTCTGTAATATTTTACTTACCGGGGGTATACTCGCTTCTTTTAATGCCAAGCTTCAACTGCTTATATTTAATGCCTCTCATAGTGTTTTAGTGCTGTCAAATTGCTTTGATCATGTTGATGCTTTGTGTATTTGAAGTGTATGTTGTGTATGTCTCTCTTGATGTTATATGTGTGCTGATTTTATTATTTTAATAATATGTATTGTTTTTGTTTTATAATATCAGTCGGTATAAAGAGCTCTTCAGAGCTCATGTTTGTCTTGTTTATCTGTATATATATGTGCCGACTTTAAATAAAATTTACTTACTTACTTACTAAGAACGGATCGAAAATAATCAGTATCATTAATAATACTCCCAATATTACTACATATTAAATGTGTTTTACGCTTTCTGTCACTGTTAGACATCGTACTACACAGATACGTATTTGATTTAATGTTGCATATACGCGTAGTAAACCAAAATTATTATCGACGCAGCAATACGTTGCCATGGAAGCGACGCCATTGACGTTGCTTCAGTAAAGGGAAATAACTGGTTTAAAAAAATCAACCGAAAGTGCCTTAACATACCTGCGTAATTGTTGCATTCATACATGACAATATTTTAAAATTATTACCTTAAATTTCACAGATAAGGCTATAAGTTGTGCGAGTCATTATAAATTGTGAGCGATATATTTTTATGACAAACGTGTGGTAATGTTCTAAATTTGTAATGCAATATATATGCTGTATAAGAAACACGTTTTGAAAAATTATATATTTAAATTTGTAATAAATATTTTGTATAATATTATGACACTAAAATAATTTTATATTCAACAATGTAAATATTATGTAATTATTGTTTTGTTCTTGAATTTATCTGTACAGTAAATACAACAAATTGTCCTGCAGCAACTATTTGACTTCAATCTACACTAGCAAGCATGAAAATAAAGACACCACCAATACACTTAGGTCGGCCTCTTCCTTAGACCTACTTCTATATATAGACTCAGGAAAACTACAAACTGGACTCTACGACAAACGCTATTGCTTTACGTTCCAATCTTTAATTTCCCGTTCATCTATGGCAACATTCCAGCAGCTCTAGCATACTGTGTGTACATTTCACAATTTGCACGTTATTCCTACTCCTGCGATCGGTATTACGATTTTCTACACCTATCATTTACTTGTCAGGAGCACCTGAATGCACCCATGGCTTTAATCGTGTTCGGGTTTCTCACTTTCTGTTAAAGTGTTTTTTGCGTTGTCTTTGTTTGACTTTAAGCTAGTACATGTTGTTAGGTTGGTTTTCTTGTTATTTTATACCTCCGCTACGAAGAAGAGGGGCGTATACTGTTTTACCCTTGTCCGTCAGTTCGTTCGTCTGTTCGTAGCAAAAATTTCTGTCGCAGTTTGCAAAGCAACCATGGGATGCAGAAGCCTAATATTGTGCATATTACTTTATCCCATAGTACCATATGGTGTATAGCAATTTTATGCTCCTTGTGCATCTACTTCCTGTTTACCGAATGATTTGTGTGAAAGCGGGGTATCACTAGTGAGATTTAGCTCACAGATTTACCTTGTTTTACAAGATGTGTTCAGGTTCTGTGTGTATATCGTCAGATTACCTATAGACGAGTTTTTATCTTAATTGAACATCTGCTATTGTCTGTCAACATTAAGGATGTGGTTGTAGCCGTACAGCGTGAAAAGTGAGCTCAATTTCCCCTTATTAGACAAGAATTGCAAGTGATCCTGCCGAATTCGGGGTTTCTTTGCTAAACAAATTTTCCCAATAAAAGTAATCACATACAAATATGCATAACTACATACACTTAATGTAAATTATGTCAATATGATATATTGTTTGTGTAGTAATTCTTAAAGTCTTTCATTGTTCAATGAAAACGAATATTCTAATTTCAACAATCTTATATATAATTTTTATCCCTTTTCTGACTGGTATTAAGACGCAAAAATAATTAAAATGTTAGGCTTTATTAGATTAAGCATATTAAAAAAACATTGGTTCAAAGAGATAAAAACATTCCAAATATACAGATCTAGACAATAATTACAACAAGCTCTGATTGACAGTCATTTATACAACTAAGAAACTAAAAGAGACTGCAAAATAATAATCGTCTCATGCTTTCCATTTTACCTGTAAAACAAATTATATTAGCATTAAAATAAGATTAGGCCATGACTGATTTCGAATCTAACTATATGTCGGGTGCTCTGGAAAGGCTAGAAGCTCGTGCTTACGTGTTGCTCCCGTCGTATCAGTCAGGTTTCTGTGATCAAATTAACATAACAACTTAATGAATCGTTTGATTACAAACTGCCAGAGATATCAAACTTTAAAAAAAGTGTCAACGAACATTTTTTCTTCGTCATTTTGTCACTGAACGATGTCGCATTCATGTTCATTAAATAAGATAAGGAGTCATGGGTAAACCCATACAAGTTTCAAAACATGCACTGTGTAAACATAAACATGGAATCCCAAATTAACAGGCATAAAATATTGAGCTTTCTTTGATTGTCTAAAATAGGGTAAAAACAAACGGTGGATGTCATGACAAGAAATGCGGAAACTCACTAATAATTACCTTCAAGGTAGAAATACCAGGAAGAAAATGATAACAATTCACTATGTACAGCAATGTAAACTTGAAATGTTGCTTACATTTTTTAGATACATATATTCAGTAAGCATTGCTATCTAGTACAACAAACTGTCACATATTTTAGGTCCACGTAATGCGCATTGGGTTTTCTATAGGTCACCCTAAAGTAAATGAATAATAATAAAAGAGATGCAAGTAATTACTGATTCGTCATGACATAATCTACTTTGTCATCAGCTAAGCTATACGCGATACAAATTCATATGATAGATTTTGTAATAGACAACATATATTTCATATTTGGAGTAACGGTTTATAACATGCTGTTTGCATACAAATTGTTGTTCACATTTCTTGAAGGATTTCATGCATTGTTTTGTAAGCCATATGTTTCCAATTATTAGATTTGAATTTTTTTGGTCAATGTCTATCAAAATCTCGACGACTTGTATCTAATCAAAGGAAGGCACTGCTTACTCGTTCAAAGTACCTGCGTGCAGGCTGTTATTTGGGTTTAGGTTACTCAGTTTGATTTAGTATGGAGGCGTGTGCTTTTGTCTATTTGAGATAATGCATATCATACTTTATTTATAGTCGTTGTAACATGGGTGGGTGTTATATTCGTGAATATTCTGCCCCGAGAATATTCTAGACATCATTTGGGCAAGTTTATTTTTTGAGCTGCAAACCATCAATTTGGTTTTGGGTGCAGGAGAGGGAGCTGAGAGGCCACACTTGGGACTAAGTTTACGTAAATACATGTAAAAAATGTCTACGGGACAATGTACATCTCCAGGCCTAGCATACTTTTGAATCTCCTGTGTTTTCGCGCTTATCGACCCCAAGATGTGTGTTGTTAGCCTCGTTATATTGAATTTTGTAATACGTGTGACCCTTGTCATCAGTATACTTGCCGTAAGATGTTGTTTTCTAATTCGTCGAGCCCCTCCTGTCCAAGTCTCCCAAAATTGAGAACACTTTGTTTTAAAGTGTAATACTGCACGAATGCAAACTAGGGCCGATTTAGAATAATATGTTCCTCGTTTTTTTTAAGGCTTCCATAGGAATAACATAGTCTGACATTTTAAACAGAGCTGAGCTGTCCAGTGTTTCAAAATTGTCGTCGTAATTATTTTCAGCCATCCTAAACATATACTATTTCGGGTTTTATTTCAAAATGGAACATGACATAATAATTATATGTAAGGCCACTCCAAATCAATTTCTAGATTGTTTCATGTAATGGACAAAATAAGGTGGGAGAGAGTGACCATTTTAATTGTTCTTATTTTTAATGAAATTAACATTTTTTGACACAGTAGATTTTTTTACCTAGCCATTGATATAATTAATTAAGTAAAGTTTTGTGGAAAACTAAGTATACAAACGGATCATGATCTGTTCTATTATTGAAGAATTACCAACAACACAAAGGAAAACATTGACAAACGAGATATTGATTTGGGTGGTATAATGTAACAGTTATCAGAATGTCACGTAATGCATACATGTATGTTTGTTATGTGGATATTTTTGGTTTAATACCGTAAGGGAGGTTCAGGTAAACTAGGCAAAAGTGCTCCGGAGAAAATTTTTGAAGTAGATTAATATGATTCCATTGTCTTTTAGTTATGTAAAAGAAAACACTATTTTAAAATATAAGAATCGTAAGCAGCTTTTAAAATGCTTAATGTTTTTTTTGTGTTTTAAATATAATGGGCTTTGCCACTAGATTAAAATTTTCTGTATACTTAATTTTTTAGTGATTGTTTAATTGATTAGATGTTTGCTTTACTTATATTGGGCATTATTGCAGCTATGTTTATTATAAGAACAAGTAAAGAAACAACGCAAAAGAGGGCGGGACAACAAATTTAGCGACTTTAAAGTTCCCCTCGCACCTTGGCCCATGGAAATCAAATGGATGCTTCCTTAGACCTAATCTAAAGTAGTGTTCGCCAAGACCTAACCTAAGAAGTGTTTACCATTTGCATCAAACCTATTAATTTGTATTGAGCCCATAAACATTTTTTTTATTCAAGGTTAAAATATTTTTATTTTACATAATAATTTTCCTTTGTTTTGTAGTGCAAAGAATGTGTGTTCATGAGATGCATATTGTTTTTCATTCAGTTGTGCTATGTTGGTACATGCACTGTGACTTTATCATGCTTGAATAAGCGTGTGCATCTGACTGCATGGGATTAGAAACCCAGGTAGTATATTGTTCATTACACCTATTTTGTAATGGCAGAACAGTTTAGGGTCAAAGTTTCAGTTTACTAATACAGCTTAATTTATAAGCGCGTGTTCTGCTTTGATTATTTGACTTTTGTGTAAATTTGTATGTAGAATCTGATGATTTTTCAAATTTTAGTATTTATTACTTCAAATGATTTTTTTTTCAATATTCTATTGTTTGTTTGAATTGTGTTTTAACGCCACTTTCAGCAATTTTTCAGCTATATCGTGGCGTCCAGTTTTTATTGGGAGAGTAAGCCGGAGTACCCGGAGAGAACCCCCGACCTGCGGTTCAATATTCTACAACTTTCCGCTACCTCTCTGCAGTGTAGCTCCACAGGCTGTATGTGACTGCTTACTTGATTCAGGATAAATAGATAATTCATCATCAGATTCAGTATTTTGGTAAGTCAAGGTTTTGGTTCTGTATCATGCATGTCTATATAGCTCGTCATCTGATTGTGAATTCTGACTTTCCAATTGAAAAATTGTTAGTTCTGTTAGCTTATAAAACAAAGAGCTAACATCGGCATCGCAAATTTATTGCCTGAGCACTCGTTTTGTCAGTCCGATTGACTTACTTTGGATCACGTATTTGATTACCGAATTTTCTTCAGTGTAATGATCAGTAATCTTATAAAATGTGCCTTTATGGTCTACTTTTTAACCAATTTTCAGTGGAGGCGTTCTGATGTAAGCCATTGTTTTTATTTACATGTAGCAGACGAACTAATGCGTGTATATATGCGTCTTTATACTTATGAGAAAGGCAATTATTTAATCGCGAGAGCCAAAAACAAACGAACGCCGTATTTGATCTACTTAACACCTTCGGTTACGGCAGTTGTATTTTGACATTATTCAATCAAGTTTCATTTAGTTTGAAGTTGAGATGTAAATTTAACTGAGCAGTGAGCAGGAAATTGCCTTTAAAGTAGATTGTTTTTTAAATACAACCTACTGCAACCGACAACTACGCATGTGGGAACTAAACTTATTCTGCTTCTGGAACAGAGCAGGTGTCAGTTTTTAAGGAATATTTCACACGTAGTGTTGCTCCTGTTTTGTTTAATTAATTTAATACAGAATATCTTATATTTGTTGACTGACTATAGTTCGCATTGTTTTTAATGACTTATATTTCATGTATTATGTTTGTAATAAGCTATACTGCAAGAAATGTTATTTTAATTTAAATATTGTACTTACTTGAGTGTGGTTGGGGGTAGGAGAGGGTGGATAAAGAGGTTAGTTTCAGAACTGTTTGAATAATAATGTCTTTTCTGTGCATTATCTGTCATTTTCTACCAATATTCAGACTGTAAACAGAAACTACTGAAATTGGGGAGGAATTAGAGTACTTGCAAATGTGTTGTTATTTCTAAGATGCTATTAACAGATACTTGTACAGATACTTGCCTGCCAAATAGCAGGAAAACACTGCCATCCATAACGACAAATAAAACGTCTAGAAAAAAAGAAAACTTCACTAGAACGGAAAAAGGAGTATGTTACAAAATACTTTTTTGTTGAATTTCTTTGCATATATAAATAAAAAAGATGAGATTACACGTGCTGACAGCCAATCCATCAAAACAGACAAGGTCATATTAAATACAACCTTCATTGATGAGCAAATGCATATTCATTCATTATGATGTGTTCTAAATGACAAAAGACGCAACAGTAGAAAATCAAATGTTTTGTTTTATGGATGTTTTATAAAAAAATGTTAATATTTTTTATTATTGTGATGTGCCACATATCATTTTAGTTACTTTTAGGTCTGTACATATATATTCTTCTAGGTCTGTACATATATTTTTTTCAGATCATTGCTGCACTAGACAAAATGGAAATCAGTGATATCAAAAAGATAAAACCCGCCTTAATGGCCAAAATATGTCCTGCTTATTAGGAATGTCAAGATGGATTTATTTCATACTAGACATCTTGGAAGCTATATAAATTTAAAGAATAATAGATAAAATTAGACTGCACATTTATGGACATTTGTTCAACCAAAAGCAGGACAGAAAATGAGCCACCAGAAATGAACAAGGGCAGCTTCGTCTTGCATTGTAAAACAGATCTGTACATATATTTTTTTCAGATCATTGCTGCACTAGACAAAATGGAAATCAGTGATATCAAAAAGATAAAAACCCGCCTTAATGGCCAAAATATGTCCTGCTTATTAGGAATGTCAAGATGGATTTATTACATACTAGACATCTTGGAAGCTATATAAATTTAAAGAATAATAGATAAAATTAGACTCCACATTTATTGACATTTGTTCAACCAAAAGCAGGACAGAAAATGAGTCACCAGAAATGAACAAGGGCAGCTTCGTCTTGCATTGTAAAACAAATTGAAAAATATACATAATGACATATGATCTTTTTATCATTTGTTTTCAGATTATACCTGGAAAAAAGTTAAGCACCCTAGTTTTTTTCAAGTCATACATATTCGAACACCTTTGTACTAATATTGAACTGCAATTCGTTTTTAATTTGTATAGCAAACAAGTATGCGTTGTTGAGCAGAATGAAACATTATTTTAACAAAAAAACTCATTATTTTATTTACATATCATTTCATCAAAATATAGACGGTCTTTGTTATTTAATTGTCCAGTCACACTTGAAAACGTCAATCATACATACCAAATTGATAATTTAGCCGTCGAAGGGTCAATATCGGGTATATCCACTGTTAGCATGAATGACTGTTATAACACTGCGTCGCATACTGCCAGTACGGCGTCTAATTTGTTGAAGCGTTATCTGTCGCCATTCCCAATGTAAATGACTCTCCTTGACCTCAATCCTGCAGCTTGTTAGACGATTTTGTACTGTTCTGGCTGACATATTACGACCAGCTAACCATTGTTGCTTGAGACAGGTGCTTACTGCAAACGGATTTCGCCTAACCAATCTACCAAGGCTCCTATCTTCACGGTGTGTTGCACTTTAGACGTGATGAAGGGAGCAAACTTTACGTGGACAGAAAACCGCTCCTGATTAAAATTCACACCTGAACCCTCACATCCTTTTAATTATACTTTAAAGAATAAATACTGACCAAAATCATCAAAATAAACTTTATTTACAATAAAAGAAAAACAAAAATATTCGAGGGGAGGGGTGCTTAACTTTTTTCCATGTGTTTATTTTGGGAAATAGGTAATATTTTTTCGTTTTAAACAAATTTTAGATTGGAAAGATAAACATTGCAACACGTTTTGTTAAATCAAAAGTGGGCTATTTCGACTGACTTTTTAAGTGAAAAAGGCATACAAAAATGATCTTTTAAATCTTTTTTATTTTTTTTCAAAATGTGTTCAAAAGACAACAAAATTTATTCGACTTTTTGATACCTTTTGACTGTCTTAAAAGTTATTGTTTCATGCAATGATAGTTATACAACAATCTATAGGAACTTGCATATTTGGAATGACTGAAGATGCTGCAGATCCTAAACATGTTCACCGTTTATAAGTTTATGAAAACTTATATAAAATTTATTATCACTTACAAGTTTGTGAAATGAACAAAAAACACCCACTTTTTTCTGTGTATTTGCCGACCTTGATTTCATTATTTTGTTACGACCTATCTTATGACTAAATGTTATAAATAGAGATACTTCCTTGTTATAAATCAATGAAGCAATAAAACACAAAATTAGTCTGCGCCGAAAATTTACCTGCGATTTAAATACAACATTTTGTTGTTTAAATATCTTGCTTGCTTAACATATATTTTCAGAAAATGAAAATAATGTATATCGTTGTTGCCAAAGTCGGACTACAAATATAAAGCTGAATCAACACAATTTAAGGGTAAGTACATACAACTATAAATTATTCATTCCACATCTTACTAGTTTTCAGTTAACTAACCATCACGATTCCATTGCTTTATCACTGAAAAATGATATTTATCAACAAAGAGGTCATTGTGTTCTTTAATTGTTGCTATTTTATTAACATTGATATTCTCCTTCTGTAATTTGTAGATGAATGTGTATTGATACCTTCTACGTAACATTGTTGCGTTCGGTTTATTGGACACAAATACCCTACAATATTCATGTATAAAATATAGAACAGTTAAGTCATAACGCGATCATTAACAGTGTAAAAAACACACACTAGTGATAGAAAAATTGTCATTAATCGTTCGTTCTTGTATTAAAGTTAGCTACATTGTATACTCCATTTTTTAATAGCATTCTGTATCCTTTTATTTACATTGTTAAAATGGTTCCCCTTTTTATTATTAATTAAAAGTGGTTTAAAACTTTTTTAAACAAAATAAAAGATCAACTTAATACGTCCCAGTAAATACAAATCATACTAAAATGTGTGTTTTGATGCTCCTTTTCATATTCAATGTAAAACGTAGAGATTTAAACCTCGCTTTCATTCTTTAGTTCGGTAAATATTGCTTGTAAAAATTCAATGATTGTTTTATGTATTTTATGCTCTGTTTAAAAGACGATATTTACAATGACATGTAAGCGTCCTGTTACTCATTAAACCTTACACTGCAAGTAATACAATATTATCGTTATGTTTTGGAATATATCATCCAATTTGATAGCTTTATTGTGGCGTCTAATTTTTATGAGGAGTGGAGGAGGCAATTCCTGTAAAGAAAACTGGCAGGAAAACTGGCAACATATTTTTATTAAATGTCAAGTTGAGCATTGTCTTCTGCAGTTAAGCTTACATCCACAAGATAAGTGTTGACGTGCATGTAAGTAATAATAGATTACTAATAACCATTCGCCTACTGGAAAACAAGTACACATCTTTGTCCTTTAAGAAAAGACAAATAACTTTACATTCATAGTTCACGTCGAAGTCAACTGTACTTATTAAGTTGCCAAATAATAATTTTAAGGGAATAAAGTACTTTTACTTTGGCAGCTACCATGTAGCTTTTTAAAAAAAGAAGCAGGAACTATGATTGTGACAATTATGGCTCACTGATCTTTGGTCAGCAGGTGTACTTGTATACGAATTATTTTCATAGTTTTACCAGCTCTGTTCCTCAGTTACTGCATCTGTAATTTGATATAGTATACTGAAAACGTGCAATTAGATATAAACAAAGAAAGAGAAATCTGAACTGAGTAAATAAATTATTGTACCTAGGTCCTAATTAACCCTTTCTACAGGTATAATTGATTTTAATCATTCCCCTGGTCTCTATTATGATATATGCTATATGTAGATTTGGAATAAATGTCATCGTACCAGCAACAAAATTTAATTAATCATTGTAAACAACGATGTGATTGTGCTATTTTTATCTGCATATTTTATCATCAATGTGCACCAACTGTGTTAATTGAATACACAAACACATATTTTCATTTTATTAACATTTTAATCATATTATTAGTATGTTAGTGAAATATTATGTATGATTTAGGCTTTAGTTAGTTTTTATATTTTTTTTATAAATTGTAAGGTCTTTCTCGTTCCCATTATCACAAGGGTAAGCTAATTGTTGTAATTTTACAATCAAATGCTCTTAATTTGTTCCAAAATATTTTTATTATTAAAATACCATTCACAGCATCAGAAAATAATATTTTGTACACAGAGATACACAAACATAGGAGTATATATTTACATGTACATTAGTTTAAATATGAGCACCAATTTCACATTAATTTGTCATTCTTGGGGTGTTGAATTCTAATGAAACTTTATTAAGCTATTAAAATGATTGCTTGTATAAAGTAAACACCATTTGGTTGGTGATCAGTATTGTGTATTATGTTTAGATATAATTTGAGTTTTGTTGTTGATATAACAACATTGGTACATAGAACTGTGATAAATGAATTTATTGTAATGATAGTCATTTAATCATCACCTAAGTATATTTGTAGATTATTTTGAGTACATTATATCATGCTGTGTTTGTTAGTAACAATTTAGGTCAGCTATGTTTTCGCATCAAGTTTATGTATTTTTCATTCTCTTTGTAGATCTTTTTTACCATCTTTTTTTCCCTTATACATCAATCTACAATAAACTATGGGAAGGCCTAATGGTTATTTCTATTGCCAAAAATGATATAACACTGCCCCGTCACACTTTCTTTTTAAAATTATGCCATTTTTGAAAGGTTAAATGCAACGATACTATAATTAAACTGATGGTTTGACAATATACATATTTTATATGCTTTAAGCAAATATCTATAGCTGTGCACATCGAACGCGAGAAAAAAGATTGTATCGTGTCAATAATTATCTACAATAATACAGTACATTTAACGTTACATCTGATTTAAAATACATCGAATAAATGCATTGATATCTGATGGTGGTATTGCCATATTTGATAGGGGCTGTTCGCTAAGGGCTAACGAACTGTGCTGTTCGTTAAGGGCTAACGAACTGGTATCGTTATATTATAATATAATTTAGTATTTAAAAAGGCTTTGTAGCACTTGTCTCACCTTCATGACAAATACATTGTTATACCTTGTGACTTTGCTCCTAACAATATTGCATTTGTCTGCGAAGAGAATTAAATTAACTTGTTGTTAAAAGAATTATAAATTTAACAATTAAGCGTGAAACAGAAAATACTCCGACGACTCCTTGAAAAAGGAAATTCTCGGAAATCATAGTTGATCATTTTTGATAGATTACTTTTGCCTTTTGATTAAAAATGAGGAACCTGATCTTTCTCATGTAAAACAATGTTATATTGCCGCATCTGCTAA
This sequence comes from Limnoperna fortunei, assembly GCA_944474755.1. Classification (NCBI taxonomy): domain Eukaryota; kingdom Metazoa; phylum Mollusca; class Bivalvia; order Mytilida; family Modiolidae; genus Limnoperna; species Limnoperna fortunei. Next base: position 35,768,610 of record OX104119.1, read on the forward strand.
ATGCTGCTCTTGACTTTCTGAAAGATAACGTATTTCTAATGTTTGTTAGACATGATTTAAAAACCCGTCGGCATTCCAATGGGTTTCAATCTCTCTCTTCTGCTAACTTCTTACATAAGTTTGATTATACACAAGGTCTTCTTAAAAGCAAGAACAGAAGCTTAGCCCACTCCTTTATGACGTGCTTTCATTGAATATTCAAAATTCGGTAACTATGGTAGTCGCATTTATCCAATTGATCCCGAAATTAAAGACACCACATAGACTATGCCTGCCTCCTACATTGTTCTATAAATTGACAACGAATGTCAATTGAGAACCAAAATTTACGACAAAAGAGATGATTTTCATTTTCCTAATTTTTCTTTTTTCCATTTATTCGCGGCAACATACCTTTAGCACCTGCATGGAAAACAATTGGTCAAGAAACTATTTCCTTTGAAGGGAATCTCTGCTCACAGAAAAACGATTTAAGGAGGGATTCACGATGCGAAAAGTTGATGACATCACTGATACAATTTTTTGTTCGTCATTATAACTTATAGTAAAGGCATCGTACATTTGCAGAGATTTTAAAGTGACAAATAAAAACGGCTTACCACGTATGGTCCAGCTAATGTTTTTTTGTAGATCCAAAAAGGTTCAAATTGAATTAATTAATGACAGTTATTTTCCAACTAAGCACTTTAAATGGTGTATAAAACATAGATAGGAAAATCTTTATAAATATTGTGCTGTTGAAATTGCGAATATGGCATACTGAAGTATTTTCCCGGGGCTAAACCCTGAAAAAAGACATGGTCCATGTCACTTGATGTAGGTCTATGACGGTTTCAAAATTTATTGACCTACGCTAGATCCAAAATTTTTCTTTCTAACACTGCAGTAATGGAAAAAATCCCTGTGCACGTCTTTAATCCTGATCTCGGCATTTAACTGAATTTAAATAGCCACAATCCAAAAACGTGTCAATCTAATCTTTCACTTGATCCCCCTTTTTGTTATTTGTCACTGAATGCCATATTGGATTCTGCAAAGTCTGCGTAAAACACAGATAACACGTTATTAAATTATTTTAGGGATAGTTGTTAGGGAATATTCTGTGACCAAATTAACCTCGCAAACATCTATTATGGACTTCGCAGTAATGTGGGCCATGGCACTTGTACTAGGTACATGTTGTAACTGCATGAATTCGTGTTAAAATGAAATATTTGTTGCAGGAAGGCAGCAACATTTTTGCCCCATCATTATGATCAATGTCAGACTTGTCAGGTATCGGCACTCTGACAACTAAAGTTTCACTTTCAATAACGGTAACTGTGTATGTCATTTGTGAACTCGTTCAGTCATAGGCAGCATTTTCATTTTCTATTGGAACAATACCTCCTTTTTTGCTCTGGATCAAAACTTCCTGTTTGTGGAAGCTGTGATTTTAAAAATACCATTATTGTTTTAGCATTTTCTTCAATCTTTAGATGCTAGCTTTTGATGTAATATTTAAAACTTGTGTGCACTTTTGGGGTCCATAAACTAAATCATGTCTGTATTCATGTCATAATATTTCATTGTCGAAGTGCTTAATTGATCAGATGCAAACATATAATTGACTGGGATTTAACATGATTGATTTAACCTTTATTTATGATAGATCGGAGTTTAGAATAAGTAAGTATTTTCAATTATTATTTCACGAGGAGGTTCTGACCAGACATTTAGATTGATTGATTGTTGTTTAACGTCCAGCAAGCAATATTTCAACTATATTTAGGATGTTAATAGACATTTAAAGACAAGGGTCTGTAGAAGCCCAAGTCTTATATTTTTAAGTTTTCATGTTGATCCAAAACTTGTTTTTATGTTATTCATACATATACGTATTCGTTGCCTTCAGAACAGCCAAAATCTGATAAAAAATAACTTAATAAAACGGATCTCTTTGAAATTTTTCAAAATGATAGATTTGGTGAGAATCTATCATTTTATTTATTGTTGCCTAAAACTAAATTTTATCTTTTCTGTATAAGAGTTAGAAAAGAAATAAAATTCTTTTTTTTGTTGAAGACTTCTAAAGAAAATTTTTTATCTTTTCTGTTTAAGACTTCGAAAGAAGAATTGTTTATCTTTTCTATTAAGAACTAAGAAAGAAAAATGTTTATCTTTTCTGGTAGAAAAACTTTTATCTTTTCTTTGCTGTTTTTTTATCAATATAAATAAAAAGAAAATAAATTATAATAAATAAGAAAATCAAATAATTTTTATGAAAATGAAAATAATATACAATAAAAGAAACTTATTTTTGTTTCCTTGCACAACTTATGATTAAACAAAATTTTATCTTTTTTACAGGAAGAAGTATGAACTATACACAAATATATCATTGAGTCGAACTGACATTACTTGATAAAATAACAACAAGTTCTGAAAGTTCTTGTATATGAAATATTTGTGACTTGCAACAATTTCAAAAGTTAAAAAAATAGAAGAAATAATTTGGTAAGTACGTGTTACACATGTAGAAAAAGTTTTATCATTTTGGAATAAAATTTTATCTTTTTCCCAAGAACATAAAATAATTCACTTCCAATTACACTTTGATAATTTCAGACTTTATCAAAAAAGATCAGACCCTCTTTAATATTCTAGCATTACTTGCAGATGAAGTATTCATCTCGTAATTTATCAATTACTAAAAAACAGAAACCCTAACTATCTAGGGTTTTATAGTGACAAAATTAAAGTCATTACGTAGAAAATTGTGCAGTCGCCATCATCACTTAGTCGACTTTTACGGAACATCTGTTTCACAAATAACCATTGATTTTTTTCGATTTTTTAAACCACTTTCCCTGCTTTTTACTGGATTATGACTAATAACGGGTACAATCAATTACCGTATTGTAAATTGTAAGATATGAAGGGTTACCCTTTCGGACCACCTGGACTCATCCCGGTTTTTAGAGTGGTTCGTATTTTTCAGTTTATTTGTTTTTGTGTTTGTTTGTTTTGTTGTTTTCTGTCCGTGAGTTTTTGTTTCAGTAATACTCCTCAATAACTTCGATTATTTTTCTTATGAATTCTAACTGTATAGTGCTAACCTAAGAAGAACAAATTATGACATCGATCACTAGGCCACCAGGTTGTTGATTCCCAGGAAATGAATAGTACTCCTGTAAATTTTAAGCCTATTGAATACTCGTAACGACTAGATATTGACAATTTTGAAAACAACAAACCTCTTCAATTATGTTTTCAAATATCCGTCAATAAAGAAGCGAGTTGAGTAACAACGTGGCTTGTTTTCTCACAGTGATATTTTTACATAGACCGAGATAAAGTATAAGGCATGTAAGGATGTTAAGACGAAAAATAAAAAAGGTATATATTTTCTGCTTTAGAATAGAGTTATAGTTCCAAGTGAAAATTTGTATATTTTTAATTCGTTGCAATGATATATCAAATATATTTTGTGAAACGTTCAAATTAAAGCCCAGGAATTAACACGTTTCGTAAAAAGTATTCATGATGTGTGTTTGTTGGAATCGGATTTTTTACCATTTTCAGCATTTTTAGGCAAATCTTCCAGTATTTACTCTGGGAGAAAAACTAGAGTACCGGTGAGAACCCCACACAGTCGAAAGGACAACTGGCAGTCCATGTCAATTTGCGTGAGAGTTGAACACTCCTTGTCAGACTCGAAATTATAACCTAAGTGTAGACTCGCCGGGTTTGTACAGTAAATTACTAAATACATATACCACTCGCCCACTAAGGCTTCAACATTTTAAAAATAAAAGTTTGAGATTTGAAGCAAAGCGCCTAAATAGTAATATTTTTTAGTTTAGGAAATAATAAAAACTAACATGGCTGATTTTTGTTTGGAAATATACCTTCTATGGGTTATGCATGGATGAATTGATGCAGCTTTAGAACTTGATACATGAAGAGTAGATTAGAATCGTTTCATAAGCTATTTCGCAAAAGCGTAGTAATAATGTGAATTCAAGACAAAAATGTATATTCAGTATATAAAAGAAATTAGTTTTGTCTGTTGTGGAAGCTGTATTAAATTTTTACTTTATTCTCTTAGTGTTAAATTAAAGAACTAAGCTGTATATATATCTAGGTGTAAACACCCGTTACAAGAGTTAATTCTGCTAATTAGCAGGTGTTTGCTTTTTTTTAAACATCAGTAGAAATGTTTTGGTTTGAGTGTTTGCAATGTTACATTGTATTCGTTTCTAATCTAATAAATATGTGTTCGTTTTGAAATCTGAAATGTTTCCAATAACTTTATTGTATTTTATATAATTATGCTGTTCACTAGAACATTAGACAAATGGGGATTTGAAACACTATGAAATCGATTATTTTTTTTATAATTGATAACTATACTATAATAAATTTCCTTCGTTTTTATTTGCACTGATAAAATAAGAAGATCTTTCCAGTATATTAATTATGCATTATTATTCTACATCATTAAGTCACATTGTTGCTTCATTAACACCAAAAACCCAATCAATCTTTTTATATCGTCATTATATTTTATCAGTTCAGTGGCTAGAAGCCGAATATCATCCAAATCTATGGTGGCTATCTCATTTTTCCACTTTGATTTATTTTGGATCGGTATTTTTAATTTAACTTTCAGGTCACCATTCATTTCATTTTGGATCTTGCTAATTACGTCTTCAATATCTCCATATTTCCATACGAAAACCTGGTTTTTACCAAGATCCTGAAAGCTTGTAAATGATTCTTTGTCGTCATAAAACTTGTCAAGAGAGAGAAAGGTCTTGGCAAGACGAAAAGTATCTAATCCAATTTTTTTTCCGCCTATCTGCAAATTTGGAGGTTCCGAAAGCTTTACCATATCAAAATCATACATCAGAAAAGTAGTCTTTTCGCGTCCAATTTTTTTGCAAAATTCTTTCTTCTTTGGGCCAGAAGTTTCTCCGTGCATTTCAGTAACGAAAATTTTTAATAAAAACTTTCTGAACTCGGTATTATCGTCTTTATTTTCCAGCAAATTGTATAGATGATCTTCGTCATTGATAAGAACGCTAAAAACGGCCTCAATAATTATCTTATCAGTGTACCCGGGAACAAAGAATGTTATATCAGAAAACAACATTTGGTTCATTTCTGCTATACATCCATAGCGCTTGTAATTATTTGGAATCGGTTTTACTGAGTGTGAAACTGTATCGTTTCCATCTTTATCCTTTTTAATGGTTTTAGAAAACAAAAAAGTCCTTTCCATAGTTTCATGGTCCAAAATAGCCGACCGATGAGACGTAACGAGGACGGTTTTCCTTTTAGCTTTCTTTAACACTTCTTCTCTTAATTTTATCACCATTTGATCATGCATGCCATGGTCTGGTTCTTCTAGAGTGATAGTTAGTAATTGTCTATGTGACAATATCAAGACTAATTGCTTTGCTTCCAGTACTCCTTCCGGCGTTTTCAGCAGTGGTCTCCCGTCGTTAGGTTTATCGGGATAAAAGACCCTAATTATGTCATCTGTACCCTTTTCAAATGTGCAAGTCAAGGATAATGCCTCAGAAAACTGCTGTTCAAGCTCTCTATCTACCTTATCATCTTTGAGTAACTTGCTTAAAATTTCCGCACGGTCGGACGCAATCTTGTAATTCTCATCCCTGAATGAATGCCTATTGCGTTTACTCCATGTCCATTGTAACGGTCCAATCGATCGCATTGACATAACTCCAACGTATCTACTTTCTATCCACTGGTATATTTGCGACATATCCTTCTCACATTTGTCGTCAGTATCAATATTGAATTTTTTGTCCTTGATTTCATTGAAGAGTATTTTAATGTCATCGTCACAGTTTGACCCATTTTCGATAATTCTGTCTAGCTTACGTTTTTCCCATTTGGAACAAAACGTAGAATCCTCAAACGGTTCTAGAGCATCAGCGTCTGACGCACAAAATCTTTTGTATCGCTTTGCAAAAACGTACACCTGGTCTTTAGCACCCATATCTAAAGGAATTGTGCAGAGTACTTTGTAATAATGAAAGGATTTATTTTCCGAATTTGCTTCAGTAGGTAGCTTGTCAACGAAAATGCAAGCAATGACATGTTTTAAAATTTTATTTGTGACATGCAAACCACTGCCGTCTGGAATCTCGAAATGACTCACTGCATATGCTATGTCATCTTTGACGTTACATGAGGAGTATGTTGTGTTTATGTCATTTGAGAGACATCTTCGTATCAATTCCAAAACCGCGGATTTCCCTGTGGAATTTCCCCCTATGAAGAAATTAACTCCTTCTTTAAATTCTAGTCTCTGTGCCTCTGTGAAGTGTATAAAGTTGAGCGTTGAAAAGGACTTCAACATTTTGCCTAAAATAAATAAAATGGTAAAATTTTCATATCATTTTTAAAATGAAATATAATGGTAAATTTATCAAACATAACATTCTTGCATAATTGAAATTACTGTAGCTATTATGGTATATTTGAAATTTGAATAATGTCTTATTGACGACAATACTGTTAAATTTCAAAATATTTTTGAGAAGAATCTTTAATTGTGATTTACGTGTTGGGCGTATTTCCCAATATCAATCATCTTTTGTTAGGTATGCAACTAAGAAACGGGTGAAAAATATATGTTTGTTATTTCCTCAACAAACGGTAGCTTTAAATGAAGGTAATAAAAAAATACCGAACGCCATGGAAACTGTCCAAGAAAAACACCACAAATCATAGTTTAAAAAAATGGCAAACTCTAGAACCAACAACAATAAATATAGCAACTACTGCAATGGTCCTGACTTGGAACAGGCATTTCAAAAGAAATGATGGGTTACACCAGGTTTTATGACATGCCAAATCTGTTTCTTCCATTAGTGCAGTGTATGAGCTGTTTGTTGATGAAAATGGATCGGTATCATATACCACTAGTAATAAATAGGTGTATCCATAGGAATTCCGATTGCCCGCTAAAAACAACTGCCACAAGAAAAACGTTCGCTGCCATAAATTAAATACTAAACTTATCCATGGTGCCTCGGTGTCCGAGTAGTTTAGGTAGTTCGTCTACTATTGATCACGTGGTCTGTCAACAATGAGATTGCGGGTTCGAGTCTCACTGCGGGCACGCACGGTGCATTCGACTTCGATCTTAATTGATTGATTGGATGTTTGCTTTACGTCCATCGAGCAGTATTTCAGCAGGACGGAAATAAGTTAACATACAATAAATCAATGGAAAAGGGGGTGGGATGGGACACAGGGAACCAAATTTTGACTGCCACTAGAAAACTACGGAGCATTGGGTTGGGTCGGAGAAGTTGGTTTTTTTAGGTACTCCCGGCTTCCTCTCCACTAAAAACTAGACGCCATGATAAAGCTGGGAAATTGCTGACAGTGGGGTTAAACAACACTCAAAACAAACAAAACTAAAATCATCCACTATTTATAATACATATGTGCATGTCAATAGTTCGTACACGACAGATCTACGTTCTCTAAAAATTTCATCTTTACTTTAGAACCTTCTTAGAGAAATCCCTCTCTTTTAAGAAAATCTTGGTATATACCTCATGTAGTAAATGTGACTTTACAAATTCTAAACTCCATTAAACAAGAACAAATTAGGACTCAAAATTGTTCCAGGATATTCACCGCTTACACAATGAAGACAAAACTTTCAGTCATTAAAATCCATTTAGTAGTTTTTAATATGCACTAAGATAAAAAGGAGTTTTTTGTTTTTAAATACTTTTTTATAATTGGATTGGTCCCCTTTCCTGCCATGACCGTTAAGCTAAGTTGGAATGTCTGGTTGAGATTAAAAGTAAAATTGGTCTTTAGTTATGCTATTCGTTATATAATACGTATAAAAGTTGTATACACTTCAAAAGAAAAAAATATTAAAGCACATCTGTTGCTTTGCCCATTGTTTATGTGAATAATAATTATGATTGAATATTGATAATTAAAATAATGAACATTAATAATGAAAAGACTTAGTTACCTTTTTAGGTGGGAAACATACACAGCTGGACATTATATACCCATTCAATAAATCAGGCAAATGTTAAGCGAAGAATTGATACTATATACCTTAGATATTGAAATAAACCTACATAAATGTGATCTATTTTTGTTAATAAACGATGAACTTTATAGGACAAAATTTAATAATAAGTTTACATCAACACATAAAATTATCCTACCTGCAAATGTTCAATACCAAAAAATAAATGGTAAAATGCATTTGTATATAGTGGTTTTAAAAACTTGGATTTCCTTATTAAGCATTTAATAATTATTTGAACAAAAATTTATCAGATTAAAGTTTATTTGTTTTAAAACAAAACCGCGTTGTTCTGATTAGTCAGGTGTAAAAATTCTAGGGTAGGGTAATAAATATCAATTTTAATAAATATAGTAGGTATTGAAGGATTTGTTTTTGTTGCAGCGTAAACCGATCCCTTTTATGTACATTGTCACTAACGTGTCAGGTCATATTTAGTTGTTTAAGTATGAAAAATCATATACTGTATTACTTTATTAACGTCGTTTCCCTGGAGAACCGACGTGTATATGAACAACACTTGAAAGAATATCAATATTAGATTAGTTAAGGTAAATGATATGTATACATGTCTAATGAATTGACCAAACAATGTCCTGAAAGCAATTTATACCCACGGATTTGATTTTAAGTCGTTCCACATTGAGAATCCAACTGGTGTCAGGTAATTTGATCTAGACCAGATCTGTCTGCTACAAAACGGTCTTTTCCTAGCCATGCGTTGCTTTTTGGTTAAACATGTTATTTCCATACACTGTTTATTTGTGCTTTAGTTACAACGATTTTTCATACAATCAGAACGGAATTTGTGCAGTAAGTGTGACATTACAAATTCGAAACTCCATTAAACAAGAACAAATTAGGACTCAAAATTGTTCCAGGATATTCACCGCTTACACGATAAAGACAAAACTTTCAGTCATTAAAATCCATTTAGTAGTTTTTAATATGCACTAGGATTAAGGGGAGTTTTTTGTTTTTTAAGTCCTTTTTTATAATTTGATTGGTCCCCTTTACTGCCATGACCGCTCAGCTAAGTTGGAATGTCTAGTTGAGATTAAAAGTAAAAATTGATCTTCAGCTGTGCTAAATATTGCATTTTTAAAAAATATGGTGCGTAATAGCTTCCTAAATTTACTATTTGTATGATGTGGTGCATACATTGGTTTAATTAACATATATGGTTTAGAAGTTAAACAATGCATTGATTTATGGGATGTGTGCTTTACGTCCAGGGAGCATTATGTCAGCTATATTCTGGACGACAACAAATTAACAAACACTAAATCAACAGAAAAAGGGTGGAATGGGACATAGGGAATATAATTGTGACTGCCACTGGACAAGTATGTCATGTTAGGTAGGTGCGGAAAATTTAGCCATTGTAGGGGCTACAATGAACCTACTCTTTATTGAAATTTACAAAAGGTCTCTTTATAGGGCAGGAGAGTGGCACTCCCCCACCCCAACGAGAGTGGTTACTCCTATCTGCCAACCGGGGACGAGCTGGACTGTTGTATGGGTCGAGCTTTTGGAACTCTCCCATTACTGTTCTAGGTAAACAATTGAATACAAAGTGTTTAATTCTATTTAGATAATTAAATCACATTTGTTTCTGGTCAGACATGTACGTTCACATTTTTATCTTCTTTTTAACACTCATATTTACAAGGCATTATTAATCGAAAGGTAACACAACAGGATTTAAACTTCTCAATCAAGTTTGAGCACGATAAAATATGTCAATTTACATTGAGGAATGCGCCTTTGTCTCAAACATTATTGTTTACATCGGAATTGCAATTTTTCTACTGCTGTTTAAAGAAGCATACCATCTGTTTCCTTTTAATGGTTGATATCAAAGGAAACAATCCAACAATTGTATAGAAAATGTTAAACAATATGTTTTATATTAGAGACAACCTTTAAATTAAAACAACCCTTAGAGTCGACGTCCATTACTCCTATAGATGGAAAGAGATATGTAAAAAGTATATGTACATGAGCTTATAAAAATTGTAGATGTAAAATAGTAAACTGCTATAAACCTTACCTTACATGTGTATACAGACTTCAACGCTTTACATAATATATTTATTAAATAGTGTAATGCTATATATACATATAACCTCACCTGAATTTTATACAAAATACGTAGTTTTATTGATTAACATTGGCGAGTAAAGACATGTTTTATGTTTGTAAATTTACACCAATATTGATATATATTATCTAGTAATTTAATATGAGTCGTATTTAAAATTAATATATTAGCTCGATCAAATATATTGTATTTGTACAAAGATACAAAAAAAATTGATTGGATACGTGTAAAACATACTTATTAAGTCTCTGATTTACAGTTAGGAACTAAAATATTTAGGTTTGCTTTATATTAAATTAACAAACATAATATAACTTCAAGTAAGAACTAAATAACTAAATGTTAATGAAAACTTTTGACTTGAATGGTGTGTGTGTGTGACCTGTGGGGGTTGGGTGTGGGGGTTACAAACTTTACAATGTGAAATCGATTGGTGTAAATTTAACTTGAATTTATTCTTGGTCGTGCATAATTATAGTTAAATATATGCTTAAAATATTTTTGTCCGTCTTTAAAAACTCCTCTTACGTTTAGATGATTTTATAAAACATTCTTCATAGTTAAATAGTCACACATTTCAGACTACACTAATTTTCCATTCTGTTCTTCGCCTGTACTTATATGAATTATAAGACTGTTGTAACCGGTTTTATCTAATGGAATGACCATGACAATTGGTTTTATTTTTTATGATTTTTTATGTTAATTGTTTGTCAAATTTATTACTTAATAAACCGTTTCCATTTACAATGTCTAGATTGTTTACCATAAATGAGCAAATTTTATCAGTTGACATCTGAACAAAATATATGCATTCGTTATTGAAAATATAGTTCATTATACGAGGTAATTTTTCTTAAAACTTAAAATCAAATGAGATGCTTAAGCTAATGTGATGCCAAATGTTTGTACCGTTTTGTTAATTATCTTTGTAAATTTTGTAATCATTATTTGTTAACTTTTATATTTGTTTAGCTTTAGTTAGCTTAAATTGTAAGTAATTTTAATTGTAGTTATGTTGTATATGATTTCGAGCATTACGATGATTAAAAAACGTTTTTATTGCTTTTATGTTATTACTTTAATACTAAATACAATAAGCTTAAAGCGACGTGTTTTAAAATATTAATGCTTTATTATTCTCTCATTTTTAATAATTGCTTTGCATTTAATACTATAATTAGTGGTCTATTGCCAAATAATAATACAAGTTTTGTTTGTCATACAGGATTACCTTTTTGACAAGACCATAAATTCAATCCCCTCGTCAGGTCAAATTTACAGTGATGTGACCTTTGTTGTTAAATGTTTTGTTTGTTTGTTTGAATGGTGTTTTAACGCCACTTTCAGCAATTTTTCAGCTATTTCATGGCGTCCAGTTTTTATTGGGGGAGGAAGCCGGAGTACCCGGAGAGAACCCCCGACCTGCGGTAGGAAAACTGGCAATCCTTGTCAATTAAGATTGGAGTCGAGTACACCCTGCCTGCAGTGAGAATCGAACCCGCAAATTGTTGTTAAATGAAGTGTGTTTCAATTTTAAATACCCCAATGATTGACAGAAGGTATATAAAGAACACTCAAATACAATTTTTAAATTTGAAATCAACAGATGAATTTACGTCAGAGCTCGTATAAAGAACAAACACAAAGTTAGCATACAAACTGTTTCAGGACTTGGGGAAAGTTATGCGTTAAAACGAAGTTCTTCTACAGATGTTTATTACAAAACCATAGCATCATGACATCGTAACACTTTAACACCGTAAGAACTACAAAATAAACAAATACACTATCTTAATAACATGCATGGTATACAGTGGCTGATCTAGAATACCTAACCATTCTAAAAATAGCAATTTCTCTAAACATTTCACACGCTGATTGAATACACATACTGATAAGAAAGTTGCAAAGTTTAGCAGACGACAAAATACTGTTACAAACAACCTAACGATGTGTGCGTTATCTCTATATATTGCAAATAAATCAATGTACCGTTATTGAAAACAAAGAAACAACCAAACTGAATTAATTAACGCTTATTAAATACGATAGAATCCTTACCACTTATTTAGAAAATATCAAATTTTACCTATGAATAAAATGATGTTTATGATTTAAATTAAATATCTTGACTACAGTTACATGCATGTTGCAATTACGTTATCCAAAATCCAATGATAATATTTACTAAAAACAAACTAAACATAGAATATGACAATAGTGTAAAAATAAAATAAAATAAACTATACCTCATTCTCATAACCAAGTCGCTGAACAGTTTACAAATCGTTCTAAAACGTTGATGCGTGAATGAACCTAAAAATTTTCTTTGTCCGACTCTCACTACACGTGTTTCAAGATAAGAAGCGATAGATGCTGGGCGAGCCGGAAATGTAATCAAACTTGAATTTGGCGTCAAATTTAAAATTTATAGTAAATGGAAATTATATAAGTCAAAAGGAAAAAACTGCTAATACTAAGTAGAAAATGAAACTTAAAAAATAAAAACAGTGACATTTACACTCCCACCTTAAAATCACTACAAGTACATTGATTTTAAACACTTAGACTACAATGACAACAATCTACACTTTGATGTATTTGGTTAAGTCTAATCCAAAGATATAGTGTTACAGTACTACATCTAAACAACTGTCCTAATTTTCAACTAACAACACTAGTTTATGTACACTTCTTTCCAAAACTGACGACTTCTTAGAGTCCTTGTTTCCAAACTGAACAAAAACTCTTCTTACTAGTCCATCCTTATCCGGCCTTGTTTCTACAACTTTCGCAATAGGCCAATTAATACGAGGTAAATCTTCATCTTTAACGAGAACTATATCTCCCTCGCGTATATTTCGTCTTGTAGCATGCCACTTCTGCCGCAATGTCAAGTTTATCAGATATTCCTTTTTCCATCTTGACCAAAACTGTTGCAACAAAAATTGTACTCTTCTCCATCGTTTTTGGCATAAATGTCCTCTCTTACAAATTCTCCAGGAGGTGGTGGCGCAAATTCAGATTTCGAAGTGAGGATATGGTTTGGTGTCAACGGCTCTAAAGCATTCGAATCATCAATGCTGGAAACTGTGAGTGGACGGCTATTAACGATGTACATTGATTCATACAGAAATGTCCTGAGACAAGAGTCATCTAATCTTCCAGGATGTTGCATTAGAATGGCAGTCAATACGTTTCGAACGGTGCGAATTTGTCGCTCCCATATACCTCCTGTATGACTGGAATATGGTGCGTTCATGATAAAGTTGCATTGTTTTTCCGTCAGAAAGTTGCTCACCTTATCTAATTTCAACCTTTCAAACTCATTTTGTGCCCCTACAAAGTTTGAACCTTGGTCGCAACGGATTTGTTGAACCTTTCCTCTTAATGCCATAAAACATCTTAAACCATTAATAAATGAATCTGTGCTCATATCATCAAGCATTTCTATATGGACCGCCCTTGAACAAAAGCATGTAAACAGTAGACCATAACGTTTAATTTCTTTGCGCCCTTGTTTAACTGTAAATGGCCCAAAACAGTCCATTCCGACGTAAGTAAACGGCGGTGAAACTTCTACTCGGTCGTTTGGTAAATCGGCCATTCGTTGAACTTCTGTTGGTCGTCTGAGCTTTCGACAGATAACGCATTTATGTATGAAGTTGGCAACTGTTTTACTTCCGCCAACAATCCAATACCCATTGATCCGGAGCTGGTTTGCCGTTATTCCTCTACCTTGGTGATGAACAGAATCATGAACATTCGAAATAATGAGATTCGTTACATGATGTCTCTTCGGTAATATGATTGGGTGTTTCGCTACATCGTCCAGTTGTGCATTTTTAAGTCTTCCGCCTACTACTAACAAATTGTCACTTAAAATAGGATCGAGTGCAAATAGTTTGCTTGTTCTCGGAAGTGGTTTTGATGCCTTTAAAATGTTTATTTCGCCAGGAAACACACTTTGTTGTACGTTTCTTATCAAAACGTGTTCCGCGTTGCGTCTTTCCTCTACTGATGGGCTATGAAATCCTTTGATGCCATTCGCTAAACGTGTGATTCTTGCGGCGACGGATACTGCTATTCTCCAACTAGAAAATCGTTCGAAACGCTCCAGTAGATCAAATGACGTTGATGACTTAGTACATAATGATCGACAGGCTCGAACTTCTGGGTCTCCAAGTTTTAATTCGCTTTCAATGGTTGTTTCTGGTAACTCTCGTTCCCATAAGAATTTCGGTCCACTTAGCCAAGAAGACGTCGATATGTCATTTGCAGATAATCCACGCGATGCATAGTCCGCAGGATTTTGGCTCGACTCAACATAATACCATTGATTCAGGTCTGAAGATTCCCTGATCATTTGTACACGATTTGCTACAAATACATGAAATCTTCTAGCATCGTTTTTAATGTAACTCAATACAACTTTGGAGTCGGTCCAGAAATATTCCTTACTTATAGGTACGCCTATTTCTTCTCGTAAGAACATACTCATCTTCACTGACAAAACTGCTGCCGTAAGCTCTAATCTTGGTATAGTAACCACTGTTGTAGGTGCAACCCTAGCCTTTCCCATTAAGAACGCACAATGTATTGCGTTTTCGCTGATGAAACGTATGTACGAACATTGTCCGTAACCAGAAGTACTCGCATCTGAGAAGTGGTGTAATTCAATGCGTGACGGGTTTTCAAAACCAGGTGGTTTGATGCATCTCGGTATTTTAAAATTGACTAGATTTCTTATATCATGAATCCAATCGTTCCACTCAGGAACGTTACAATCCGGTAAGGGATCGTCCCATGACATTCCGTTCTGACACATAAATTGAAGAATTCGTTTACCATTTAACGTGAATGGCGCAAGAAATCCTAGTGGATCGTAGATTGACGCAACGATAGAAAGCATGTTCCTTCTAGTAGGCTTCGTTTCCTTGATTTGAATATTGAATTCAAACGAGTCTTCCTCGACGGACCAATTTACGCCTAATGCACGCTCAATTGGTATCTTTTCCAAACCTAAGTCCATCTTATTGACATTTGTTGCTCTCTCCGACTTTGGAACGGAATCAATAACCGCTGTGCTATTTGACACAAATTTGTGTAATCGTATTCCGCCTTGAGAACAAAGTAGTTGGGCATCTCTTATCAGTTGCTTAGCTTCTTCTACCGTTTCCACGCTTACTAATCCATCGTCTACATGAAAATTGTTTTGAAAGAATGATGCTGCTTGTGGGAACGTTTCTTCGTTAGATTTAGCCAAGTGTTTCAAACCATTATTTGCGCAACCAGGTGAAGATGCGGCGCCAAACAAATGTACGTTCATTCTGTACTCAGACGGAGCCTTTGTTAGGTCGTTGTTCTCCCACCATAAGAATCTCAGATAATCCCTATCTTCTTCGTTCACATAAAATTGGTGGAACATTTTCTCAATGTCACACATTATTGCAATCGGAGATTTTCTAAATCGGCATAATACACCGGCAAGACAGTTCGTTAAGTCAGGTCCTGTCAACAGATGCTCGTTTAAAGACGTTCCTCCATATTTAGCTGAGCAATCGAACACGACTCTTAATTTTTCCGGCTTTTTTGGATGGAATACACCATGATGAGGAATGAACCATTTTGAACAGTCTGAATTATTTACCTTTGCCAGTTCAGCATCACCACGTTTAAGCATCTCTTCGATGAACTCTTGGTACTGGTTAAAGTATCTTTCATTTGACCTCAATCTTCGTTTGAGATGATCTAGTCGAATTTCGGCAAGTCTTTTGTTGTTTGGAAGCAATGGTCTTAATTTAAACGGAAGTGGCATCTCGTAGTGTCCGTCCTCTCGTTGGTGTATGCTCTGTTCAAGCGTTTGCAAGAATTTCAAGTCGTCTTGTGAAATTTTGTGTTGAGAGTTTATGTCTTTAAAGTCCGATTCTAAGACCTTCACAACATCGCGTGGCGTGCAAATTGGTGGTAACTCCTTCACCGATATTCGATGTGTTATTGTGTCACCATTTTCAAGAACATCATTTGCGTATCCCACTATACTCCATCCGAGTCTAGTCTCGATGGCATATGGTTCACTTCCCTTGCCTGTTATTATTTTTCTTGGAGCCAAGGCATGTGGGCAATTATAGCCAATTAAAAGTCCGACATCGCATGATTGCAGCGGTGGAATCTCGCTAACTATCTCGTGCAGATGATTAAACTGCTCGGCAGTTTTGTTTGTAGGTATATGAGTCTTATCCACTGGAATAAACCCTCTAGTATATGCGCAATTGATCTTTACTTTTTCTGTTGAACGAAAACCACGAACTATAAGATTTGTAATTCTCTTAAAATCAATGACGGTTTGTTGTGACGTCATAGTGGAAAGACTGAGTTTAACTGGCTCTCCACGTATATTAAGTGCCCTTTCGGTCTCTTCGTGAATAAACGTCGTGTCACTCTGTGTATCAAGAAGTGCATACACTAATATTTCGGATGATGGATCGTTTTCTGGGGATACCCACACCGGTACGATCATTGACGTGCTTCTATATTCATCCGAAAATGGCAAATTACGTTTGACTTTCAATGATGTAACTTGTTTATTGCTCAAATCTACATCCCTTTCACGTTTTGCGACCGTAGGTTGACGTTCTTCGTGCATACAAGTAGGATGGCGTCCCTTACAAACTATACAAGTAAGCTTGTTTCTGCATTCACTGTTTAAATGTCCAACTTTGAGACAACCAAAACACAGTTTCTTGTCTTTGATAACTTCACGCCTTTGATCTATAGTTAGCGCATCGAATTTTCTGCATTTTGAAATGATGTGACCTTTCATTTCGCAATACAGGCACGATAGAACCTTTGATTCGTTTGGTATATTACTTGGTCCTTGAACATTTCTTGCAAATGATTTCACCGCTGGTTTTTTGCCCTTAAACTCCCTGTCAACCTTGCGATCGTCATGTAAAGCGTAATGTGATGAGATAGGATTACAAGCTATTCTTGCCTCCCTGACCATAAACTCTACGAATTGTCCAAACGTTGGATACATACTTGTGCTTTGAAGATGTTGACTAACCTCCCTATTCCAACGATTTGAAGCCCAGTCCGGAAGTTTACCGATTAACTTTTGGTTTTCCGTACAGTCGTTAAGTATGCTCAGACTAGGAACATGAGGAACGGCATCCAAGCAACCTTGTAGAAAGTCAGTAAAATCCCGGAATGCGATCGGGTCTCGATTTGGTATCCTAGGCCATTTGTCCAGTTTGTCTCTAAACGCCTTCTGCATAATAAAGGGGTGCCCATATCTCTCTTCAAGCACCTTCCATGCCTTGTCGAAGGTCGACTCGTTGTTGTTATAAAGGAAACCTTCAACGGCCTTTCGTGCATCGCCACTTAAATATTTTTTCAGGTAGAATATCTTCTCTGACGTTGGAATACCTCTATGCTCGATCAACATCTGGAAGGAAGTTTTCCATTCAATATATCGCAACGGATCGCCTGAGAATATCGAAGGCTCTGGTACCGGAAGCCGACTCAAGTTCAATGAGTCTGTGATTGCACGTGCTAATGAAGTGATTGCTTCGTTTGAGTTTATTTGTGAGTCATTTGAGTTGACATTGGCGACGTTCGGCTGTGGTACGTAAGCAGAATCATGCTGAAACGGAAATGCACTTTTACTAACATGTGGTGTACTGGCTGTGGTGAAATGGACTTGCGTTGGTATGGTATTTGTCCAAGAGCTAGGCAGTTGAGGAACAAAGCTTTTATACGGTGCATAAGGAAATGCGTACGTCGAGACGTTTAGCTTATCTGTTGATCTCGTTACGTTCGTTGACATCGGTACAAAATCACAAATTACAGGTTCATGTTTAAGATAAGCATTCACAGTTGAAGCCTCTGCTTTGAGTTTTGAATCAGAATGTTTTGAAACTTTGGGCTTAGCACCCAGTTCGATATGTTTAGCACGTGGAACATTTGGTGTCTCATCAGTTTCTTGCTTGGTATTAACATGATCATGGTCATTCAAATTTTCTTCAGCCCGTTTTAATTCATTTAATTTTGCTTTGGCTACCTCAACGTCCTTCTTTGTTTCTAGTTGTTTAAGCTCAGCCTTCTTTATTTCAAGTTGTAACCTGTATTTATTTTCTTCTTCTTGTGCCGCCATGTTAGCTTGTTTTTCTGCAAGGTCATACGCAGCTTCAGCAACCTTGTCCGATAACTTTGTAGACGTGTGTGATCTCTCACTCGTTTGAGTAAATATTGATGCAGCGTATTGCCCCTTTCTTAGTTTATTTATGCAATCTTCGTTAAAATCTGAGACACCACTTATGATTTCATTAATGATTTTCGACATGTCGGCTGTGATGGCGACGCATGCATCCACTTTACGTACGATGTCTGGGGTTGGTGTAGATGCTGAACGGAAGTTTTCGAAAATGTTAAGAACATCAGTTTCGTTTTCCTTTAGCGAGTCTAATAATTTTCCTAGTTCTTCTGACTGTAATTCCTTCTGTATTGATTCTTTACACAGACGTACTTGTTTTTTTCCAACGTTCATATGCGTTTTCAAGTCTCTTGACACGTTTTTTCAGTTCTTCTAGCACATATTCTTCCATCCTCTCTGTCTGTTTTCTATCTCTGGAAGATCTCCGTAACTCATCATTGTCTGTCGTTTCTGTTTTTTGAGTAGCGTTCTCTTGAGACATTGTGAGTTGAGTTCTTACTGTTTCAGGACTTGGGGAAAGTTATGCGTTAAAACGAAGTTCTTCTACAGATGTTTATTACAAAACCATAGCATCATGACATCGTAACACTTTAACACCGTAAGAAATACAAAATAAACAAATACACTATCTTAATAACATGCATGGTATACAGTGGCTGATCTAGAATATCTAACCATTCTAAAAATAGCAATTTCTCTAAACATTTCACACGCTGATTGAATACACATACTGATAAGAAAGTTGCAAAGTTTAGCAGACGACAAAATACTGTTACAATCAACCTAACGATGTGTGCGTTATCTCTACATATTGCAAATAAATCAATGTACCGTTATTGAAAACAAAGAAACAACCAAACTGAATTAATTAACGCTTATTAAATACGATAGAATCCTTACCACTTATTTAGAAAATATCAAATTTTACCTATGAATAAAATGATGTTTATGATTTAAATTAAATATCTTGACTACATTTACATGCATGTTGCAATTACGTTATCCAAAAACCAATGATAATATTTACTAAAAACAAACTAAACATAGAATATGACAATAGTGTAAAAATAAAATAAAATAAACTATACCTCATTCTCATAACCAAGTCGCTGAACAGTTTACAAACCGTTCTAAAACGTTGATGCGTGAATGAACCTAAAAATTTTCTTTGTCCGACTCTCACTACACGTGTTTCAAGATAAGAAGCGATAGATGCTGGGCGAGCCGGAAATGTAATCAAACTTGAATTTGGCGTCAAATTTAAAATTTATAGTAAATGGAAATTATATAAGTCAAAAGGAAAAAACTGCTAATACTAAGTAGAAAATGAAACTTAAAAAATAAAAACAGTGACATTTACAACATTAAAGCCCACATAACCACCCCCTGTCACCTGTTGTATTAGTATGTGTTTTTGAAAAGGGAGAATATTGGGGAGTTTGTATTACCTTTTTTAAAAATTTTGAGATGTTTTTTACAATAATGCCTGGTCATTTACTGTGAAACGGGTAAAATGGAGAATGTATCAATAAATCACTTTTGCACTTGGATGGATAGTAAAGACCATTATGCGTCCTTATTTTATAGTTTGCTACAATTCATATTGATGATCTCAGGAATATTTGTGAAATATGTTTTCTTTTAATGAATGGTTGTGACCATGTTCATTGGGGTATAATAGTATGTGATGGTCTTTTGATTGATAGTACTTATCTTTCAATTTGGTATTACATTGTGTGATGATCTTTTATTCCTTTGCTTTCTGTTTAGTTTTCACTTGTGAAGAATGTCTATTATGTAAATTACGAAATCCAGCATTATTCCAAAGGTGCTTTTTACAATGTTATGTTTATATTGAAATTTTGTTATTAACTTTTATCTGTTGATTTATCCTGTAGTTATTTCTTTTAATATTAAAGTAATATTTTTATAAAAAAACTATTATTACAACAGTTTTAATGGCTAAATATAAAGGACTCAAATAATTGACAGTTTTAATGGTATGAACACCAACCAGTTGACAAGTGGTCAATTGAATCAAGTGACTCGTGAGATTTAAATGATTGTCATCTGTATCTAAGAAGACGATCCATAAATCCAAGTACAATAAATCGGTAAATAGTCATAAATCCAAATATCTCTGAGACACATTCTACGTTTATCTCAAAGATAAAAGAATACAATTAGTTGTGTAATTGAAATTTTGTGAGAATTATGCAGATGGTAGCAAGACGTAATAACAAATCCATCGTCATTGTGAAACAAGTTGCAAAAAACTGTGAAATCGGATGCTCTAGAAGTGTAAATAATTTCTGCTTCGCCTCGTATGCACCATGCTAAGTTAAATGTCCAGTAAAATGAGTCTTGAGAGAAGTGTGATAGTATTGTTTAATCAAATAATTTCAATAGCAGTTAAAACAAGTTGTCTTAGGTTTCCCCTATAACATGAAAAATCGAAGATTGTTAGATTAAAATAATAATTTAGATTTGTAATATGAATTTCGGATCATGAAATCTTCTTTTTAAGTAGCATCTATGCTAATATCACAACTTAATATGTTATTATTGATAGATGCTTTTAGAATTCTTACTACATGTTTATACAAACTCCATATATATATTTTTTCAAACGATTTTTTATGAGTTTATAGGACGGATTATTCTGACAGTTTCGTTACCAGTGAAAGCAAACATAAATGACTTAATAACCGTCTTTTTAAGCACAGGTTATGTTATGATAACAAAACCTGTCCATTTTCCTAAGGAGGTCATTTCGAAAACGCCCACGGTTTTCACCATTGGTCATCCTAAGACATGACTTTCAACAAAATCTCAAGGTCAAAGTTCAGAAGTGACCTTGACCTTAGGTCTCCGATCTTGTTACCATCATAACTCGAAAACCGTAAAAGATACAAGCAAACAATAAACAGGAAAATTCTCCTCTCATCGCGACCTTCATTTGGTTTTTGGGTCCCAAAATCATTGATTAACCGTTGTGGAGTTAATGCCCTTGGGGTGTTTGGTTAATTGATTTTTTATTTATAACTTGAAAACAGTAAGTGATAATATATTAAACAAGTGATCAGTCGGAAAAGAGCTACAATTTGAGCTCAAGGTCAAAGTATGTTTTTACGACCGCCCTTAATTTTATCCATTCTTCGAACAGATTATTAATCATCTTAGTATTTTAGGTATAACGGTAGGAAATGTGTACCAGTAACAGGTTTCCAGATTTTTTTTACATTAAGTACACGTTGAATACTACGGTGTGTTCTGATTGGGTCAATAGTGGTTTCATATGTACATTTTTTCTGTGGGCTCCTGCATTTATTAAGTTTTAAAAAGTGGTAAAATGCTCTCAGATATTGCAATGTAAAAATTTGGTTAAACAATTAAGTATTTTTACATTCAATACATTTTAAAACTAGTGAAGAAGAGCATTGGTCACGGATATATATGGTAATAGTTTGTTAATGTTGAATTGAAGTTTATTAATTTTCTAGCCAGAGTAAATGCTGATCAATGTTAGAACGGTATACAAATCACAGATATGTTAGTATTTCTGCCTGCGACCAAAAATGTACTAATGTTCTACCTATATCTGAAAATACAGCAAGAATAATTTGTTTTGCATATATTGTGGTATATCTTTTTGAAACTAACTGAAAGAGGTACTCAAAAAGAAAGTATTGTCTAATGCATACCATAGAATTTGTTTAGTCACCACTTTTTGCATTTTTCTACATACACATACAAACAACACAAAATCACAAGTGTTTTTCCGTTGTTATTTTATTTTAACTTTGGTTCTGTATCTTCATCTTCCTTTTGGCATTGAACATGAATATTCATGTTCAAAATTAAAGTACAATAAAAATATTAGGTAAAAAAAGTCAAAAACAATTAAACTGTACTGTCCTATTTAAATTTTAGACATATTGTCATAACAAAAAAAGTATGCATATTAGCACGATTCTACTACAATCATACATATATAGAAAAATGTTCAACAAATCGTAACATGTTAAAAGAGTTAGAATTCATGTAAATATCCATTTCATTAAGAAATTCATAATACTATAATATGATAATAATAATAATCATATAATTTATTAATTAATGACCAATTAACCATTTTAATGTAGCATGAACTATTTGTATTTACCTATTGGTCAATGACGTTGAACATTGACGTCGGAAGGTCCAATATAGAATCGTCAAGGATTTTCCCAACGTAAAATTCCATTATAAGTGTGTGACGCGTAGGAATAAACACAATGAATGGAAGACGAAGACGTGTTCAGTTTGGATGAAATAACGGGCATTGACAACAGATATACATGTATTATGCGGTTTGCCGAGAAGATTATTGCTGAAAACAAAAGAAGACAGAATAAGAAACGATATTTTCGTGAATTCCGTATACTAATGTTCGTCATTGTACCGCGGTTTAAATGTAGCGTCATGTGTAACGTCATAACTTTTCAAATGCAACGTAAACCTAGTTAGACGTTTATTTCGGTAATAAGGACGGGGAAAATAAAATTTTTCATTGTTAGATGGCTTTATCAATGAAAATGGAAGAAGCAGTGCTGAAACATGTAGTTGGTGGCAAAGGCGTGCATCTTGCTCATCTCATCCATAGTTTAACGGGTATTGTATGTATTTGAAATGATTTATTTTAGTTGAGAATAATACAAACACAAATTTACAAGTACCGTTTATAGTCCTTCACATTCGCATTTCGTCCACGCTGGAATTCGGCTATATTCCTATATTCAGCAATGTAAACAACGAATCCAAAGCAAAATGTACTGTTAAAATATTTTCCTGTATGTATTTCTGTAAACAAACGATTCCGTAATAATAAGTTTGAATACTTTTAATAGCATTCATTTTTGATTATTGGTATATGGAGGCTGAAATGCTTATTAGAAGTTCGATATCATATGGCCAAAACTGTCACAAGAACCATACCTCACTTGGGATGAAAGAAAACCCTACATTTTAAGTATAAAATGCATTATATCTCAATTTCTATAGCTACATCTTGTTTATTGATTTTCATTGACGAGAAGAGGAGTGTTTATGTTTTAAATTTACATCAATATTCATCCGTATTTTCTCCAATTGGAATTATTAAAGAATAATCGATTACAGAGATAAACAAATAATTTTTCTTGTGTTCAAGGCAGGTGATTTTGAACAAAGGGAAATGACTACACTGACAATTGTTTCCATGAATTTACTATTCTGTTAATGTTTGTTCAATATAAATTGTGGAATATATAAAATTCGCAAAAGAAAAATCTCATAGCTAGGTAGTTAATTGTACCAAACACTGGTTGTTTGTTGAAAATCGACTTTATGCCAGGAATGCTCGATTTCAAATCTCTCATTAAATTCTCTATGAATTTAGATAAAACTCTTTTACTCCTTCATAACATTGATTTGTTCCTAATGACGAATGGGAAATGCCATTTCTTTTGGGGTTGTTTAAGTCTGGTAGTACACCGTCCACGGACATTATATATAAATTAAATCAGTCAGGCAAACGTTAAGTTAAGACTACATTTAACCATACATACTTTGTTCGTTTGATATTGAAATAAACATACATAAATGTGAATTTGTTTGCTCATAAATGAGGAATTGTATAGTTCTAAATTATCTCAAATTTACATAAATATATTATTTCATCTTACCTGCAAATATTTAACAGCAAAGATGTCAATAGTGCAATGCGTTTACCTTGTCTTTCAAAATATAACTCTAACGGTTTATTGATTTGCATTGACGAGAGCATGCATGATTATATTTTTAATTTTCAATAACATTTATGAGTGGTTTCTATAATTATGTTCTTAGTCACTAAAAATCGATTAAAGATATATAACAAATAATCAAATCTTGTTTTAGAGATTTGTGAACTTTGTACAAAACAAATGACTACACTGACCATTGTTGCAATAAATGTTGTATTCTGTTAATGCTTTAAATATAAATTGGGGTATATCAACGAATAAACGACAAAAGATGTTAAGGCTATGAAGTTAAGAGTAAAAACCGACTTTATATTAGGAATGCTCGGCCCCAACCCACTCCATTCTCACCACACCACCAAAATTAAAAATCTAAGCACCAGTACATTGCTGAAATATGCTCACAATGAACGCACATTTTAAAGAAAACATCATAATTGGGCTATCTAAAAATTTATATAAATTTTTTATACTCGTCCGTTACACTCATGTGTTCCTACTAGCTTACGAACTAGACAACGAGACGATTAATTGGTTGATTCGATGTTTCCTTTAAGTCCAGCGAGCAGTGTTTTTTGCTATATTCAGGACGAGAACAAGTTAACAAACAATAAACCAGTCGGAAAAAAGGGAGATGGAACAGATGAACACAATTTCGAATGCCACTGGAAAAGTTCGGAGCATTGGGTATGGGATGAGAATTAAGCCTTTTGTAGCGGCAACAATGAACCTACTCTCTTTTAAAATGTTTAAAAGGGGTTTTTATCGCGTAAGGTGCTTGGCACTATCCACACTCGAATAGAAGAGATAGGAATATATTAGCTGGGATTTGCATGTAAACAAATATTTGGAATTGTAAATTCAAACTGTGTTTGTCTTGATATTTAAATGATTCAGATTTTTAAAACTACGGTGAGAGTACGATAATATTAAAGTTTATAGACTTATAGCAAATATTAGTATAGGTTTGTTTTAGTATCGTGTACTTAAACACATAGATTTTTTTGTACAATGTCCACAAAGTGTCAGGTTATATGTTGAGTTTAAATATGAGAAATAATGTGAGTTTTAATTGAAATTAATTCAATGATAATTGATCTATAAACCATTATACAGATGCTGCAAGCACATTGTTTCGTCTTGAATTTCAATTAATAATTGTTTATGCATTTATGTACAATATTTGATTTCGATTTGCATTTTTAGAATGTTACATATCATTTATCGTCAATCATTAGAGCATTTCTAAAGTTCATATGTTAAAATTCAATTGCATATTAGCTCAAAGACTGTTTTTTTAAAAAGAATCTTGTATTGAACGTGGCTTTGATTGAAGATATCTGGCAGGACCACGAGTTTTACAATATCAGGAAGATTTAAAAATCTAGATTTCAATATTAAAATATAATAAGAAAGATTTTTACGCATTTCTTTAACAAGCAGAAAGTGCTTTTCATGGTTCATGGCGTTACTGCAAGAATGGTTTCAAGGTCAATTGAGATATCCGCTCATTTCTACAAAAAAAATTTCAATGCTTATTATAATTTTGTATTCTAGAGATAAAATAACATGAAGGTTACAAAAAAACCGAACATCGAGGAAACTGTCATTAAAGACAATCCACAAATCAACGCCCAGGAGACCGTCAAACTCCAGAATCAACAACCAAAGATACAGTTACTACAACAAGTCCCGACTTGGTACGGGCATTTCAAAAGAAATGGTGGGTAATTTACCCAGGTTTTCGGCATACCAAACCTCCCACTTCCATTACTGTAGTATTTAAGTTGATTTGTCGAAAATTAACATATCAAATAAACATATATTCGGCAATATATGATGAACGATAACAGAATACTACATACCGTTGATGAATCAATCGTTTTTTTAACATAAGACGTAGACGGAGTAGGCCTTTTCTGCTTGCTGGCTACTCCCGTCTATACTAAATGCCGCACCCCTTTGAAAAATATTTTGTGCTTGCATTATTTTATTAATCCATATTTTATCATTTTATTTCTAAAATCCAGTAGAACAAATTTAGATACGATAACCTGTTCATGTTTATACTATGCCTATGTAGTTTACTTGTTACAATTTGTCCATGACTTTTCCTACGGAAATTGTACAAAATAAGTCAGCCATTTTTGTTTTTTGTTAACAATTGTTCGTCCGCTTTCGTTGCGTTCAATGGTATTCGGACAAACCACGAGACTTTCCCGCCTTAAGTGTAGACGTCATCACCCGAAGGATTTCGAATAAACAACAATAGATTGTTCCTAAAGTACACATCCGTTCTAATTAAGGTCAAATTTTAGTATGGAAAATCGCCCTATCAAAATTTAAAAACCGCCATATTTCAAAACGCTGAATATCTGGAGGAAATACTGTTACTTTCAAAAAGTACCCTTCTTGATTTACAAAAAGATCATAAGCTGAACCATACGCGGTAAGCAGTTTCATTTGTCACGCAAAAAACCCTCTCCAAGATACGTTCACTTGTAGTATAATAAATTTATGTACATAAGGTAAGGTCGTTTCTAGGAAAAGGGAAGTTTGTATTTCGGTCTACGCACAAAATGAATACTCACTTTGGAATGTAGAAATTTCGTAGAGCATCATTTTTATGCTTCAATAATGTATCTGTTATTATCTTCGAATGGTTTGTTAAATAATTTTTGTTATTTTTGCATGTTGATAATTTTGCAAAAAATATTACAGACAATAGTTTTCTTTTTACTTTTAAATAGGCCATACACTTTGAGTTCTTCCAGTTTTAACGTTTTGAATAGAATGGATATAATCATTTAACTATTTGTAATTAAATCATTGGCAGACACCCAGTCACCGATTCAATGAATGTGATACTTACAATGATACGTAAGTATCATGACCATTTCCGATATATCACAATGCACAAACTTTGGTTAGTAGTGAATGTTTAACATAAAT
The DNA here is from genome assembly GCA_944474755.1 of Limnoperna fortunei. Lineage (NCBI taxonomy): Eukaryota > Metazoa > Mollusca > Bivalvia > Mytilida > Modiolidae > Limnoperna > Limnoperna fortunei. The sequence continues at coordinate 35,795,726 of OX104119.1, forward strand.
CTAGGGTAATTATCAAACGAATCTCTTAATTAAAGTATCGGATAAAGAAAACATTTCGTTGCCTTGACTATTCTAAAATCTCATACTATTTATACCAAAATAACTCTTGTATATGTCCAAAGCCTTAATCTTACAGAAAATTGTTTAATAAAATAAAATATTTTACCTGATAATCTATCATACTTCCATTTACTTCTTATTGATCTGGACTGCATACAATCAATTCATCCTTGACAAATATTAAACAAAAATCAATTGGTATCCATGGATGCAGGTAAATAAATATGCATGTTATTTGCACAATATATTTTAAAAGTTATTTATGTATACGTAGATATATAGATTTTAACAACTGAAGTGGCCCATATTTACGCCCTGAGGCGAAACCGAAGGATGTAAAGGGGTTCTAAAGGTGATAAAATCTCCATATATTGAATAGTGTATTACTGTGGATACATCCGCCGCAAAACATGTTCTGCATTCTGCACTCTACATGAAGGAGTTTGATGTTATTTCTGCTTGTATTGTAAGGCACGTTTATATCAATAGAACATGAGGTTTGTTTGTTCTAATAGTGTTTAACGTCACTTTTAGCTATATCATGGCGTCCAGTTTGGGGGAAGAAGTCGGAGTACATGGAGAAAACTCCCGAAGCGCAGTAGGAAAACTGCAATCGTTGTCAATTAATATTTGTGTCGAGCGCACCATGTCCGCAGTGAGACTCAAACCCGTAACCTACTTGTTGACAGACCATGTGATCATTAGTAGACGAACTACATAAAACAATCGGCCACCGAGGCCCCTCAAACATAAGGTATTATATGGTTATGTAACGGAGAATAGCTTATACTACCATTTAGTCAGTGAAAGTACTCCTTTTGTTAAACATTACATCCATACGATTCCTTTAATTTGATATATTTTTAGCGCTTCTGTTTACAATCTATTAATAGAACCGACACGTTTAGAAAATCGATAATGTAATACACACCCCTGCAATTACAAAGATATTGAAGAAATAAACTGTTCCAGATAAATAGAACCGTCCTGAATGTTGACACATTACTGTTTGTTATATGCTTAAACTCTTCCTGCTGACGTCATAGAATTTTGGTATAAAAAGCCGTGAAACCCTGTATTTTGTGTCATTCTGTTCTTGACCACCGATGGGATCTGTGGAAGCCCTGCAAACGAGTTGGTCAAGAACAGAATTATCCAAAATAGTCCTTCGGATGAGACGGTAAACCGAGGTCCCGTGTTGTTCAGGAACCGTCACAGCCTGTGCACGTTAAAGATCCCTCCTGCAGAGTTCGTTAAGAGTAGGCCTCTTTGGGCCGCTGCAGAGGCAAAATTTGTTATGGATACCCAAAATTGTTTTTTTTTTTTGCCGTGGCATTCTAAATTGCAGACGTTCGAATTGTATTCATTTTCTAGATAAGTGCAGGTGTTTTGTGTGTTTTTGCTGTCTATTGAATAGCATTCTGTTTGATTACAAGAGAGAACGAATGTGTTGAAACTAAGATTTTCTGGTCCTTCATACTGGTCTGAAGCACCAGTTGGTGTTGTTACATGGTCCGTTGGGGATCATTATATTGACCATTGGTTGGTCATGGTATTCAGTTTGGTATATAGGTATACTGATGTTTTTGCTTTCTATTAGGATAATAGATGTAATGCCTGGGTTGACAGTTTCTTCAGATTGAAGTTATATAATAGACAACAGTGCTTGGATGAAGAATGAAGGTCATGCGGGACGCATGAATTTGGAGGCGTGGGTAGTGTAACGGAGAATAGCTTATACTGCCATTTAGTCAGTGAAAGTACTCCTTTTGTTAAACATTACATCCATACGATTCCTTTAATTTGATATATTTTTAGCGCTTCTGTTTACAATCTATTAATAGAACCGACACGTTTAGAAAATGTAATACACACCCCTGCAATTACAAAGATATTGAAGAAATAAACTGTTCCAGTTAAATAGATCCGTAAAGATCGTCCTGAATGTTGACCACCCCTTGAATTACATTACTGTTTGTTATACGCTTAAACTCTTAATGCTGACGTCATAGAATTTTGGTATAAAAAGCCGTGAAACCCTGTATTTTGTGTCATTCTGTTCTTGACCACCGATCTTTGCGGATCGACTGATTCAGAATTACAGTGTTGAAGCTGTATAGCCTAAACAAGTAGTTCTGAATAGCTCTCAGTGCTGAAGTGCAATAGGCGATAGTGCTTAGGTGACGTTCGAGTACCAGTGCTATTTGACTGTGTCTTTTAGCAAGGTTATTCGAATAAGATTGTTTAAGAAGTTTTGTTGACTTTGAAGTGTTTAGAAGGCAAAGGTGCTATTTGACTGTGTGTCATTTAGCAAGGTGCTATTTGACTGTGTGTCATTTAGCAAGGTGCTATTTGACTGTGTGTCATTTAGCAAGGTGTTATTTGACTAGGGTTGTTTAAGAAATTTTGTCGATTTTAAAAGTGGTTAGAAGCAAGGGTGCTGTTTAAGCTCAAGCTTGGTGTTATTTAACAGTAGCGTTTATAAGTTGTTGATTTTAAATTGTTGAAAAGCGGAAGTGTTGTTTGGGATCGCATATCAAACAGGATTCCACAGATCAATCTGACTTACAGCAGATTCGTACCCAAGGGTTAAATACCATAGCCCAGTTTCGGCTCGGTATACACGTTACAGTTATACTATAAACTGTTGTAAAGTATCAGAAAAGATTAAGTCAATATTTTTAAGAATTATATATACAGCATGCCTGATTGCTTTTACGCATCAATGGTGTCAATGGCTGTACTTTTCATGAGTAATTTAAAGGTTGTATTACGTTAAAATGTTTTCCACCTTGAACATGATTTATTGCATAGGCTCCAACGCAAACTAGAGATCATCCAGTTACCTAGACTCAACACTGAGGTTGCAGGTTCGAGTATCACTGCGGGCAGGGTTTACTCGACTCCAATCCTAATTGACAAGGATTGCCAGTTTTCCTACCGATGGTCCGGGGTTCTCTCCAGGTACTCCGGCTTCCTCCCCCATTAAAAATGGACGCAATGAAATAGCTGAAAAATTCTGGAAGTGGCGTTAAACATCATTTAAACAAAAAAGTAAATGTACTGTTTCGAAAAATTATAGTAAGTTTTAATGTAATTGTATTAATTTTCGCGTCTATAAATGAATAGCTTTTATATACAAAGGCAATATATTTAGTTCAAGTATGACAAATCACATATATATCAACTTGTCAGCTTCGGGTGCCAGAATACTCGGCTTAGATATGCAATACATTTGATTGTATTTCAACATTGAATATTTAGCCATGCAATAACAATACATAGTTAAGATAAAGGATATGTATACACGTCTATTAAGTTTAATACACAATGTCATCGCATTTCCATTTTAAAAGCGAATTGTACCCACATTTTTTATTTTAGTCGTTTGACAGCGGAGATCGAACTCGTGTCTGTAATTACATCTAGAGCATCCGTCCGCTGCAAAACGGCGTTTCATTGGCTATGTATTTCTTTGGGTTGAACATGTCATTGTCATACACATTGTGCAACAAGAGATTTACTTGTCACTGTTTTTCATACAACCAGATCGAAATTGTGAGCAAGTATGCAGATCCGTGCAATTGTTTCGTTTATAATTATTTATCAACGCAAAACATTTGATTATGTTTCAACATTGGATCTTAACAAGTACACTAATTATGCATAGTTACGATAAACAATAAGTATAAATATCTAATGAGTTAACTAACTTATATTGTCGTATTTTACATTCTGAAACACATAATGGATTTTAAGTCGTTCAACATTGTGGATCGAACTCTGATCAGTTTATCACATATATATCTATTGTTACACGGTCTAATTTTTCTTTTGTCATTTACATACAGGATGTTTTTTGCGCTACCAGAGCATTATTACAACCATTTGTCATGTTATCATAATTGATCTAAAAGAACATATACAGATACGTGCATATAGCTTCGTTTTGAATTTCTCTTTTTGTTGTAATTTGATTTGCAGTTCAACAATGAATTTCTGAATTTATAATGATAAATTTGGCGACTATTTGCATATAATCTTATCTAGATAGTATTAACTTAAAGACATCACTAATACACTTATGTCGGCCTCTTACTTAGATGTAATTCTAGAAATATACTCGCGTAAACTACCAACGAGACGCCGCAACAAACTTAAACTTTACAATTTTCAACATATGGCCAAATCTTAGTAATATTCCAGCAGCCCTGGTGATGGCGTGTGAACTTGAACATTTTATGCGAGATCCTGCGATCGGTGTCCCGATTTTTTTAGACCGGTCACTAGTGTTTACTACTAAGCTACTCAATCATAGGTTTGTTTTACTTAGGTTGTTTTTATGGTTCTATGGTCGTCACATGACATAATTGATATTGTTTTGGATAAATCAATACGATTGGACATTTTCTCTGAGTCACATGTAGTCTTTCTTATTCCAGGATTTTCCTACCCAATGTCAAGGGTGTCTAATCAGACGCACTTGAATGCATTTATGATTTTTTCTTCTGGTTAATCGCTTTTTGTCGTTCTTTATATGAACAAGGGAAAATGTTCATTAAATATATTGTTTTCATCTATAATAATATAATAATAATAATAATAGAGCTTAATAAAGATTACCAATTCTCCGAATGTTATTCTGTTCTTATTTATTTAAAAAATGCATTTACAAAATGTTATGCATTAATTTAAAACATATTGCCATAGAAATACGGTAATAACACGTTTCCAAAAGAAATTGTTCTACAGTTATCACCTAAATATTTGATTTATTTTTCCGTTAATTATCCCTAATTATAGCTTTAAGATAATATTTAAAGCGGTCTTACACATGGTATATAATGTCACAGTCACGGCTTAAATTGGCCTTCGGCTCGTGGAATATAAATCCGAAGATCGGAATAACATATAATAGCCCGGTAACCGGATTGAATATTCTATTTGGGATCAGTCGTGCGTAAATGAAACGTATTGCACCAGGAGACCATCTCATACAAATGTAATGTTGTAGGAACACCAATCAGTAATACTCCATTTTGTGTTTATTGACTTTTAATAAATAAATTAATGCCATTTATAAATGATATAACAAAAGAATGAATACAAGCGGTTGACTAGTACTAATGTTCTGTTATGTCGGGACTATATTGAGTATTAATTGGGTACGCATTTCCGTTCATGCGTTGTCTGTTTATTTTAGCAGGCGGGGGAATATTATGCGGATGGTTGCCTTCACATTCAAGCATACAGTTATGTTGAGGTAAATATCCCGTTTGTTGTCTTTTTGGCGAAGGACCTTTTACCTCGGGTCGCTGTTCTGGTTCACCATTCATACTATGTATTTGATATTCATAAGGTGAGTACGGTCGATTTGAGGCACTAGGGGGAATTTGTCCATACATTGGATTATGAGCTTGGTGAGGTTTTGGCACGATTGGTGGTTTTCGTTTTGGTTTTTGCACTATTGCGTAATCGTCATCATTTATTGTATAATGCGCAACTTCCTCTTCTGGATCATTAGCACCATTTTGATATGCAATATTTTCATTAGGATAAGGTTCATGAATCTGTTGTGTTAAAGGTGGAATAGGTGGAGGTTGTTCACTATGTAGTAATTCTGGTGGAGGGGGAGGTGGAAATTCATCTTCGGTAGCTTTTGAAATCATTGAACTTTGCATAATGTGATCAGATTTACTCGGTGGTAGATCCTCTGGTTCATCAAAGTCTAGACTATCATACGAAGCATATGGATTTTTCACTTGTTGTGGTCTAAAACTAGATGTTCTGTCTCCCGCTTTTGCATTTTCATCAATTCCACCACTTCCGGCGGAAGTGAAACCTTCATCGGTATAATACGCAGCCTTGCTGACAGATGCATAAGGCCCTTCCGATGACACGGAAGTATACATTTTTGTGTTTCTTTTTTCAATGTGATTGAAACACGTCTCTAGTTCTGGAGATTCTTCTATACCTTCAGAAAACGTTTGCATTGATGTCCCTCCAGGATCAGTTCGTCTGCCAGAATGTGCGGAATCGGTATCCGACATTGTGGCAAGCTTGTATTGTCCAGTTTTGTTTAGTTTACAATACCTGCAAATACATTAAAATTATTAATATAATTAAAGATCAACTGTTCGGTTGAACATTTGAGGGTCTTTCCACATTAATTTTAATTTGTATTACATGATGACATTTAAAATAATCATCTTTTTGCAAAATGCTATAACTTTGCTATAAATATTTTAAAAAAATATTTTGTATTATTTGCCGCAGATTGTCATTCTGAGAGAGATAACTCTTATAAAGTATTATACAACTTTTCACGCCATGTCTTAGTTTACTCGAAATTATTAATAGAACATTTTAGGACGAAAATAATTTCAATATCTTTAAAAAAAGCAAAGGTCAAAAACTAGTACGTGACCTTGACCCATACAAGTTTTCAAGGTCAAAGGGCATGAGTATTTATGGTGAAGACTCCATGCCTCTATCATTACTAGTTAATGAGTAACATGTAAAAAATCAATAAGTTGCATATATAATGGGAGATAACTCGTATAAAATGAAGTCAAATTCTTTCCCTGTAAATGTAACATAGTTGCTCCTTTAAGAGATCAACATTTTGCACTCTTATGTTTCCCTCTATCATTAATAGTTAATGAGTACCATATGAAAAACCAATCAGTTACATATATAATGGGAGATAACTCCTATAAAATAAAGTCAACTCCTTTACCTGTAAATGTAACAAAGTTTCTCCTTTAAGAGATCAACATTTTGCACTCTTTAGTTTCCCTCTATCATTAATAGTTAATGAGTACCATGTGAAAAACCAATCAGTTACATTTATAATGGGAGATAACTCTTATAAAATGAAGTCAAATCCTTTCCCTAAAAACGTAACAAAGTTGCTCCTTTAAGAGACCAACATTTTGCACTCTTTCGTTTCCCTTTATCATTAATAGTTAATGAGTAACATGTAAAAAACCAATAAGTTACATATATAACGGGAGATAACTCCTATAAAATGAAGTCAAATCCTTTACCTGTAAATGTAACAAAGTTGCTCCTTTAAGAGACCAACATTTTGCACTCTTTAGGTTCCCTCTATCATCAACAGTAAATGAGTACCATGTAAACAACCAATAAGTTACATATATAATGGTAGATAACTCCTATAAAATGAAGTCAAATCCTTTCCCTATAAATGTAACAAAGTTGCTCCTTTTAAAGACCAACATTTTGCACTCTTTAGTTTCCCTTTATCATTAATAGTTAGTGAGTAACATGTAAAAAACTAATAAATTACATATATAATGGGAGATAACTCCTATAAAATGAAGTCAAATCCTTTTCTTGTAAAAGTAACAAAGTTGCTCCATTAAGAGATTAACATTTTGCAATCTTTAGTTTCCCTCTATCATTAATAGTTAATGAGTACCATGTGAAAAACCAATCAGTTACATATATAATGGGAGATAACTCCTATAAAATGAAGTCAAATCCTTTACCTGTAAATGTAACAAAGTTGCTCCTTTAAGAGACCAACATTTTGCACTCTTTAGTTTCCCTCTATCATCAATAGTAAATGAGTACCATGTAAACAACCAATCAGTTACATATATAATGGGAGATAACTCCTATAAAATGAAGTCAAATCCTTTCCCTATAAATGTAACAAAGTTGCTCCTTTTGAAGACCAACATTTTGCACTCTTTAGTTTCCCTTTATCATTAATAGTTAATGAGTAACATGTAAAAAACTAATAAATTACATATATAATGGGAGATAACTCCTATAAAATGAAGTCAAATCCTTTACCTGTAATGTAACAAAGTTGCTCCTTTAAGAGACCAACATTTTGCACTCTTTAGTTTCCCTCTATCATTAATAGTAAATGAGTACCATGTAAAAAACCAATCAGTTACATATATAATGGGAGATAACTCCTATAAAATGAAGTCAAATCCTTTCCCTATAAATGTAACAAAGTTGCTCCTTTTAAAGACCAACATTTTGCACTCTTTAGTTTCCCTTTATCATTAATAGTTAATGAGTAACATGTAAAAAACTAATAAATTACATATATAATGGGAGATAACTCCTATAAAATGAAGTCAAATGCTTTTCTTGTAAATGTAACAAAGTTGCTCCATTAAGGGATTAACATTTTGCACTCTTTAGTTTCCCTCTATTATTAATAGTTAATGAGTACCATGTGAAAAACCAATCAGTTACATATATAATGGGAGATAACTCCTATAAAATGAAGTCAAATCCTTTCCCTATAAATGTAACAAAGTTGCTCCTTTAAGAGACCAACATTTTGCACTCTTTCGTTTCCCTTTATCTTTAATAGTTAATGAGTAACATGTAAAAAACCAATAAGTTACATATATAATGGGAGATAACTCCTATAAAATTAAGTCAAATCCTTTCCAGACAAACGTAACAAAGTTGCTCCTTTAAAAGACCAACATTTTGCACTCTTTAGTTTCCTTTTATCAGTAATTGTTAATGAGTAACATGTGAAAAACCAAAAAATTACATATATAATGGGAGATAACTCCTATAAAATGAAGTCGAATTACTTCCCTCCAAATGTGACAAAGTTGCGTCTTAATAAGACGAACATTTTACTCTCAATAAGTGTTTATCTATCTTTTACCGTTTCAAAGGAGTAGCGGACACAAGCAAATGTCAAAATTTAGAACGTGACCTTGACCTTTGACCTTGTGTCCATTTTCAAGGTCAAAGGTCATGATGGTCTAAAGTGAAGACCCCAGGCCTCTATCTCTTTTAGTTGTTGAGATTTGTTTGAATATCACTTACTACTTTTATTTAAAGGGAGATAACTCCTATAAGATGTCGTCAGAACCCTTCAATCAATCTGTCCCAAAGTTGCGCAAGGATATAGGACACATTTTGGTAAAGGTTTGGTATTGCTATCTTTTTTGGTTTAGGAGGAGAAGCATGAACAAGCTTTTTAGTAAAAGGGGAGATAACTCCTTAAAGGAAAAGGGTGCGGTCAGTCAGGGTGAACTGCGAAAGCGCAATTGGTAACCGATATCAGATATAAAATATCAAAGCGACATGTCGCGAAGTGAAAAAACCAGACACCGAAATAAGTTGGCGGAAGAAAAGAGAAAAGAATAATAATAATAATAATAATAATAATAATCAGAACAATAACTATAGGTCTTTCCACAGAAAGGTGGAAAGACCTAATGATATTGCTGCTCTTATTATCATCAAGGCAACAATGTGGTCTTGAACAGTTTAAACATTATTTAGTTGTTTTTAAAGGCATTTTGTTTATACACACATAAAATCAGATTTTCGTCTTGTTTGTTTGAATGATGTTTAACGCCACAGCAATTTTTCAGCTATATCATGGCGACCAGTTCTTATTGGGAGAGGAACCCAGAGTCCCCGGAGAAAACCTCCGACCTACGATAGGAATACTGTGCCTTTAAGTTCAAATATGCGCTTCTTCAAGACAAAATATAGCAACTGACAACCATATAGTTGGGTGCGCATTATACTCCATGGATCATATATGATTTGCGCGTGAATGCCAGGGTGGGGGAGAGGGTCGGTTTATAGGAAAGCGAGCAATTCTTTGTATTATTTCCAGTTATTTTGGGGATGGCATTTCATGACGATGACAGATAGAAAAGACCGTTTACACTATAGACTAAATCGGACCAAAAAATATGTTATAGATGCTGTGTTCACAACAGACAAATAACACATTACGATCGGTACAGAAAGTCTCAAAGCGCTTACGCCAGTTTTCTTGCCGAATGTCCGGGTTTTTCACAGGGCAGTTATGGTTCCCGTAATTTGTTTTCCTGTTTGTTCCTCACTATTCCTCGTTTACTTTATTATTATAAACTTGTTCTCGTCCTGAATATAGGTGAAATATTACTCATTGGACGTTTAAGTAAATAATCAATCAAATCAGTTAATCTTGATTATTTTTTTCTAACGACTCCCGAATAGGAACAAATACATAAACACGCTTATATGGATAAAAATATTTGTTACTCAACATACACAGCAGTCTTATTTTCCATTGTTTAAAACATAAATTACCACCTACCTACAGCAAACCAAGCATAGAGCGATAACCAGCCAGAAAGCAATGACGAACAGAAATAAATTGATGACAACTATTTCTGCAAAAAAAAAACAGAAACTAAGTGATATGAAAGTAAATATTCGTCTGGTCAAGAAGTTAGTTCTATTAATAACCCGGATGAGAAAAGTGAATATATTTACTGTGATATTGCTCTCCAACTATTACCAAAAGGTTGGTTTCAGTGATAACCTTGATTAGTGTTGTTTGTGGTTTGTGTTTGTTGAAACTTGTTTACGTATTTAATGTACATTGTGGTAAATATTTTTAAATCGGGTATTCATTCTTCTGTACAACAGAAATACAAAAATTGTGAATTAAACTTATCGTTAATTGTAATTGTTTGGTTTTTGTCGCTTTTTTGCAGCATTTTCCTTTGATCCGTATGTGCTGCATTATATTATCTCACTCCCATCTTTCCCCGCTGTCAATTCGTCGTTTTTAATTAAATTAAACACAGTGATGTCACAGTGTTACAAAATAGTGATAAACAAATTATTTACATGTTATGGTACTCGATGCATTTTCTTGTCATATCATATCAGGGCTTTCGCCTTTCGATGAGAAAGGGACGAGAAAATGCATCTCGTTTAAAAAACGCAAATAATCTATAAGTATTGATTTGCATTAAACACACGTTCTCCCACAGTTCCGTACAACAAACTTCTTTTGAGTCCCAAACTAGTTCTTGCTCTTACGGATCATCCAATATTTCTTGACCAAATAAAAGTGTGGTAGTAACGCTTTTCACGTCTTTTTAACGACTCGAATGGTAAACAATCCATCAGTCTTTCACTTTCCTCTAGATTTGACTCTATTGCCCTTAAAGAACCTTTTACCGTAATTTGCACTGTACAATACGAAATAATGTACCGGTATTATGCATGTACGCGCAAGTTAATTTGTTTAATTCATTCAACTTCAGCGTATTTTTAAATCTCTAGTGTACAACACTCAGCTAGGCTTATCAGCTGATCTTCGATTATACATGTAGGTGAAATTCCTAACCACAGTGTCGTTAACAGTTACATTTTTGGTCCTCAGTGAGCTATATGTATTCATCATGCGTTAAACAAGTAAGGTATATGTGTGTGGTCTTAAGGAACGGTCAATGTTTATTGGGGTTTTTGGACCGGTGCAAAATGTAATACGACACATACGTTGTATGCTGTTATTTTCAGCACTGATAGTTCAACAAGATTTTTTCATACCAAAATCATCAATGAAAAAAATTCTAACATTCGAAACTGCAATCACACAATTTGTTTAACAAAGGCATAAATACTAAATTGTATCCATAAAATTATTCAGTAGATAAGACACCATAACACATCTGATGTAGGACAGCAACTTGTTTGAATTTTAAGGAGATAGGACATTACATTTTTAAACATGATAATTTTAAATTCACCGGTCCAAACCCACTAATTTATATTGACCTGTTACCAATAATAGTGAACATTAAAATCTTACTAAATACGGAGTAGAATCTTTCCGGATTAAAGGACGATATGGTAACACCATCTGTGTTGTTACCTGCAAATGTAAATCAGACATTAAGAATCGCTAAACCAAAATGTTTTAAACTCGGCTTATACGACTTTTGTTTGGTTGTTAACTGTTCTATTTTTCTTTCGAAACACGGTTGGTACAAAAGTTTGAGTTGTCTTTCTTAGAATACACACCGATTTTACAGCGCTATTGCCAACGCCGCTATTAATAAAAACTGGACGCCACTATAATTTTTTTTAATGGCGTTAAAAATCCATTTAACCAACCGAATAGATATGACGGTTCTGATGTACATGTGACCTTCTTTCATGCACCCAGAAAAAATCGGTTTCTGCATCATTTTAAATAATACACACCGTCCAGCAAAAAAAGTCATTTTTTTATATTGATGACTATTTTTTTTTAACTAGGGTTAAATGAAAGACTTGGATAACATCAAATAATCGAATCAATAATCTTTCACTCTAAATCTCTCAAATGTTTCAGACGTGGTTACTAGAAATTCTCCTCGATCTATCAAGTTTAACGATGTTAAACTCTATTTAATGATCAAACGCGAAACGCTTAATAGATGTGCAAGATTTTAAGTTGTTATTAGAAAGTGTCGAATTGAGGAAGGAAAATCGGATAAGGCATCCGCAGTTAATGGGTCTTTAATACTTTACGTAAAAAATTGGTCCAGTGAGGGCAAGCCGATTACAGGATAAATCCAAAAGAATGAGAAACGTGGAAATAGGAGCAATATTGAAAGGGTATTAGGCAGAAATCTTATTAAAATGACACAGTAAAACAATCGCTATAAGTAAGAGGAACGGATTAAAAAAGAAAATATAAACCACAACTGTTACATCGGATAAGGTATTGTTTGTTTATTTGTTTGTTTGTTTGTTTGAATGTGGTTTAATGTCAGCAATTTTAAGCTTATTCATTTCGTCTAGCTTTTACTGCAAGAGGAAGCTGGCGTTCACGATGGTAAACCCTGACCTTCAGTAGGAAAACCGCCAATCATGGTCTATTAAGGTGGAGTCAAGCATATCCTGCTCCAGTAAGGTTCGAACTAGCAACCTCTGTGTTGACAGGCACGTGATCGATAGTTAGATAACTACATTAACCAATCGGCCACCGAGGCCCCGAAACTGATGCCAGGTAAAGGAATGTGAAATGGTAACAGAAAAGCTTTGTCTTTTCTAATATATGGTAATTCAGTTTTTATTAAGAATTGAAGGCATTCTTTGGAAGTTTCATTGACGTATGAAAGCGTTGACCGAAGCGCATTTAAAATGGGCTTCGGTCAACGCTTTCATACGCCTATAAAACTTCAAAAGAATGCATTTAGTTCTTATACTGACATTACATTTTGTTTTAAAAAATGCCGGTGTCCTGATTTAAATCGTGCACAATGTATTTGTGTTGATTTTAATTACTCCGCGTTGTTTGTTTACTGTGGACGTTGTCAAGGAAACGCGTGATCTTCATGGCTACCGGTTTCAATGAGAAATGCAAAGAATGACTCTAAGTCATTTGTAACGGTTTGAACCAATAGAAATCTTGGATATTGAGGAAGACGAATCTAATGTAAATATTACCTATTGGAGCAGGTACACTTTTCATTTAATTGTAAAGGGAAGTAACTCGTCAAGGGAGATAACAGACGTACTTTAAAACCGTCACTGGCCTGTGTGCTTAAAAGTTTAAGTCTGATCTCGGACGAGATGACTACAAAATTTATTTAAGTCGTAAATCAAACAAAACAATGAAAGTCAATATAACTTTTATCTGATTCTAAACACAAGGGTTACTATTGTAATAAATAATGATGTAGTTTCATATCATTTGTAACAATGCTTGATATTTACCTGATACATTTTTAAAAATAAAATTCCTGTCATCTCTTGTTGTGTATGGTCCCATCTCTGTCAGGTTGGTAAGAGGATGAGAAGTGGAACATTGCGTCATGTACGGAGCATACGATGGGCGGAGCGACCGGTATTCTTGTACTGCAAGAAAAGAAATAGAGAAACAGCTGTTTACTAAAAAGAAAACTCTGTTGTCTAACTTAATCTAACATATTTTGACTGTTTATGTGTCTATGTATTTTTTGTTCACTTACGCATTGTATTTCTAATCTTTTCTAACGTTTCTTTCAGTTTAGTTTATGACGATTTAAAATAATTTAAGGGAGCCTCGATGGCCGAATAAATAAGGGAGTTATGTACTTTAATAGTTTGAGTGTCGACACTGAGGTTGCGAGTTCTAACCTGATTTCACGCAAGAGCAGAACCTTAATTCAGAAGGATTATCCCTTTTTTGTCGAAGGTATGTATTTTTCACTGATATTCATGCTTTCTCACCAAATAGAAACTGGAATCGTGATATGAATTAAACATTTGCTGACGACGGCTTTAAAAACAAATCACAAATTAAATAATTTTACGAACATATAGCCGACTAATTTTGCAAATCAGATACCTGAATAAGCAGTAATTTTAAATTGATTGAATTGATTGATTGATTGATTGATTGATTGATTGATTGATTGGATGTCCAGCGAGCAGCATTTTAGCTATATTCTGGACGAGAACAGGTTAACAAACAATTCGTTAAAAATGGACCAGAGGATACAAATTTTGATTGCGACTAGAAACATATGGGTATAGGTAGGGGCGGAAATTTAGCCTTTTGTTGCGCTACAGCAAGCCAACGCTTATCGAAATCTACAAAATCGGTCTTTAGCGTGCAAGGAACGTGGCACTCTCCAAACGCGTTAACCATTATGGTCCGCGGTCAGGCGTTCCATGCTATGACCTCCCCCGAAACGGTAAGGCATCCCCTACCCGCCACCTGGGGAAACGCTGGGCAGCTCAGTGGGTCGAGCTCTGTGAACACTCACAGTAAGGCCCCAGAATTTAAAATAGACAATTTGTTGTCTCTTAGAATTTCAATTTAATGAAATTTTACATAAATAGAAATAATTCTCTGCTAAAAAAAATTGTAAATAAAATTTTTAATTGTTTTGATTTACTTTACAAAAAGGTAATCGAAACCTCGGAATAGAAAATAGATTTTTTTCTTGTTACCCAAATTTATTTCTTCGCAAAACATTAACTTTACAAGTGTCAATAACTCAATTATTTCGACATATGAAGCAGAGTGATATTTGCCACATTCGTTCTCTTAGGACCTATATTATCACGCGCAATTATGGCAATAAATTGGCTTGTAAGATAATTATTTTGTGATGAATAAAACATCACCGTTGCTTTAAAACATATTACATTTTAACGTTCCTAGTAAAATCAATAATATAATATTTGTGATTTTGTCTACAAAATCTTGCAAGAAATCATGTCCTTAAATGTCAAGCAGTGATTTTAATATTTTCTTCCAGTTTATTAATGAACTGATTTTAGAGGTGTATTGATTACACTGTGAACTCTGACCTACAACCTATTAGGCTGGGTTATAAGTTTTGTAAAAGAGACAACGGTCGCATTATGTTGTGGGTCTGTAAGCGTCGTTTGTCTGTGCACGGTGATACCGGTATTTGTTTTTGTGCTATGACGACGATTGGTTTTCTATTTCACTGAGAATTCCCTATCGTTTATGAGTAAAATGGGTCCAAAGCTTTTACTCGAAACTATCTGTAATCTTATACATCTAAATGTTTTTGTTTTGCGTTTTACCAAGCAAAGAAAATAATATTAAACTCAAATTTCATCCAGCGCATCTACAGTTCTTAAGCCGCGCATGTAAACAATTGCAGCACAGAGACGCTATAGGATAAATTTGAAGTGTACAATGTAGTGTTGATTAAACCTTACCACGTGACCTTTATACATAATATTTAGATTTTCCGACGATCAAGTTAATTTAGCAAATAGGTTTTATTCAACAGATGTTAATATTTTGCATGTTGTAAAATATCTGATCATAATATGTTCGTTCGTGAAATCATGAGCATTTTAAATGTTTTTTGCCTTGCTCTTTCAAAAACAGGAAATACCTCTAAGGGGAATAACTTTAACAAAACACACCGGCGAAATGGTACAAACCTCAAAGGGACGTAATCTTTGGAAAAAAAGATCGTCGAAGTGGTAAAAACCTTTAAAGGAAATAACTGTTGAAAAAATCTGTAATTGCACTTTCAAATTTTTACAAAGATGTAATTCGTAGCTGGTCTTTTGCAAAATCAAATAATATGTTACTATCTTGAATTATTATATTAAATGCGTGAAACAGTGACAAATGAATGACAGAGCGGAATGGAATTCGATCGTGTATCTGTTTGAGTATAACTGCGCCTTAACCTGTCTGAAACGGTTGTTTTGATAAACATTTTTTGTTCTGCATATCATCTTAAATCAAATAAACGAACAATCGGCATTTGTGTTGCGAAATTTTAATATGATTTTATTTAAGAGAAAAGAGATATATTTCGTTTGTCTAGCTACCAATAAATTTATATGTCTGTACTGATGACATATTTCATGCACGTGATTTCATGTAATTGGAAACTTGATTATTTTTGTAAAAATAATCGTCTTTTGCTTGTCGGAGAGACTCCATAACTTCAATACACATCGAGGATAAACATACCTTGGTAAGATAACACGAAGCGGTTTCCATGATCGTCTCCCACTGGATATTCATAATTCCGAACATATAGTGCACCACATGACTTTCGGATAACCTCGGTACTTGGTGTTGTACAGTATTGTTCATACTTTACTGTATTTGTACGGCAATCTGTGTATGTTATTTTCAAAGAATTTGTGTCACACACTCTCGTATTCTCTCGTGAGTATAAGACGTGAATAATAACTTCCACATACTGATTTAATCCTGGAATTACTGCCCAATAACATCCATTTAAATTTCCATAAGGATTCGCCGGAAATCCCGGACTTTTTAGTATTCCAAAAGTGTGTGAAAGTGTTGACATTTCTCTTGTACAAATATCGTTCGAAAGGTAATCTACAAGCACAAAATAACATATAAAAAGACATACATATTTTCTCAACGTTACTTTCGATACATCACAAATATAAGTCACCATTTAGAAGAGGGTCAGAACAAATGTACTGCAATAAATTAATGAAGTTTAAAGTCTGGCATATAGTTAGTAATTTAATATAGGTATTCACAGTTTATGTTTGCTCTTTGTTGTTCTTTTTGGTTTCTTGTTTATTTCGTCTGTCTGTCGTGTGTCTTTGTTTAAATCCAGATTCAGTCACTGCGTTTTGGTTCCGAACTTTGTTGACCGTTCGATTTCCATACATTTTACTTAAAAAAAATAAATTTTGCGAATACTGAGAATACTGACTTTTGATTGGCTGAAAAATATTTTCTATCAGAGGATGAAAAACATTTGATCTTCATGGAGACACGCGCCATTTGACGTTTTATATTACTCCACGGTAAAATAACAGTTTTTGTATTGATCTCTTTTTTTCAAAAATGTCCAGTTACAAAAATAAAATTGTTGAGTTTATTCTATTGTTTGAATTTATTTATAAGTATTAACTACAAAAAATATTTTCTCCATCACGGGATAACAAAATTTCCGTTGTGCAAATTTAATATAATCCGCTACTACGCGGGTGCAAAACGGAAATTGTGTTATCCCTCGATGGAGAAAATATTTTTTGTAGTTAATCCTTAAATAATTTATAACGGTGTCAGCGCTTTTTCTGTAGTGGGGACTATTTCAGTTGTTTATAGTCCCAAAAATTGTAATGGTCTAATTGATTGTACAGTGAAAAAAGGAAAAACACTACACTTGATTTACATTTTTCTATCCAGTGAAATGTTATAATAATTTTAAGAAAATTGTCTACATTTATGTAAGTAAAAGAAACTTATAGGAGCTGTTTCTGATTTTAAAAAAAGTACTAATTTAACTGTTAAAAACCAGAAAGAATTCGATCCGACACACAAATTGACTGTGCAACATGACCTTTCCAAGGCCAAACGTATCTTACCACGGCAAGATGAGTAACTTGTCGTGACGAGATACGTACATGAACTTTGCCGTGGCGAGATAATAACTCTCCGTGCAAGATAATATCGTTTTCTTCATGTCGCTAATACGCTTCCGTAGGATAATCCTGTGGTAAACAATTTAAAATTTATGGAATTTAAGACCATATAAAGAAAGAATTTACCACCAAGGTGCTATATATTCTAAATATATCAGACTATTTGGCAGGCAGGTGTTATAAGCCTTCTGAAAACAAATATATATTACATGTTTTGTTCAACTCTCAATAAATGTACAAAAATTTACAAAAATAAATTGCCAGTCTATTGTATGTTTGGCAGTGTTTAAAATTCTTTTTAAGAAGCAAAATTAATGTTTACGGTCTAAAAAATATCCAGACTTTATATACGTGTAATTCGTTTACCACAGTGTGAGAATTCGTTTTTTCAGCTATATGATAGTCGGAACAATAAAGTGTTACATATCTGATGTTCTGTTCTATACATTTTATTTGCACTGACATTTCTTTTTAATTTCATTCATAACAATAATTCTAGTTCTTTCCCTTCCCTTTCGGTTTTAAGGGATATGCGTATTAAATGTGCAGAAACCGAAACCTGGATCGGATCAAAGATGTTAACTATCAGGTTCAATGGGCCCCCTTCAATATCCATTCAAAACAACACTTTTGACTCTGGTTTATTGCAATAATATACTGCTGGTGAGATTGGACGTGATTTGAGCCATATTCGAGGTGCATTCTGGGAACGCCTGTCATTTTTAATTTCCATTTGTACTTTCATACTTATATACTGCTGGTGAGATTTGACGTGTAGTTGCTTTCTTACCTGGTATACAAATATAATCTACAATTAAATTTGCATTTTGAGGAAGAGCGTTCAGGCACGTGGTATTTGGCATGAATATGCGCAGTCCAGAGGCAAAACAGGAAGTTCGTCCTTCACACAGAATATATAAAGTATGCAGTATATTCCAGTTACATTCCGAGTCAGGATTGGTACAAAAAGCTTTCCGAATGTGAATTATATTTCCAGGTTTACAAAATAAACCTTCGCTTTCATCACTGCATAGATTTGTTCTACATGGTGGCAGAAGAATATCTGAAAAAATGAAAGTAGAAAACTGCATGCCATTGAAGAATGTTTACTGCATTTCAGCAAAGTGTTTACTTTACTTGTTTCCAATTAATATATTGTATTAAAATTGTTTCAAAAGAACATTTTCTTATTCAATTCCCCCCTCCTTTTCCAATAAAAGAAAACAAAGAAAGAAGTGAGTTTAAATTCCGATGATGGTAAGAAATATTTGACACTGTTAAAATCTAATTCTAACAGTCTTGGGCTTAATTTGTAGACGTCAATATATAATAGCATTTCGTTTCACAATACATGTTTTATTTTTAAAGGAAACAAACAAGAATAAAATATCATAGATACACACTTTTTGTGCAAACTAAAATACATTATTTTAGTTATCTCATTATGACAATCTCACTTGAACAAGTTGTATACTGTATTATTTCTTTCCTCATAACCAGTTGCATGACTGGAGCCATATTGGAGGTGCATTCTGGGAACGCCTGTCATTTTCTATTTCTACTTTCATACATAACAAAGCATTCTAACACACAATCATTTCAATAAGTGTGCTTTTTATTGGTTGATTTTAGCAAGTAGGCATAGACGTGTTGACTGAATAACATAAATGTTTTTTTCACAAACAAACGTCTGACAAATTTTCAATCTTGGCAACAAAGCTGTGGAGGATTCCAATATAAGTCCCCACCTCAAACGAAAAGCTAGATCCGTTATATATGTATTGCACGCTATTTTCAGAACAATTCGAGAAAGATGTCTTGTCGGGAAATAAGGTAGTTTTCCTTTGGGAAATTATGAAATATATTTCTCGGTTGGTTTTTTAAAGTTTATAGCACCAAGTGAAAACCTCCGACCTGCGGTTGGAAAAATGGCAATTCTTTTCAATTAAGATTGGAGTCGAGCACTCCATGTCCACATGGAGACTCGAACCCGTAAGCTCATGTAGTTTTTGATAGTGTTGATTATTAAATAACTAAGTACCTTAACCGAGGCACCTTAAGTTTTATAAATAGCACCTACGCAATGAAGTGCCCAATACCAATCCAATTAAATGAATTACTGTGGGAGTAATTTGGAACAGCCATAAGTCACGTCTAAACCGTCGCTTGTTGATCATTAGTTTAATTGATCACTTGTTTACAACGTCTTGCAATCCAAGCCTTTTAAGGAATTCATATTTAGAATCGTTAATGTCTAGACACAGTAAATATTTCACCAAATAATTTTTTTTATAATTACCTCTAACACACCGGTAGGTAATTAACACCTTCCGCAAAGTAAACCCTTTACAATACGACCATATTTGATTCTTAAGGCCAAGAGTTGCGCAGGAATTCTGACCATCACAGATATTCACGATTCTCTGTTTTTCTGGACACGTGTAGTTATTTGGAAGACACAAGACATCAGATATGCGCAGGATGCGTCCAGCTCCACACGTCAGTTGTCTACCGCTATTCTGGCAAGCATCGGTTGACAAAATCTCGTTTATTTCTGCAAAGAGAAGTAAAGATTGATTGAGTTATTGTTGTTTAACATCCAGCAAGCAATATTTCAGCTATATTCAGGACGTGAGAAGTAAAGAGCAAATGTCATTATTGTTTACGTTCAATAAGAACTCTTGTGCATGAACTTTGAACAAACCTCAACAGAAGTCTATATTACTTATTAATCTTTTTTAGCTTCTTTCATCCTATACGAGTTCATAAATTTTTTTATTAAATGAATAGAATTTTGCATACTTTTGATTGGTCTAAAACAACTTTCGGATCACGATAAATCGCAACAGTACTAAAATTACATGTATGAACATGCAGTTTTAAACTGGTCAAACCCAAGTCAATATTATTTGTGAGCAGGTTAGCCTGTTTTTCATAACTGTTGCAAGATAACTAAAAATTTTAATTTTACTGGTCATCTGAATCATCTGTAATTATAAAATATAATGTAAAAAATGTAAGAATAAAATAATTGACTTTTTATACTCTTTTCAATATTTGAAAATGTCATAAAACTGGAATTTCAGATCATCAGCATATCAATATCAAAATGCAATATTAAAAGAAAATATAAAGGGTAACCAGCATTACAACAATTACAAAATGTATGCATTCTCTGTTTTTACGATGAAGGAAGATGGTGATTTTATTCAATTACTGTCTTTAATATACGGTCATGACGGTCGCTAAAAGTAATTTTCATCCCTCAAAAATGTATATTGACCTCGCCTAGCGGCTCGATGAATATTACATTTTTTCTGGCTGATAAATCCTGATAGCGACCTATATCATTAATTGTATATTATTATATAAATGTGGAGGAATTATCAAATTTTCATGTTACAGAAATTCTCTAAACCTCATGTGAAAATGATCGTTTGTTGCACTCTCACTCTCGCGTTATTTCCCGCCAAAACTGTTTGGTACAGTTGTTCATCCCCCGTGCATAAAAAAAAGAATTTTTCCTTTTATAATAAAAAGAATAATCGATTAGGAGGAGTGAATATCAACAGTATCGCCAAACGCACCAGATTAAACTCTTGCGCGGAACAAAATCGCGGACTAGTTTAATCGGATGCAGTACACGTGAAAGTATTTTTTGATGTGCACTCCTCACATTTAATTATACTATAATGAAAGAAGATATAGACAATTCGTGGACTTCTTTACTGAAGGAAAGATTAAAAAAACTTGCTTGATTTATACACATCAGGCAACAAATAAAGTGTCACTTTCTTAAACTCGTGGGATTCGACACTCGCAATTCAATATCAAAATGTTTTAAATACGCATGTCATATAGTCCACTGATTATTACAATACACAGCAGTGGATGACTTTAAAGTACATCAACGTGAAAAATTGAATTCAACGCCATCTATCTTGACACCATAAATGTCAGACTTCATGATAATCGCTATTCTAGTTTGGAATTGTTATTGCGCAATTTTTATTGAATATAGACTTGTCAAAACTGTAATTTCTGCATAGTTTTAATGCCATTTAGTATCCATGTCATGCGTTATTTAAAAAATTGGATAGATCATTAAAATTGTCATTGTTAATAAAAAAAAGGTTTATATTGGTATATTGATTTGTTTCCACAAGTACAAAAACTTTTTTTGAATTTGTGGTGCAGGCGTATAATCATAAACCACAGAACACTAAACTATTGTGTATCAAGTGGATATACCAGTACTGTATATCCATCCCGTTTTCGCGTTGATTAAATAGTTTGTAAACATCCGACATGTCTGAAATGTTCTTTAGATACAACTTGAATCGGGAAGAAGTCCGATTAACTGCCTGCAGAAGTCTCGAACCCGCAAACTAAATCGTTAGTTAGAGTGTGACAATTCTGTGGTAACGACTAATCCAATTTAATTTTGTTATTCTCGTGAACATGCAATTTAATGTTTCACCAGTTAAACTCCTATATCTTTCCCTTCTTTAAAAAATGCAGTTTAAAACGAAAGGCGTAATTTAATTAGGTCCAGGTCATCTAATGCTTAATTCACTTGATTTATTTTTATTTGATGATATTGTGTTATTGAAATTGTTTTGTATGTTGTTTACTTACTGTATTGCTTGACCCTAATGGGTGTAATTTTGCAATAAAGAGAATTGTATTTCTGTGATTTATAATATACAGCTGGATAATATTGAACAATCGGTAACTATTTGCATTTAATTTACATTAGCGTGACCTGAAATTAAAGGAACCGCCAATACTCTTAGGTAGGCCTCTAACTTGGACCTACTTCTTTAAAAATACTAAGGAAACCTAAAAACTAGACTCTACGACAAACATGATGACTTAAATTTCCAATTGTGAATTTCCCGTTCATCGATAGCAATATTCCTTCAGCTGAGTTATTGGTAGTTTTTCCTATTCCTGTCTTTGACTTCAGCCTAGACAGTACACTCGATATCTACTTAGAGCCATATACTGCTTACTAGCTAAAATATACATGTATACATCCTCCAATGCTTAAAAAAAATAATTATGTATAGAAACTAAACTAAGTTAGTAAATTTATAAATTGTATACATTTTCGTCACATTGAAAACAAATCCAATATCACAGAGAAAAAGAAAAAAATCTTTCGTTTGAAACTAGCTTTAATTTACCAGAAACGACAGTCTATTGAAGGGCGAGAAGAAAAATGTCGAAAGCTGACTCAAATGTCCCTAAAATCTATTTATAAACTGATATAAGAAACGGGAAAATATTGCAAGTCATGTAACACAAAACTTGCTAACAAAGTCCAACTTAAAACTCGGGGATGATCATTGCCTGACTTTGTCTATCAAATTGTCTTCACATTTTTGTCAATGAGAAATATTTTCAAGTTACTTGACACCCCTTATACTTGTAGGTAATCTAAGAGTGCTGGACAAACCCAAAGAAAAAAACATATTTAGTTGTAATTTACCCGGTAGGTATAAAAGAACGAACAAATAAAGTAAAGTGCAAAGTGATATTTTATGCAGCTTGCATTTTAGAATTTAAAATAAAAGAATAAATAAAAAATAAAAAATAAAAAGACCCCAATGAGCCCCTGTAGGACAGAAATTAGATTTGTATCATGTAACCGGTATGTCATGATGGGACGAGATAATTCACAATAAAGTATATCAGTAATCGTCCTTTTATATTTAGATAAACTTTAGGTATATTAAGATAGACTGTACATCATTTAAATGGTATATACGGTCCACATGAGTAAAAATAACATCAAAACGCTTTAGGACTTGTCATTTTCCGACATATTTTTCAAAACAGGAAGCAATGTTTAAAAGTACACTGTTGGAAGTCTAAACGTTTTTATCGCCTCTATCAAAACGTTATAATACGTCGGAAAGCCTTACCACCCTTTGAATGACCATAGTGGATATTTGGAGAGTGTCACGGTCACTTATCTCATAACTACTTTTGTAGATTTTGACAAGAGCAGGCTCTGCATCCGCTTTAAAAAGCTAAATTTTCCGTCCCTAACTAATACTCCATGTTTTTACAGTAGCATCCAAAATTATCTGCGCATTTGTCCTTATATTTCCACTTTAATTTACATATGTTAAGCTAAGTCATGCGGTGGTGGCTATTTTGATTTTCTTATTGGTATATAAAAAAAAAACGTCAAAGAGGACTATCCAAACAATATTGCCTGGAAGTTTTGTTTCTTTTGGTTAACCGGTTTTAGAGAAAAAGCCATTTAAAACTTTTTCCCATAGGGTCCAATGTTAAACTAAGTCATGCGTTGACAGCCATTTTGAATTTCCATAGGCATAAAAACATAAACTTTATAGAGGACCATCCAAACAACATTGCTAGTAAGTAACCCGTTTCAGAGAAGAAGCCATTTAAAACTTTTCCCATGGGGTCCTATGTTAAACTAAATCCTGCGGTGGCGGCCATTTTGATTTTCCGATTGGCATAAAAACAATACACGTTATAGAGGACCATCCAAGCATCATTGGTAGTAAGTTTTGTTTCCATTGGTTAACCGGTTTCAGAAAAGAAGACTTTTTAAACTTTAAACTTTTTCCCATAGGGTCCAATGTTCAACTAAGTCCTGCGGTGGTGGCCATTTTGAATTTCCAATTGGCATAAAAACATAAACGTTATAGAGGACCATATAAACAATATTGCTAGTAAGTTTTGTTTCCATTGGTTAACCGGTTTCAGAGAAGAAGCAATTTAAAACCTTTAACCATAGGGTCCTATGTTAAACTAAGTCGTGCGGTGGAGGCCATTTTGATTTTCCGATTGGCATAAAAAATCACAAACCTTATAGAGGACATTCCAAGCATCATTGATAGTAAGTTTTGTTTCGATTGGTTAACCGGTTTCAGAAAAGAAGCATTTTTTACCTTTCTTCCCATAGGGTCCAATGTAAAACTAAGTCCTGCAGTGGTGGCCATTTTGATTTTCGGATTGGCACAAAAAACATAAACTTTGAAGAAGATCATCCAAACAATATTGCTAGTAAGTTTTGTTTCCGTATGTTTACTGGTTTCAGAGAAGAAGCCTTTTAAGACTTTTTCCCATAGGGTCCTATGTTAAAAATAGTCCTGCGGTGGCGGCCATTTTGAACTTCTTCCGATTGGCATAGAAAACATAAACTTTATAGAGGACCATCCAAACAATATTGCTAATAAGTTTTGTTTTTATTGGTTAACCAGTTTCAGAGAAGAAGCCTGTTTTAACTCTTTTCCCATAGGGTCCTATGTTAAACTAAGTCCTTTGGTAGAGCCATATTAGTTTTCCAATCCAAATAAAAAACCACAAACTTTGTAAAGGTCCAATCCAATGAACATTATGGCCAAGTTTGGTTTCAATTGGCCAAGTGGTTTCGGAGAAGAAGATTAACAACAACGACGACGGACGCAAAGTGATGACAATCTGACCCAAAGGGTCAGGTGTGCTAAAAAAAAAGCAAGACATTTGTTGATACAGAGGAGTTCGTGCAAATGGTTGATTGGAAAAGTCAAGACAGTTGCTGATTCAGAGGGATACTAGCTACAATAATGTAGCTCCTTTTTTTATGGACGGAGCTACAAAGAGGTCCCATTACTCGTAATGGAGCAAGCCGGGAGTGATTCACACCCGGGGGTTTTATGCATCTAATACGCTATTAAACTGTTTCCATAAATTTCTACATACTTTTTAATGTCTTTGAAGTTTAACTGATATTACTACAACGCCTAATTCATTACTTTTACACTTTATTCGTAATCAGGCCATTGTTGTCAAAATTTGAATTCCGGAAGTGCGTAATTTCTGAATCGATTTGGTAAAATATTCCTCCGGATCAAGTTTTTTCCGGCTTTATTGCATTAGCTGGGATCACATTTTTACCGATACGATTCTACAATTCTACACTCCACAATTTCAATTTTGTCAGCCATGCCATGCATGATTACGAAAAAGTGTTAAAATTATTTAATTAGACATTGTATAAATGTCAACTGAACGGCGGAGAAAGGAAAAATATAAATTGAACAAAACTAGCAGTTTAATAGCGGAAAATATGTATAAATCTCAGGAGTGTTTTTGCTCCATTACGAGTAATGGGACATCTTTGTAGCTCCGTCCATAAAAAAGGCGCTACATTATTGTAGCTAGAGGGATAGAGACGAAAGGTTATTTGAAAAAAATGCAAGGCATTTCTGTTAGTAGGGGTCCTGGCTAAAGGTTGATTAGAAAACTACAATGTTGAGAATTTTATTACAGTGTAATTGATTAAATGGTTGTTTATAGTTCAGTTTTGTTTAGGACGAAGACAAAATAACAAACAACAAATGACCTAAAAATTTGACTACTTTTTTATCGACGCTAGCCCTGCAAAATGTTTTATAGCATTAGCATCTCAGTATACAAACCGTCCACTGAGATGACAACACATCTGTAATCCGGGGCCTCGCCGTCAATTTTATAAGATGAGCCGTGAAAACCGCCACAGTACTAACCCATGTGGTTCATCTCAAGTACAGAACGAGCAAACAACTCAGTTTATATAGGTAATTGGTATAATGAGTAATTTTTAATACACTCTGTAACCATTTTTCTTCTTTATTTATTAATTTTCTCCTTTTTCCTCTCTGTCATTTTTCGGGGACCCTTTTCTTCTTTTTGGGATTCCATGTTCTTTTCTCTGGATCCCCTCTCTAATTTCTCAGGATCCATGTTCGCTTGTGCCCTGTACACTTTCCAGTCATAAGCCTGTTTCTCCTGTCTCTGGATCCCTTCTTTGTTTTCTCAGTAACCTTCTTTGATCATCTTTGTCTCTGTTCTACATGTGTATTTTTATATCAAGATTCATTTCATTTCTTAATAACTCTTCTCCTTTCTAAGAAATCTCTCTCTCCTTTTACAGAAATCTCTCTCTCTTTTCTCCTGAAGCCCATATTCATAAACTTTTGTCTTAACCCGCTGCGCTCCGTTCTCTTGAACTCATCTATTTCTTTCGATTCATACTTGTAGATATAAAGCCGATTCATACTCTCTGATTTACCAAAGACATTTGTTTAACATGTTTACGGTATATTTGTACTTTGCACTAAATAGAAAGAAGTTATTATGCTGCAACTTTTCTCTTAATTGAAGCAAGCGAATCCATTGATCTTTGTATTAATCTAGAAAATGTCATTATGCTAATAAGTGCCGGTTTTTTGTCAAACCTTAATTTTGTATGCACAAGCGGTTTTGAATCAATATGTTTTAAAAGAGAAACTTCACGTTTGCATTACCATTGTATAACTAGAGACAATTCGGGGTAATTTAATCAACTTTCAAAAAGAGTTTCTACTTTAACTCAGATGCGAATTGTTTGCTTTTTACAATTAAATTTCGTTATTTCTTACGTGACAGTGACGTAACATTTAAACTTTTTTAAAGCTCGTAATAAATATTAAAGATTTAAAGACTTTGTAGCGTACTTTTTGTGTTGTGTTTTTGGCAGTATGGCGGGGAATACGACATTGATGGCGGAGTTATAATGCTTGATCACCTATCAAAATTTAACAAAGAAAACAAACAAAAAAAAGTTTACTTTGAAGAGTGCATTGAAAATAAACGATATACAAGTGTTTCATATTGTATTTTATGTCAGAACATCGCGTACAAATGAAAGAAACTGTCAAGACTGTCTATGGAAGCTAAACATCACTTCAAAATATTGTGTACGAATGAACCTACACAAAGAAATGCGAAAAAGCACCATGTGAAATTTTTAAAGAACACAGGGCCACAAGTCGAACTATCATATTTTGTCGTATGGTTTCATAACACCGTTTTTCAGTGTTGCTATCAACATTATACGTTGCAATACACAATAAAACTTGTTTGTCAGTGCAAGAATTATGCTTTGCTCTAATTACTAAATATGAAATTCATGTTAGTGTAGAAACAATAGCGTCATTTTTAGTACAGTTTCGTAAAACTGTTAGACAATTTCGCGATGTTATCATTCTTAGTATGAAATATAATTTAATGAAGGCTGACGTATTTATATAGTACCTGGTTTAGCACCATATTAGAACGGGAGATAAACCAACCATAGACATGTTAGCAAACAAAGAAAATAGATCACCTAAATTACCAAAACAAAACCAAGCACAGAAAAAACAACAACAAAACAAAAAGAAATCAAATAAATAGAAAAAACACACAAACACACAGTCAGCTGGATTGAACAGGTAATAGAGATCTCAAACCTTCAGCTTTTTGTCCAACCTGCCGACATGCAGAGAAATATCCGTTTCAATTATTATTTGGAGTCGAACATACATGTACAATGCCCGCAGTGAGACCTCAGTGTTGACAAGACTGTGATTGCAGATGACTAACTCGGTTATCGCCAAATAGAAATCTTATCACATAAAACGTTTCTTGTTTATTTGAATTTTGCAATACTATCGAGAACAAATCTTTAAATGGTCAGGAAATTGTTCTAAAATGACACATTTTCCGTCCAATTATACTGAAAATAAAGGTATAAATCGATTGCGTGACGGAATTGAACAAGACTGTGTTTCCGGTTAAACATGTTCGAAAATTAACTTCTTTATGTAAACAGTTAAAGTAATTGAATTAGAGTATGTAGACGTTGAAGTTTATTGGATTCCCTCTTAAACAAATATTAATCACTTTGTTCGGTTTAATCAGTCATAATTCAATTTTATTTCACGATTTTCTGATCCAAACATGCAGCGTGATATAATAATGGGGGTGTAATTTTCTCAAATATAGCCACATCAATTTCTAATATACCCACCAAATATACCGAAATGCTGACAGGAAGGTAATGTGCAGACTAAGCAGAATCTTGGGATTGGTCGATGAAGTCCAGCGTGCAATATATCATGTTAATATTTAGGATTTGAACAGGTTACCAAACAAATGAATACGCGTTAGGCGTGGCAAAATTTATTGCCTGGAACTTTGTTGTATTTCTTTTATTTCTAACATCCGTGAAGGTTAGCGCTGCTGGTGGACTTTTAATTCCCCGAGATTAGCCCGTTCCGGCATCAACACTTTTGTGTTGAAGAACACATCAAAGCTATGAAATTGTCCGTGTAAATTTCAAAAAGGCCAAAACCCTAAGGTTCTTTCTACACAAGGTATAGGTTGATCTTAGTCATTATTTGGTTTCATATTTTGGTTGTATTGTTATATGCTCTTCATATTCATATAGTGGTTGGCTTTTTTTATCTTTTGGGTAGAGCGCCTCTGATGAGTCTTAAATAGACGAAACGCGCGTCAGGCGTAGCAAAAATTTATTGCCTGGAACTTTGCTGTATTTTTTGATTTCACAGTTATCAAAAGAGGACAATAGGATAGGTCATATTACAATACATTTTTATTAAAAATAAAAACAAGGCTAATAAAGATTAGAAATTTGCATAGCCGAGCAAGTACAGGTAACACAAGATGTTTTTTTTTCGTACATATGCCACAGTCTAACCATTTACCCACCTATGTATAATGCTTGTGCGCGGAAACCAGATTCTTGTACCTGGATTCTCTGTGTGGGTAGTTTGGGTTGAGATATACGTGTATGTGATCTCGTTGTACTGAATGTGCTGAACTATGCACGGAGCTACATCCGGTAATTGGGCAGAACCTTACCCTCTACTAAAAAGCCAATCACTTTGCATAAAATTTGTAATTCTTATTAGACTGTAAAATTGTTGCGCCGTTCAGATATTTTTTAGGGCAGATATTTTATTTTGAGAAAATAAGGTTATCACTAATAGTGAACGTCAGGTAAATTCAGTATTCCATAAAATGTTATAATCGCCAGCTGTGGAAGTCATTTAGAAGAGGTTATGAAACCAGAACAGTTTAAATACAGCGCAAGTTTATAACCATAAAAAGATCAGCTCAAGAAACATTTATGAAATATGTTTTAAATAACAGAAACAAAGAGCACCAATAAACTATGCAGTCTAGAGTAGCCATTCAGACCCATACCATAACTGAATTTTAATGAGTTGCCGTATAGTGCAATAACTAGACTTACCACAAGTCTGCTATAAGAGATTTACTTTTTATTATTAACATTTCCATTATGTGAATACTATAGGAAATTTTGTTTATAATATAACTGTCCAAAACGAAAACAAAATTAAAGCGAACTGTGGAAAGTGAAGTCAAAACAATAGCAGGTCTGAAAATTCTTCAGGAAACAATTTTAAGTAGTTATCGTGTTTGTACTTTTAATCTTTATTGGATTTTGTAGACTTTTAGTGTAAGACGTCATTTGTTTAATCTTCTTGATTAGTTTAATCTTCTTGATTAACGCACTGAATTTGAAAGACCTTTAGGTGACCAAAATATAGCAGCACTCTTTTTTGTTTTGTCTTGATTTGACGGAAGAAATATCAAACAAAATAAGCTCACTTCTTTAACTTGCAAACTGATCTCATGTTTAAAAAATCGTCAGGCACTGTCCTCTGTTTTTACAATACAAAGACAAGCTCAATTTACATGTACTTGTTACCTTGTAATTGCTTAAGTGTGTAACTATTTTGGCGGCAACGACAGTTTGGCAGATAAATATATATAACAATTAATCACATCATATAAGCGACTTATCATCACATTAATATATTTATATCTTGTTGTTTAAGTATTATGATTCATATGATCACATGTGAGATATTATCTATAATAGTCCAAATGGTAATTAGTCTGACATTTATAAATCACATTCTTGTCCTCGGACATCCATCGCGAGTTGGAATAGCGCCACCTTACGGACAAAATAAATCGTCACAAATAACACTTGTTTTCTAGCAAGAATTTGTTTCATCATATTTTTAACATCACCCTACCCACGGACACATGAGGTTTGCCAGCATTTGCCGCAGATGAAATGTACTATGTTTTGAACAAATATGAAAATAATATCTCGAATTATTAATTTACTACTAAAATATTCGCTTAAATAACAGTTAAACTGCCGGTATTATATATTTTGCTGAACCAGTCCAATACGGAATTAACTTGTCCAATAACGGTATTGGCCTGATTCGTCCTGTATTGGCCTAGTTCGTCCTGTATTGACCTAATTCCAACCTGTATTGGCCGAGAGAATTGGACTAGTTAATTAATAAAGATATCATTACGTGATGATTTCTGTATTGGCCTAGTTATTGGTCCTTGGCCAGCTGTATTGTCCTTCGGCTCCGCCTCAGGCCAATACAGCAAGCCTTGGACCAATAATTAGGCCAATACTAGAGATCATTAAGTAATAATATCATAATATTCTTTTGCTAAAACTCATGATCTGAAATGTTAGTTTATACTTATTGACGACACGTTAGCAATATGATATTCAAATGCATGCCTTGTGAATGCCACCAGATTCTCAAAGGAGTTATAAAATGTTTTGTGAAAGCTTGCGTGGATAATCGAACCCGTTATAAATTTCACAGAACTAATGAAAGATTTCTCAAATTTGATAATTTTTAAAACGCTAAAAGGATCCCTACAGTATAGATCATAGACTAGCCACAAGTCCTTTTGAATTTGTTTGCTTTAGGAGAGATAAATCTTTATTATCAACATTTCTTATAATGTACACAAGTGGATAGTATAAGAAATGTTGATCTCTCAAATAGCAAAAAAAAAAAATCAAAGTGTCTTGTGGCACGTCAATGTAGATAAGAAAATAGATTAAAGCGTTAAGCTGATATCTTTATTACTTTAAGTATGAGAACTATCTGCATGGGATAAATATTTTGCAAGAAAAAAAAATTGTTGGATCATTATTCTGTTACAAATCAAATAACTTAATACTGCTTCTACTTATCTTGGAGCAGTAATCTTGGCGTTGACATAATTATTGCATCATAAATGTTATCCTTTCGCCCTGACTAAATAATGATTTTTACGGCTTTTCTACGATTTTCTAAGGAAAACTATAATCACGGACAAACCTTTCGGGGATTTTCTATTACCAAAAGATTACATTTTTATAGCTAATTTGGACGAATTGTCTAGAGCGCTGCAAAGATGGAAAGGTCCAAACATGTCTCAAGGTTATGAGTTCGAATTCAGCCCAGAGTGATAAGCCGGAAGTATTAAAATAAAATTCTAGCGAGCGGATTCATACGCATATTAATATTTGGTATCATTATTGTATATCTGATGTGTCAGAAATACGATGAATTTATATATTATGAAGGTAACGCAATACTTACACGTCTATATATATTTACATACTTGGACCATATCGAATTTAGTCGAGCGCTCATATAGAGCTAGATATGATAGTGTAGGTTAATGGGTGCCACATTGTTTCAGAGTTCGAACCTGACTGATACAAATGTTTAGTAATACAAAAAATGACAAAGAATTGTAGGAATCTAATTTCTACAATGTATAGTTTATTGCGTAAAGGTATAAGCCCTTTGGCGTAAAGTCTGTATTTTTGATGCTTCAAAAATCCGCTGAATAAATAAGTAATAGATTGGTTTGAGTGCCGTCACGTGGTGACCACATATTTTCAATATACGTTTACTAGATTTTTTGGCCTCATGGAAACACACAGAAAAGAAATGATTGTGTCTGAATTTCGAAGGTTAAGAACAGTCGGTACGATATATTAGTTACCCAGTCAGTTGCTGAACTAATACAAGATATACACGGATAGTACGTTTTATATGGGTACTCTCCTAACGCAACTGCTTATGTACCAACCAATATGATTGCCGAAATACCTGTATATAGTCTGACAAGCAGAACCATTATACTGTCTTTTATCAGAGCTGCTATAGACACTATTACAAAGTGTTTTTCGATGGCAATTAATAATAAGATCGATTAGACCTGGAAAGAATTCTTTATGGAATATTTTGTAAGTAAATGCTGCTTCTTTCACTTCAATTTCCTGTGATATAAATTTCTGAGAGAATTATGACAGGAACTGGATATAAATTTCAGGATGTGAAGCTGCCCATCGATTCTAGTATTGACAGAAAACGAAATAGCCTCGACACTTGATACATAACGGTATAGCGTAATACCTGTTTTATTACAAAGTTGAACTTCACTATAGTCAGAGACAGGCTTTCTGGTTCGGAACATTGCTGCCTGTAGTTAATCTTTACAATAAAAACATTTTATGTAAAAGATGATAAAAATCATCTTTAATATACATAAATATGAATGAATTGAAATGCCATGGTAATGATAAATATGACAAGCTACCGTTCATCCTTGCATAAAAGTCGATCCGTGTTGTAAGGGTCTTTTATTGGTATATTTGCTGTAGACACCCGTATAAGTGCAGGTGTTTACATCAAAGTCAGTATTGAGAAAATACATTTGTAATTTCCAGAAAAAAAAATCCTCCATATGACATATTGTGTTCATAAAAAGCCTTGTTCTTTGTTTTACGAGTTAATTGCTACGGTACTTTTACTTCATATACAACTCTAAAATGATAATGTTAAGAAATTATAGAGACGTAAAATGATAATGTTGATAAATTATAGAGACGTACAATATTCCGCGGCGGACCGATTACTTGAATAAGCTTAATATTTAATCATGATAATGGTAGTCAAATCATCACACTTAAAAACAGCGGGTGGACCTCTTAATGGTCATCTAACTCAATCCAGGGATTGATTGATTGATTCATTTATTTATTGGAGTTTAACGTCTAGCAAGCACTGTTTAATCTATATTCAGGACGAATCTGGCTTTAGCAGAAATGCATTGAAATCTATTCAGCGTAGTTGATTCGAATATGTGAATAGAAATAACTGTCTGCGCACGCACCTCCTTGAACCCAGAAATTTGTTGTTTCTATATAAAATGTCCTCGTCAGTACAGTTTTTACGATGTTTTTAGGAGTAATGAATATTTTAAACTCCACTTGTCGGTTTTTGCAAATTGTCTCAAAACAGAAAACGGTCTTAATTTCAGTGCAGTTGACTTTTAGCACTTAAAATTTAACTAGCAAACTACGTCACTGAGAAAAAATTAAGTCACACTTATGAGTTAAGGCTGTCTTAGAAAACGCGATTACCGAGAATGTTACAAAACAGTCGTATAAATATAACATTACGAGCTGTGATAGTAATTGTGTTATACCATGCGTTAATAATACTTAAATTAATGGTTAGCAAGCACGGTTCTATAACGTTATAGATGCTACAATTATAAATCGATTTCAACTTAAGTCTGTCAATCAGTTAAACGAAATGCATTTCAACTGCAAGGTACTGTGATTTTGAGGGGTTTTAAAGGTATCCGACCTATAATTGAAGTTACCGTTTAATTTATTTTACGACCGAGAAATACAGCTTTATTAAATCAATGTTTTGATAATTAATGATACAAATTAAGTATATTGTTAAACTTCGAGTCAATGTTAACAGTTTTGAGCAAAAAAAAGTTTCTCAAATAGTATTTCCGATGTTTGCCGAACTTTACCGAAGTCTGCTCCATTGAAAAACAATGGACATCCGGGACACCAAATATGATCACGTGGTCCTGATACCCTTAAAGAAATGCAAATTATTTGAGCATTGAAAATGTATTCAAAAGTAGAGTACGCATTACGAACAGGCACGTGCATCCTGATTAATTACAAATTACAAATTAATCATCATCATCATCATCTTATTTGTACAGTCCAATTAAAATCTTTCACTAGCTTCCCCCTTTTTGTTTTTGTCGCTGTGGAAGGGGGGGTGGTTGTGAACGACTCAATTTTAATAAGATTGCTTAAGTGTACAAAAATAAAATTTGAAATATATTTAATTAATACTTAACACTAACCGGTTAAGTTTTCGATGCAAACATATATATACATTCAAAACTAAGTATATTACACTTGATTTGGCGCCTAGAAGGTTTCCGACAAAATAAACCCTTTGATTAAAAAATGTTCTTTGAGTAGAGGGAATTATGCAAGTTAAATTACTCTAATTATGGACAGGAATGTCTAATAATTATGCAGTAATTGGGAAATTTGATAAAACGATCGCAATTGTTAGAAATATCTGTGTGAAGCTGTGTTTAATGACATAATGAAATTTATTACACGTATCCAGCAAACATGATGATATTATAAACATGTTTAATGTCCTACAATGAGTTTTAATTTTAGGCTGAATTTTGTTACTTTTAAATAGGGAATTGCTATTGTCAAAACCATAGTCTGAGAGTATTGTTAACACCGAGGTCTGTAAAGATTGTTAACAGTCATGAGGATAGTTAACAATAGGGTATGTGAGGGTTGTTGTTGACACTAAGTTCTGAGAGGATATTCGTTAACACCAAGGTCTAAAAGATTGTTGTTAACACCAATATTTGAAAGGATTGTCGTTAACACCAAAGACTGGGAG
This sequence comes from Limnoperna fortunei, assembly GCA_944474755.1. Lineage (NCBI taxonomy): Eukaryota > Metazoa > Mollusca > Bivalvia > Mytilida > Modiolidae > Limnoperna > Limnoperna fortunei. The sequence goes on from OX104119.1 coordinate 35,830,909, forward strand.
GATTGTCGTTAACACTAAGATCTAAGAGGATTGTTGTTAACACCAGGATCTGAGAGGATTGTTGTTTAAACCAGGGTCTGAGACGATTGTTATTAACATCAAAGTCTCAAATGATTGTTTTTAACACCAAGGTCTATGAGGATTGTTAACACCAGGGTCTGAGACGAGTGTTATTAACATCAAAGTCTCAAGGATTGTTTGTTGTTAACAAGGTATAATAGGATTGTTATTAATGCCAAGGTTTGGGCAGGATTATAGTTAACATCAAAGTCTGAGATGATTGTTGTTAACACCAGTCTAAGAGGATTGTTGTTAACACCAGTCTGAGGATTGTTGTTAACACCAGTCTAAGAGGATTGTTGTTAACACCTGTGTCTAAGAGGATTGTTGTTAACACCAGTCTGAGGATTGTTGTTAACACCAGTCTAAGAGGATTGTTGTTAACACCAGTCTAAGAGGATTGTTGTTAACACCAGTCTAAGAGGATTTTTGTTAACACCAGTCTAAGAGGATTGTTGTTAACACCTGTGTCTAAGAGGATTGTTGTTAACACCAGTCTGAGGATTGTTGTTAACACCAGTCTAAGGGGATTGTTGTTAACACCAGTCTGAGGATTGTTGTTAACACTAGTCTAGGAGGATTGTTGTTAACACCAGTCTAAGAGGATTGTTTTTAACACCAGTCTGAGGATTGTTGTTAACACCAGTCTAAGGGGATTGTTGTTAACACCTGTGTCTGAGAGAATTGTTGTTAAACCAATGTCTGAAAGAATTGTTCTTAACACCAGTCAAAGAGGATTGTTGTTAACACTAGTGTCTGAAAGGATTGTTAACACACAGGTCTATGTGGATTGTTTTAAAACCAATGCATGAGAGGATATATGTCTATATTAACGACCGAAAAAATTGTTGTTAATACCAAGGTCTGAGAGGTCGGTTGTTAACACCAAGGTCTGAGAGGATTATTGTTAACACCAAGGTCTATAAGACTGACGTTAACATCAGCGCTTGAAATGACAGTTGCTAACACCACGTTCTAAGAGGATTATTGTTAACACCAGTGTCTGAGAGGCCTGTTGTTAACACTAAGGTCTGAGAGGTCTGTTGTTAACACTAAGGTCTGAGTGGCCTGTTGTTAACACTAAGGTCTTAGAGGATTGATGTTAACATTAAGAACTATGAGGATTGTTGTTAACCTCAAAGTCTTATGGGATGGTTGTAAGCAGTTAGGCATTAGAGAATTGTTGGTAACCATGGTCAAAGCATTAGAATTTTAAACAATTTCGTTTTGGTTAAATATGTTTTCAAAACAAATCCTTTCACCTTTTCACACTATACAGAAAAAATGGCTGATGACTTATTCCAAATAATAACAAAAAAAGTCTTCATATTGACATTGAAGTCATTTTGATTAACTTCATACTGCAACAATATGAAAGTATAGATGCTTATTCACCTTGGTGATGAAATAATCGGAAAGTAATTCGGTTTGAAAGAAGCACACTATTTGGTGATAACTAATGTATCGAGTGTCCCCATTTTGTGACAGCACAACTAAACCAAGTTTGGTATTTGATCATGCGGAACAAGAAATATTGAAAAGCAACACTTTATTATAGTTGAAAAAAATTATAATGCTTTTATGATCATATTATTTTTCAATGTTATCAGATTTCTTCATTACAAAAGTAATCAACGATTTAGTCATTACTAGAGATATAGTATAGCTTTACGATCACATGTATTAGTTTTCTTCATCATGCTTTGAGGCCTGAATGGAATAACAAAATTATAACAATTAAACCATTACATAGCTTCTTTTGTTCCTTTGTTATTTATGTTGGTGAGAACATGGATATTTTAAAGTTATGCTATTTCCTTAACACTAGGACATATTACGGAAATACGATGGGTGGTTTGGGGCTAGGTGTTCAAGTTAAAGTTGTTATAAACTATCAATCGCGTGTCAACACTGCGATTGCGAGTTCGAGTCTTAATGCGGGAGGGTGTGCTCAACAGCAACCTTAATTGACAAGGATGACCATTTTCATATCGAATGTGGGTGGATTGCCCGGTACTTCGGCTCATCTTCCCTTTGGTTTAAATTTCATAAGGATCTTAAAATGACACCTATTTACTGTGAATCGATTGTGATCAACATTCGAAAAATCAAATTCAGATCTATAACCTTATTAAAATGTGTAATTCACTATGAAAATACCCACCAAGATTGCTACAAAAAATTGTTGATATTACGAGCTCAGTTTTAAGCCAATGATTATTTGGCAAATTTCATTAAAATTAATTTACAGAATGAAGAACGTAAAATTTTGTTTTAAATGGACAATGAACAACAATCTTCTCAGACATGGAATGTAGCTTCTGCTAACACGGCCTTGCCATTTCTTTTAGTTATGTCTGGAATAAGCTCATCTTATCACATATTGTCACATCTAGTATATCCATATTTATTTGAAAACAAGTCCTGTTTTATTTGATAAAATATTTATCTTACTGTCCTGGAACATTGTAAATTCTTGAGTGCGTTGTTTTTAAATCTTACAACCACAAAAACCGAGCTAAGTTTACTTAATACTTTAATAGACATCAGATAATCTCCATAAGCTCTCGTAAGAAACCATAAAGACTTCTTGTTCTCATTAACCCTTTATAATCATAATCGCCATTTTTATGATCTTTGCGACATTTCTTTGATTACATTCGGAATGTTTCCACTGTTATTGATTATTCCGTCAATTTCTCATCTCGAATAGTCTACGGAGTGATTGCTCGTCAAATTAGTTCTGACAAATTTGACTACTACAGTTCTACAAATATTGATTCTGATACTAAACGTTGTAACGGTGTTTCTTCCCAAAAATGTCATCCGTATGAAGGATAACCTGTCTAATTTTGTAGCTATCAGAATTGATGATAGTTCACGATTTCTTCTCCATTATGTAAAACATTTATTTACAAGCGTCGGTAAATTCATATTTGTCGATAACCACAAGGAAAATCTGTATATTTTATAACCTTCCTAACCCTGTCATGCGCAGAGTATCAAAACTGTACAAGTTTATTATATGAAATTTGGCTTTTTTGTCAGCAAGAAATTGCTTTTATGACACAGTGATGTACAAGGTACAGAACAATTTATCAGAAAATTATGGGTTTCCTATCTCCACGATTACTTACTCACTATATTTCGGACAATTCATTCCCATAAGGCAATTTCTATCCCATTAATCCATAATCAATTTCCGTTTCCGATTACCCTCCTTAGTTGTGTATAAATTGACAAGGAATTTCGCTTTCAAATTCCTCGCGGATATATTAGTAAGAGATGGATCGTCCTGTGGCAGCGACCACATAAATTACATAAATATGACTCTACAAAGAACTTGTCTGTCTTGTCTTTTGGGAATCTCCTTTTTCAAGACGAAGTAATAATGCACAAATGAATGTTATTCAAACGGACCATAACTTTTTGTGACATATTAAACCCTCTTGCTGCAGAATATTTTTTCCGATTAATCGCCCCAAATCTCAAAACTAGTTTTTTTGTTCTTTGACTTTGTAGTCTTTTATAGGGCTTCAATAATTCATCAATTTCCCTCCGTTTTCACATAACCCGCGCTTTTTAGTTATAGCCTTAAATTTAAGGGGTAACTGTGTTGTATCTCATGATTTGCCGGCATCAATGGGTAATATGATTTGATTTGGTCGGAAATTGAGCACATTGGCGACGCGTAAGCTGAGCCAGTAAGCGGATATTTCGAACCATCAAATCACCAATTGATGCCGGCAAATCTTCAAATACATTACGCTTATAGCTCCATTCTAACACTATGGCAATTAAATCTAAATTAAGCGACTAAAATGGGCATTTTTTATTTACCTGAAATAACGTTTGCGCTTGCAGATAACTTACTTGAGATAAAATTTCGTATACCAGATACTAAACATCGTTAAAAGTGAAAACAAGGGTACCAGAAGACTGAATAAAAAAAACACATTTCGGCTGCCTTTATTGTTAATAAAATCTAAGGATTTGCAGGATAGACCCTATACGCGGCATTATAAACCGCATTTTGCAATATACAAAAACAAATTTCAGAACTGGGACAAAAACTATCTTTGTTTCATGTGAAATCTGTATTAATTGTACCACAAGGCAACATGACTCACTAACAAAGGTGTAGCGGTAGTAAATGTGAATCAGTTACAGGTTACCAGATTGTGTACTCTCAGTACATACCCATGTGGTGTTTTGTCGATAGTGGGGACCGGTGTACTTGCTCTCTTTAAGCTCAGACATGAAATTCCTGTTTTAAAATTGCAACATCTTTGTTAAAATCTTTTAGGATCAAATTTTGGTAAATTTTTAAAAAGTTTTACATTTATGCTCCGACATGAATTAAGTTTTAAAAAATTGTAACATTTTTTACTTAATCTTTTATGATTAAATTTTGATAGTTTTTTTCAAATGATTTATTATTTTTACATTCACTCATAGTAAAAGCGGGGTCATCTCAAAATACTTAGAAAATATGTGGCACATATTTAATTTTGTATGCAAGTTGTTATACTTCCTATTTCAGGTAAAAACTGGTCAATTTTAGAAATGAAATGTCAACATAACCAAGGTTATAAAATTTCAATGGGTAAAATTTACTTTGAAATAGGCGTTAGTTATGCAAATCACAGAGATGACGTAAAAACTATTTCCTACTTAACTTTCTGCATCTATAATAAAATTGCTTTGTTTGTTTTAATGGGGAAAACGCCACGCCACTTTCATAAATTTTTCGGCTATATTATGGCGTCCAATTTTATGTAGGAATCCGGAGTACCAGCCCGGAGAAAACTCCCGATCTGCGGTAATAAAAATGCAATTAAGTTGGTCTGATTAACTGCTATTTTTAGATCGTCATCTGTTGTACGGCCATTAAATTTTAATGAAATATAAACAGATTACGCTAGTGATAAATTTTACGCAAGATTGCTTCCAAACATCTGGCTTTTTATCACCTTTTTGTCATGCGCGGTTTAAGCTGTTACCTGCATTTATGGATCGATATTATGAATAAATCTTTGTCGCCTTTGTTCCACAATTTGCACTAGATCTGGTTGCATTACACGGATGATGTGCACATATGGTGCATTAAAACTCTCTCTACTTACACGAATTTCGTGCCTCACGTGCAAAAACAGAATGTTCACAACAAAATGGTAGATTGATCACAATTAATGGAAGATTGATTCCTCAGTGTAGAGACAGTCTGGCTTGCTTCAGTTTCTTTTTCCGACATAAAGAAAAGCGCTATTTATTAAAGTTATCCACAAATCGGTTATTTCTGCTTATTGACACAAGCATTAGGATTCTTCTCATACTAAATATCTATTATACAACGTAATACATGTATATACCCGAATATCTATGTCGATCGCATGAGTTGATGGTGGTTAAGTAAATGCATCAATTTCCATGTAAAGATATCAGAGTTGCATGCTGTAATTTTAATTGTAATTATAGTTTCACCTGTTATAGTAAAAAATAATAACAACGTAATGTATACATGCTCTAGCGTGTCCTAAAATAAGTATGTGCATGTGATCTTTAGAACGTAAGCTGATATTTGATTTGTAATATAAAGTTACCCGTAAAGCATCACACGCTTCGAATCAGATTCATTTCAGATTAAAATGTATTATTTCTGGACTATGAAATCAATTTACTTCATAAATGAAAGACAATGAGTGACAACTGCTGTTATTGCACTAGCCATAGCCTTTACAAATACAGTGAAACATGCTGGGCTTTTAAAAAGCACAATTGTTAATATATCTAAATTGCATATTAAAATAATTTAAACTTGATATGACAAAAAATTACACAGTTGGCGATAAGGATCATGCACTCTTTTTGATTAACAATTAAATTTAATATTTATATACTGCAGAGCAAGAAGCAACATGTACTGAAACAACATGAGGATTCATTCTAAACGAACAATATACTTAAGGGTGACAGACATGTGGTTGCCGACATGCATCATCCGCGAATAAAAATGAAACTGATTTAGTAAAATGAAACATTGAGACGTGATTTGTTCTTGGTTTAAGACAAAAGACAAAAACTAGTGTTATATGGTCCTTCCAATATCTAAAGCAGTACAGATGGATCATGATCACAAGAAACAGGCGTCGTCTGGCGGAAGAAATTTTTATAATCTGCATATTTTCGATTACCAAGGGTCGATGCGTTGAAGGAATCGATAGACCCCGAGTGAAGCACCTGCCATGTAGTAACACGTTAGTGGTGATATGATATCCATATATCTATTATTTATTATTATTATCATTTTAAACTTTACTGCTCCGACATTTCGAAAATGTTTTTAAAATGTCTTAGCCTTTATATTCTCAACGCAGATGCCCTTAACTGGCATTGAAATACCTTTTTGAAATGTTGGTGATATAGTTTCCCGACTACTGCATTATCCAACCTTCAGATGTTTTATTACAAACTAAATTTTGTAACTATATATGTTCTTGGAAATGAAATGCATGTTCGAATTTTCTATAGTTGAGCGCAAAACTAATATCAGCCCCATCGATAAAAGACTATTATATAATTATGACAACACTGTTCCAAGTTCGTGATGACTGCTGTTGATACTTCAATGCAGTTGGTCTTCACACGTTGATGAAAATGGGCGTGATATGATAAAACTTGATTACTAACAGCTGTTAAAGCGCCATTACTTGTTGCACAATCGATTACAGAGATAATAAAATAGAAATTGACAACAAAGAGCGCGTGCAATATGTCTCAGATTACTAATTGATTTCTGCACGTGCAATCAATTTCAAAAAGAAATTGTTATTTTTGTTCTAGACGCTGTGATGGAGAATTGATATGAAAAGAACATCTTCAGTTCTGCTTCTCTAACGTTATTACGTAAATGTTATGAGAATTGATTTAATTTTTTTTGGCACCATACAAAAGAACAGTAATGAGGATATAAGTGAATTACAACAACATGGGATCTTTCTCGTATTGTTTGCACACGCAGGTTTCGTCTTGCAATGCTCTTCACAAATTGAACCCGAGACGAGTTAGATCCTTTGAATTAAACTCGTCAAGTCGGAACCTTTGTATAAAACATTAAACATTGTGTTATTCAGAGTACATATTTTCATCATTTTTACAATTTAAATAAGTCTGAATACACTAAATGAAAAAAAGTTATTTTCAGAAAGACCAATACTGAACAAACAGTTTCACAATTGCGAGTTTCTTCATAACGTTTTGATAGATATACATAGTATATTTCATTGTGGCGAAATGTACTCGTTACAATCAAGTTAGTCCTATGAATCTTTGAAGTTCGAAAAGAAAACACATTAAATAAACTTTAATGTGCAAAACTCATATCGTCAATTGTTTGTGTAATACATTCATTAAATATTTGCGATATTAACACTAATAAACCTGCAGGACCATACATATTAGACTATAGAAAACGTCGTTGTTTATTAAACTTTATAACGATTCGGTGTCTGTAATATTTGTTTGGCTTCGGTATCGATTTATATTTAAACCCCAGTTTCCTGACATGTTTAAAAATAAAAGTCACGTATATTTTGAAATTCTTAGATGAATGATACGTGAATGTTGACGTAAAATATGTCCTGGTGTATTGTAAACTTGTTCACACGCCAAGAAAGGCGAAACGAATATGCAACTTTTATTTTAGATTATTCACTTCATAGCAAAAGCAATGTGCACTTTGGTTATGGATAATGCAGGTCATAACAAAATACCGATCACCATGGAAACTGTCAAAAAAAGACAATCCACAAATCAAAGTCCAAGAAACGGCAAACTTGAGAACCAAAAAAAACCCAAAATAAAGCAACTACATCAATGGTCATGACTTGGTACAGGCAAAAGAAATGTTGGTTAAACCAGGTTACACGGCATGACAAACCTCCCGCTTCCCGTATCATACGCCAATAATCAGTAATATGTGTATCCACAATTGATAATTATTTGACAATAAAAAGGAATGTTCATATCTATTAGAGAACAACCCTAACGTATTTTGTAAACTCTACGATTTGTAAATTTAGCAGTTCATGCAAGCTAGGTGATAAACACTCTCCGGCACAGAGAACATGACTGGTTCCCAGATATTGTGGTTGATGTATGATACCCAGAATCCTTTGGGTGGAGATTGGGCGATATATTGTAATGGGACATACAGAGTCGGATTAAGGTGTTACTGTAAATTACAGATTCACAAATAAAACGATACAGCTTTACCATAATATATAGATACTTATGGTCAAATAACCAAGAAATGTTCCTAATTTTTGATCCATGAATGTTTTTGACTAACTGGTTATTCATAGTGTAACTAGATAAAAATCTCAGAAACGCAAATAAAAAGACCCGAAATTAAACCTAACAATAACGTACTAAAATCTGAATGAGTCAAATTAACTTATTACCAGAAGCCTAACAGCTTAATATAAAAAAAGGTTTAAAAGGGACCGAAATTAAATGTTATATGGACTTTTTTATAAACGCAAAGAGTACAAGTAAAGTGTACCCATGGGAGCCTTTATCGTGCAATACTTGTCTTTAATGAAGTAAACTCGGGACACGTCGGGAACCTTTATTGTGTAATACTTATTCATGGGATACTGACAGATATATCCTACGGATTTCCAACCGTTGAGTCGGAGATTATATTCTTACAAATTTTCCAATAAGGGAATTAATGATTGCATTTAAAGTGTGTCCTTAAGAATGGGATGGAAACGTTCAAATACCGGAAGTATCTTTTATCAGACGCCATTAGATTGACACATTTCTGATCCTAGACGGTAATAAAGTAGAAAATGTCAACTTTCTTTACTTTTTTGTGTGAAGTAGATATGACACTTGGATATTACTATTGAGTATCTTACATTTCAGTGTTTGTCAGCCCGCCCCCCCCCCCAACCCTGCCCCCGCAAAATGGTGCCAGTTCACTCAAACATATTTGAAGAGAATCTGAAAATTAAACATGCCGGGAAATAACAGTCCGAGATCCAAGTTTGCGTATTATGTAAGTCATTATTCCCTAAATTAGTCTTCCTTGTGTTCAATGCGTTCTTACATGACCTTTTATATTTTTTAAACTTTCATACATGACCTTTTAAATTTTTTTTAATTTCACAGCTCATAAAACCGTTACACGCGGACAAGACAGATAGAAAATGTTTTGACTTGACTTCGGGAGTTTTTTACGTCCTACACCGACAACTTAATGCCCTAGGACGGACGGAAAATGTTTTGTGGAGTAAGGACGCTTACATAATCTTGCTACTGATAAGCCTTGCATGTTTCTTAATACCTGAATACTGATTACCACTGATGATAAAAAAACTTGGGGTTATTTCTCGGCATGATTTTTAACACAGTAGAAATACGAATATGAGCTTAATACTGAACAATGAAATGTCGAAAATCTTGAATAAGTAATTGTAATACTTCTATCAAGACTTATACTTCCTTTTTATAAATAACAAAAAATAAATGATAATTATTTGAAAAGAAGCCATAAACTTTTAAATCTTCACTATCATTTACATGGTCCATTCTACAACGAAAATAATTTCCTGAAATCGCTTTACTGTTTTCTTTCTTGAGAACTACGCAAATACATGCAATAAATTATTGAGTTTTTCATATTATTTTAATACGAAGACATATAACGGATGATCTATTATGCAATTACACTGATTTGACTTCAAAATAAAGCAATATACTATAAACAAAATAAATCCAGACGTATGGTCACGTGACTTTTTTAACGCCCCAAACAGGATATGTCGATCTACTCATCCGCAGCACCTGCATTTATTATTTTCGATTGATAGCGTTTTCTTGTTTTCAGTCGTGCTTGTGGTGCTTGAGTTTGAGTCGGGGTGGGAGGAAGGGGGAAGGGTCGTAAGTTGATTGATTTGTTACAACCTTTGAATTTTGTATATGGAAATTGATTCGAATTGTGTTTACTGGCTGCGTACAGTAAACCTCAATGATTGCATGTAAATCAAAGGAGACGTAAAACAAAGCAAAAGTCTGTAATGACCGGGTTGCAAAGCAAGTGCCTTCATAAAGAGAGAATGGTTTTGGAAGATGGTTTTGGGTATGTGTATAGAAATGTAGAAGTTGGTTACAAAATTAAGCACCGTCTTCTGCAAATGTACTGACTTATTTCGAAAGTTTGGAAAATTAGGAAAACAATCCTCGAACAATTCCATAATAACAGGTGCACAACTTCAATAAAAGTGCAAACTTTCTTTAAAGTTTCAGAGATCTGGGTCGAAAATGTAGGACGAGTTGATAACACAAAATTTTCTGCAAATTTTCTGAAAAGTTCGCCGAGTCTGCAAAAATTGGGAAAAATCCCGGAACAATTTCATAAAAGCAGATGCACAACTTCAATACATGTGCAAACTTTCTGTAAAGGTTCAGATTGAAAACTGTAGAAGGAGTTGATTATACAACATAGATTCCCTATTTTCCCCGCCCGCCCGACTTCAACATACTATAAACCGGGTTTGCGCTTAGTGCAACTGGCCAAAAGTCAATAGTTGCTCTTTATGCACTCAGCTTTTATATATTACTAAGTTTACAGCGTGTGGTGATGTTTCAAGTTATGTTCAAGCAGCACATAGGATTGACTTCTGTTTAACCCAACGAGGGACTCATTCTGGCATAATTTCACACATAAACAAAACTACCATTACAAAATATACAACTAGGGAAAGTAATTAAATCAATACTCGTAAATAAATACATTTTAATACTGAATAGATTAGATGAATACATACTCTTGAGAATTAGTTATCGATATGCGTTGAAAAGAATATTGATAATGTTACAAAATGTACACACTTAAAGGCGGGATAGCCCAAAGCAAATATGTATTCGGTCAATGTAAATTTCAAAATATAATCAAACAGAAATTATAGATAAATAGACAATTAAAGTTGAGTTGTTTTGGAGCTATTTATTAATTTATTTGAACTTTTTATGAGTTTTTTCACATTTGGGATGTAAAAAAACTGTACTTTATAGTAAATCTTTTCAAAATTATATGCCATCTTGACGGATGGTAGCTTTTGGTTTGTTATTGGGGTGGACACAGGTTAGAAATTTAAAAGGGAATGCCAGCAGAACAGGAGCAATATAAATATTGTAACTGTTACCCTTTGTTAAGCAAGAAAAAAAAGCACAAAAATTAACGTAAAAAGGTTTAAAAAGAGGACATCTCTAGAAATTGGACATTGGAGATTTAGTCCAGGAATCCTTTTGTGTCTTTTGACCTGCCATGAGTATAGGTTAAATGTCCACAAAAGAGATGAAAAAGAACCAAAGGTCAACCTTATCCTGAAATGTCACGGTGCAACGCAACAATAAACTGTTTTTCTAGGTAATGATACAGGTATACGAAAATAAAACACAAAAATCTTGGAAGCCTTTACATAATATATTCTGTCCACAGTGTTTGACTTGAGAGTACAAATATTTAGTTGCTGTGTCTGGCTTCGAAACAGAAACCCTTTGCCACAACACGGTATAAATAATTGAGTTTTAAGTCAAAGTCAACAACTGTTTTATCTATAAAAAATTGCATACGATTACTAACATCTCTGATAGTGTTTGGAGTGGAAAAAGCAACATAGCTAATACAACATTAGCAGTGGTCCAAAACAAACGTATTATAAGACGTGAAACTATCTTCGCTTTAAGTGTTACGATCAAGTCTTCCCTCTGAGGACCTGATCGTAACACTTGGGCTCGCGAAGGTGACGTGAAACGTATTAAAATGTAACACATGTTATACAAATTTGTCAAAGGTAACACTGAACGAATTGACTGTTGATTCATTGACAAGATTCATGTACTTTAATGAAAGAAATTTAACATTTGATATCAACAAATAATCAATATATACTTGTATAGGTACCTAAACCACAGCTGGCACAATGACCTTAAACGATCACGTGACCTGCAAATCTGATCAATAAATGATTAAACTAATAGGATCAAAGTAGGGCTTAAATGTTCAATGACGTTGTTAGCAGCTATTAAAAATAGGGTATTTAAATTTGTAAATTTCATAATAAATGAAAGATACCTCGGGGGTTTGACCTCAGATAATCTGTTTACAGTTGTCAATTTCCTACTTGAGTAATTCTCTATAAACGTCCAATAAAGTTTATAATCTTGATGTAAGCTTTTATCGATATCTTAGAGTAATTCCGCTGTAAGGGTAAATTGGAATCAGGGTTTATATGATAAGAAAATGTTCTAATATATGGATATTTATTAAACGGTTTATATCGCCTACTTAATTGTGGGATTCAGACGGGAGGATTGTTTGTTTATTATATATTTCCAGTAGGTTTATACATATAATTACATGTATATTTATTTTAAAACAAATGTATTAAATTGCCAACACTTTGGTATAGTTTTAGCGAAGATTTACATTAACTTAAAAATACGCGTTCTTAAAGGGTTTGTTTGTTTCAATGGTCTTCAACGCCACTTTCAACATTTTGTTCAGCTGTATCGTGGCGTCCAGCTTTCTGAGAGAGGTAGCCGGAGTACCCGGAGAAAACCGAAACTTCAGTGTAGAAAGGCAACGATTAATAGGTGACCTACTAATTTAACCAATCCGCCAATTTATTGTTCTTTTTTATCTCACATTATTATACATGTATACATGTATGTATATATATATATATTTACTGGGTGTTATCCGGAAATGGTAACGAGGCGTACTTCAAATGCAGATGTTTCTTAAATACATAAAAATGCAAAAGATACAGCATTACTTATTATTAATACGTTGTTCTTAAAAGTGGATAGCTGCTCACCGACCAGATTCAGAGTTATCATTTTCAAGATTATAATACATGGTCCATAATACGTCCATTGCATGCTAGCTAATTTTACGTAATCCCATCCGATTTCGATTTATTTCGCATGCGAGTACAATGACTTCCATTTCACTATATAATAGAATACACATCTTTGCAATCACGCAAGGGTAACGATCAGGTCCTTTTCCTCGGATGACTTTAGACCTGATGACCTGGTCATAACCCTTAGCTGTAGACGCAGAATACAGTACTTGACCTTGTACTTTTCCAAGACAAGTCCTACTTTTACCATAAATTATACAATCCGTATTATTCCAATTAATTTATTTTTGGTTTCTTTCCAAAAACAATCATTCACAAGGTTATCATACATTGTTAACTGGCTCAGTATTCATAAACGCAGATCATGCCAAATGGCATATACCTCACACATGTTACATTCGATTATAAGTACAAGGTTATCCTAGATGAAAATATAGAAACAATCTTTTTTATGAAAACAATAACAGTAAATATATAGTTTTACTGCATATGTATAAATGTTCTCAAATAAGGCAACATCTGGAGTCTGTAACTTTATTTAGAGTGTAAACAATGTTTATACAATAAGTGAATATAAAAAGAAAATGTAATCCACGCATGCCCACAATTCAATTAATGACTTCAAGATAAAACACCCAGTCACCAAAATTGCATTAGGAAACATTAGAAAAGACAAAAAAATATTTTTTCGGATTTGAACTTTTAAAGGGGTTTTTGACCTTCCCTTGTATATGCAACAAGTGAAACCAACATGTACAGAATACTACACAATAACCTGATTGATTGATTGATTGATTGATTGATTGATTGCTTAACGTCCAGGGAACAATATTGATTTAATTGATTGATTGGATGTGTGCTTTACGTCCAGCGAGCAGTATTTCAGCTATATTCAGGACGGGAAAAAGTTAACAAACAATAAATCAACGGAAAATGGGGGTGGGATGGGTCACGGGGAATACAATTTTGACTGCCACTGGAAAAGTATGGAGTTTTGGGTTGGGGCGGAAAATTTAGCCTTTTGTAGACACTACAATGAGCCTACTTTTTTCGAAATCTACAAAAGGGGTCTTTATCGTGCAAGGAGCGTGGCACTCTCCAAACACGTTACCCATTACGGTCCGCGGTCAGGCTTTCCGTATTATGACCTGACAACCCCCTCCTCCCCCCAACGAGAGGGTCTCCCCTATCCGCCATCCGGGGACGCGCTGGGCTGCTCTGTGGGTCGAGCACCGGTATGGTCCCAGAGGGAACAATATTTAAAGTTTATAATTGTAAGAAGTATTGGGTTAAGGCCCCTTAATAAACCCCTTTGTAGCAGCTAGGTAGCGCTGTTGGTCGAGCACAGAGAACCCTCTCTAGTATTAACGTTGCTTTGATTAATAAATATGATTTTTCTGCAATTATTCGAGTTTTAAATATTGGAAGCAATGTTTCATTTAACAAAACAGTAAGGAAACAACATTAGCAACAGATGTCGATTTCTCCAGGTCCTATCCATCATAACTCCATTTCATTTACATTTATTACTAAGTGTACTTTATGTCATATTAATAAAAAAAGTGGGCCGTTTAACGATTTTTCAATCCAGATACGTGTGAATAATTGATCAATTCATGCGAAACAAGCTATTTAAAATTATAATTTATTCAAATTTAATATTTAACATCCTACCTGGGGACATGATACAAAGAGCTTTCAGTTTGGACCGAAATTAAAATATCCCAAACAGACGCATTTTACATCAACAGAAATTTACAAAGATTGACAACCAGATATATATTCTTGTGTCGTATATACCTAAGTATTTACCCAATCGTAATATTCATATACAAAATATTTTTATTACTCAACATTTTCTCTACGTGTGGGTGTACTGTTTAAAGCTTTGCCTTTAAACAAACAAGAGAATATAAAGTATATGGTATGATAAGTCTTATTATAGGGCGGTGAGGAATTTTGTCGTCTATTTTTCGTCTAATAAACAATATATTCATTTTTTCAGATAAGGTCTGCCGGGCCGATAACTGCATATAGGCAGGGGCTGCTTCCTCTAAGTTAAAAAAAAAAAGAAAAATGGCTGCTTTTTATTACGCACGTGCACTTAAGCAACTCGACTCTTAAAAAAAATAAACCTATTCTACTTTCATAAAATTAATTCATATGCGTGAGTTAAAAGTAAAGAGAAAAGGCTTCAAATGTCTCTAGCGCCTGACAATTCTGTGCACCTGAATTTTCGGCACTGGTTTGGAAGTATGGATTAGGAATTTTCTACAAGCTTTTCATTACTACTTATAATATATATACAATATCTACAACTTAACAACCCTATTGAACAAACTCATTGGTAATACATTAAAAAGGGGGGGGGGGGACATTTATTTGAAACACTTTTTCTCAATATAAACTCAAATAGTCAGTGTATATATTAACTTCTGACATTTGTTTAGCAGACCAGCTCACTAACATTTCTTCAATCTTGAAAAGTCAGTGTTTGTTTACTTTTATGAAAGTCATAAAATAGGGTGAGGGATAACGTGTTAATGTACATTTTTGATCAGTAAATCAATTGATTAAATGACTTTATGATAGACCATCGAGATTCTTTATCGTACAACAACCTTTTGAAATTATTCCAAAACTATAAAACAGGGCCATAGCGTGTGTCAGTTTTGGGACAAAGTTTTCCGCAAAAAAGTGAAAATATTTTAAAGTTGGATACAGGAATGCATCAACAGATCCAGAGATGAATTTATAAAGTAACCCTTCGATTAATTATTTGTCTATATAAATTTGTGTTAAAGAAGAACAATTCTTTAAATAGGGGTTACGCCCATTTCAGTCAATTTTAGCTATATCATGACGTCCAGTTTTTTGGGGGAGGGCGGATAGAAGCCGGGATACTGGATGAAAACCTCAGGCGGGAAAGCATGAAAGTTCTACTTGCTTCAGGTTGGAATCGGACAGAAGAAAAATCACATGTCTGGATACTGACCGGTAGACAGTTTGCATTACAAACTAATATATAAATTACTACTGAAATATACAACCTTTATCGTAATGATATAGGCAGCTAATTCACAACATATAAGGGAGTAGTATGGAATGTAAATAAAGTATCGCTGATGTAACTTATGCTATTTAAATAAAAATTTAAAAATTCACTTACCGTCAGACGATTGGGATAAAATCCAAGTAAATGAAAATGTAAGAAAAATCACCGAAAATTCCATTTGATATAAAACTATCTGAATGTTTATTCGGTTTAGTGTGTGTAGTATATCCACTGTGTTTACAAACGCAATACACGATCGATTCAACTGTTAAGTCGTCCCTTTAAACGGTGAGGCGTGTCGAAGATATGCATTTGCATGTTGAATTTCATAATTCATATATCCGGTATTTAATTGAAATTTGACTCAATAATTTTTTAATTGTAGTTTTTTAATTGCAGGTGCGTGACTCGTTATATCCTGATTTTATCCCATATGAGCAACACGCTTCGGAGAACTTCTGAAGCAACACATGGAACAATAATATTAACGTATTTTCTCTTTCAATAACGCCTCTGTTTGTTTCCAATGAGCGTCGTGTTTTAACGATTAGTTTTAGCTATGTCCATTTCATTGGAGTAATAACACTAAAGTTATAGATTTCTATCATCAAGGGATGCTCAAGTACTACAAAGAAGCGAAGAATGTCATTTATGTAGTTTCTTTTAAGTTTACACCCGGGGTCTTCATCAGTAATTTAACCTCTTCCATGTGTTGAATGCATGTCGAAATGTGCTTTGTTCTGATCCGCTTTCAGTGAAGTCGCTACTTCACTTAATTCGACACGTCTACTTCAGATCACTTATCAGATTATGTATGAACAAGTTTTATTGAAGAAAGACATTAAAATCCGTATCCTAGCAACGTTTTAAAAATAAATAATTGTAAATTCGAAAATAGTAACATTTTATTACCGGGAAAATAAGTGACCGTGAAATCCAGATGTTAACGTCAAACATTTGTTTTTAAGTCGATAATTTTAGTCAATTCGAAAATTTCTTTAATTATACAATTTTCACTTGATAATCATTTTAAATGAATAGAGAAACCATTGCGAATCATTTATTGAAATCTGATTGTTTGTTTGATGTTAAACGCCACTTTTAGCAATTTTTCAGCTATTTCATGGCGTCCAGTTTTTATTGGCGGAGGAAGCCGGAGTACTCGGAGAGAACCCCGACCTTCGGTAGGAAAACTGGCAATCCTTGTCTAATGTCATAATTATAATTTGTGTCCAATTGATAAGCAACATTGTTTTAGTCTTTATAGTGCAATCTATGTATTGTCCATGTGTTAAAGTTATGATATCTTTTATCAGTTCTGTATATGCATGTTTAAACTGATTTATGGTTTGTTTACTATTATGGTGATGTAAGGAGAAAATTATTAGGAAATTAGGAGGAAGTTAGGAGAATTTTAGGAGAAATTTAGGAGATAATTGAGATCAGGTGATAAGGCTTGGGTATATAAATACCAAGTTGTTTGTTAGTTTGGAAGAAGAGAAGAGGCAGTTGTGGCAATGTTATAGTAGGTTCTTTGGTGTTATTTTGATATGAGCCATGAGATGTTTTTGGATGTACTTTATGGTTAATGGTTAACCTGTGACTTCTGTGTTCTGTGTTATGGGATTTATGCGTGTTTTGTGGTGGATTATTTGTTAGTTATTACACTATGTTGAATTATATTCAACCGTTACCTCATGTGCGTTTGGCCGATAGGATTTAGAATATCCTGAATGTAATGTTTGGCGCTGATTTTGTGAAAGGCATTCCTTCTACTATGATGTAAAATTGACTGTATATAATTGAGATGTATATATATTTAATAAACTGTAGATTATTACAATTAGTGTTTATGTGATTTTGAGGACTAAAGCCAGCATCACTGCATCCGTCTGTCCGTTTATAGTCATTTGCACTCGACCGCCGTCACACTATTAAGATTGGAGTCGAGTACACCCTGCCCGTTTTGAGACTCGAACCCGCAACCTTAGTGTTGACAGACCACGTGATCAATAGTAGACGAATTGCCTTAACCGCTCCCGAGGCCCCATGACGTCTGAAAAAATAAGGCTATTTTATTTCATTTTTTAAAATTTATGAATAAAAAATATGACATCCATGTTTCCACATATTACGTCATCTAAAAACTATTATTATTTTTCCAATTCAATCAAGTGTGAAAATGTATGTTTTTCATTTAAAAACTCTTTGAACAGCCTGTTTTTAGTTTTAAAACATTCAGCTAGCAGCCGTGCTCTTAAATAAGTCAATAAAACATGTTATTAATTAACTACTATAATATTCACTTAGAAGCAAAACTGCCGATATGATATATTTTGCTGAACCAGTCCAATACGGAATTTACTAGTCCAATATCGGTATTGGCCTGATCGATCCGTATTGGCCCGATTCCAACCTGTATTGGCCTAATTGATTTGGACTAGTTAATTAATAAAGATATCATTACGTGATGATTTCTGTATTGGCCTAGTTATTTGTCCTTGGCCAGCTGCATTGTCCTCCGGCTTCGCCTCAGGCCAATACAACAGGCCTTGGACCAATAACTAGGCCAATACAGAAATCATTACGTAATAATATCATACTATCGGTCAACAACCACTGTATGGAGCAATATATATTTTACCGCGCGTACTTCCAATACAAGAAAAATATTAAAATATAAGTCCCTTTAAATAACATGTGAAATAGACTATATGGAACCCGCGGAAAAATTTAAGGAATGGTTCATTCTGCCACAAAAGGGAAATACAGTCATAATACCCGTTGGTGTTTCGTTGGAGGGGGCGCGGGAGGGAGGGGAGAGAATTCATTCAACCATGATCAACTGTTCCGTATGTACACACTTTGCATACAGCATGCAAAAACATCAAACATCGGCTTTCTCTAACATGTCCGCAATTTTGTTTACACTCCTGATGTTCAACACATGTTTATTTTAGGAAAAATTCTTGATATTATATTTGACACTTGAAAAGCGTTGTTAATAGTTAAACAAAATTCCTCTGCCTGGAGTTTAATTTGCATTTGTAATTTAATGGCAAAACCATTCATCATTACTATTCAAAACTAATATCTCTATGAAACTAAATTATACATTACCTACTAGTTTATTTCAGATCTGGACAAATGTTTTAAATTATTGTTAATGTCGGTTTCCATGTGAAATCAGATTTATAAATATAACCTTGACATAGAAAATCTTATATACGCGTTCACAGACTTTATCAATGCTTAAAACGTTTAGCTAACAGTTTTGCTGGCCTTGGATGGACAGATCTTAAATTATTCAGTTATATATACGCCTTCGTAATCCAAGCTTACGTTGTATTACATATTAAGTCTACAGCTATTAAACAGTATCGACGGATATAACGATTTTATTTGCCTTGAATCACTGAATATTTCCCGACGCGGCAGCGTAGGGTAATAATACAGCTTTGAAAGATAAATAACATCGTTATATCAAGATGTGCTGTTTAATAATTGTTTTATTATACTGAACAAATCTTGAAATAAGATAATTCTGGGCTGCTCTGAGTGTCGAGCACTGAGAACTCTCCAAGTATAGTCGCAGTTTAAACCATTACAAGATATCATGCTTGCTGTATGGCATATGTCTGGCTTGACATGTCAAATGTACGACATTACATATCAACAATATGGCTTAACATGTCTATTATATGGCATGACATGTCTACCATTTGGTATGAAATGTTAAATATATGTCACGAAATGACTAGTATATGATATGACAAGTGTAGCATGTGTCATGACATATCTAGTATACAGCAAGTGGTGTCTTCAACCTATGCCAACATTTTAAAAATTTCTATACAAGGAATGCCAACATGTAGAATACAATAGATGTTTTGATAGTAATTAAACTATTAATTATAGTTGAATCACAGGCAAAATTATTGTATGAGTTAATTAGAATCCTGAATTATTGTTAAATTTCAAGTACACAAAGTGAACACTTTTCACTAGAGATTTGTATAAAAACTGCTGCTTCTAAAGGATATTATCAGTTGTCCAAAGTATGGCTTATGAACTGTTCTTTCAGTGTGTTACAAACAGACTAGGGAACCAGACCCTAGTCCACAATTGGTAAAGGTTCAGAGTGAAGACTGAACTAAACGAGCGAACATTGTGGATATGTTGTACCCGCAACTGTACGGCTACTATAAATACTATGAACATTCGAACTAAACTACAGATTAATCATAACCATGACAATGACAGAGTTCAGCTAAATGTTCACAAAGTTATACCGACTATTCGCAAACGCTGCAGAGAAGAGACTACTCCAGTTCCCACTATTTACTATTTACACACAGAAAGGGAAAGTACATACAAATCGAACAGAGACTGGGTGAACTGAAACAGCGGCTGCACGATGGTCAAGTTTCCGTAGAAGAATTTGTTGATGCTGCCTCCTTCTTGTTGCATCTTGGTTAGGCTACTGACATTTCAATTTATATTGTATCTGTTATTTATGAAATTTAATAAAATTATGTATAAATATACTGTTTTTTTTTAATCTAATCTTTATTTATGATAGCGAAAATTTACAACAGAACAAATATTAAAATTAAAAAAATATATTATTATTAAACAAAACAGAACTAAACCCTTAAAATGGATTTTACATATAAGCACCTGTAACAAAAATAAACGAATAGCTTACAGAAGGGATTAAAATGTTTATACAACAATTCAATGTATGCCAACATTTTTTTCTTACCTTTTTAAACCAAAATTCAAAATGTTTGCATAGGTTGAATGAACCCAGCAAGTTGTGTCTATACTAAATGTTACACCCCGCTGCGCTAGGTGTTTTGCTTGCATTTTTTTATTATTCCATATTGTACCTTTGTAGTGTTAAAATCCAATTAAAAACATTTCTACGATAACATGTCCATATTTTATATTATGTTGTTGACAAGTTCCAAATCGTCCTTGACTTTTGCTACGGGAATTTTACATAGGAAGTCAGCCATTTGAGTTTCTACAGGGACCTCACGTTGTTTTCAAAAAGCTCGTCTCCTTTCGTAACGTTCAGTGGTATTCGGACAAACCGCCAGGATTTTCCCACCTTAACTGCAGACGATATTACCCAAGGATTTTGAACAGACTCAATTGCGGTCGGGGGTTTTATCCAGGTACTCCGGCTTCCTCCCCCAATAAAAACTGGACGCCATGATATAGCTGAAATATTGCTGAAAGTGGCGTTAAACACCATCAAACAAACAAAAACGAAAAAACAATGGACTCTTCCAAACATACACTTCCGTTGTAATTTAGGTCAAACTTTACTATAGAAAATTGCTCTATCACATTGAAAAATTCGTCGCATTTCAAAACGGTAAATAACTGTGGAAAATAAGTGATGAATTCAATTTACATATTTTGTGATCTAAAAAATGAACGTTAGCTGGACCATACGCGGTAAGTAGTTTTCATTTGTCACGCAAAAACAATAACCAAAATACGTCAACATTTAGTATAGTGTATTCCATGACATGTCTGTCACTATTTACCTTTATTTTCTACTTGCTTCCTGTTAATAACTATGTTATGCATGCGCATAACGTAAATAGAAAGTTAACAATTGGAAAGCTTAGGTCATCTAGTTTGTATCATAGATCTCAAACATCTAAATTGTCCAGATCAAAGCCAACGTATAAGGAGTGTTTGCGGTATCCTTAATTTCAAGCTCTTTGAGATGTACACGATACAGAAAGAAATCAATGTTATGTCAAGAAATTTGCACGTGACAACGGTCATCTACGAACCTCTCGAGTGGTTACAGTATTTGTGAATATACTTTTGATCACCGACGTATTATAACTTAGGTTGCGAGTTCGAGTTTGACTTCGGGTAGTGTATGTCATTTTCCAGCCTTATTTAACAAGGACTGCCAGGTTCCTTCCCGAGTGTCCCGGGTTTTCACCGGTTACTTCTGCCCTCCCCCCTCCCCCCACCCATGAAAACTGAATGTCATTAAATGATACCCGCCATGTTGTGTTGTATATAATATCCCTGTCTCATTATACTTCTGTCAATTTACTTCGATATACCATGCTTACTATGCAAGCAAGAAAACGGAAAACTTCTCGCTCAGTCTTATACATAAAAAAAGTGTCATAAAAAAAACAAAACACTGTAATAATGCATACTAAGGTACAGACCGACTGAGCGGGGTATTTATTATACCCCCGCTTGAAAAGCGGGGGTATATAGAGTTCATGGTGTCCGTCCGTCCGTCCTTCCGTCCGTCCGTCTGTCCGTCCGTTACACTTTCTATTATTTGCAACTCCTCCTACACCACTGAAAGGAATTTGATGAAACTTACACAGAATCTTTGTCTCATAGTGCCATTGTGCAGGAGATATTAACATTTTGATAGGAATGATATTTGGGGTTTCCCATAGAAAAACATGGACATTGTCATTGACCTAAGGGGGTCCCCATCTCTTATGTGCAACTCCTCCTACACCACTAAATGGAATTCGATGAAACTTACACAGAATGTTGTCACATATTGCCATTGTGCACTAGATATATAACATTTCGATTGGATTGATATTTGGGGTTTCCCTTAGAAAAACATGGACTTTGTCATGGACATAAGGGATACCCATCTCTTATGTGCAACTCATTCCTACACCACTGAATGGAATTTGTTGAAACTTACACAGATCCATGTCACATAGTGCCATTGTGCAGGAGATATTTAACATTTTGATCCGAATGATATTTGGGGTTTCCCATAGAAAAACATGGACTGTCATTGACATAAGGGGATACCCATCTCTTATGTGCACTCCTCCTACACCACTGAATGGAATTTGATGAAACTTACACAGAATCTGGGTCACATATTGCCATTGTGCATTGGATATTAAACATTTTGATCAGAATATTATTGGAGGTTTGCCATAGAAAAACATGGACTTTGTCATTGACATAAGGGATGCCATTTTTGGGGGGATTGGGGAGGGTTACGTGTTTTATCTTCAATTTCGCCTTCACGTTTAACTAGATAAAGTTTCAATTTCACAGTTAAGAACACATGAATTTTCAAAGTAATTGTTAAGCGGGGGTATCAATGGTGAGCATTGCTCACAGGTTTTTTTACTCTAGTTTATTCTTGGAATAACATTTTAAAAACAATCTTACACACCAAGCAGAGTAGATATATAAACATATCGAAAAAAAAAATCACACTGTCACAATAACTTGTACAGTAATAAAGCATTTGGAAACCCTGTCATTGACTGAGACTTGCGCCTAAGGAAAAACCGTTAACGGAAACCTGTGCTCGGAGCACTGCAAGACCTGTCTTTAGATTATGATGCCGAACTCCATCATATATACAAATGAAAATATACTGTATTAAATTAATTTTAGAAGTTTTGACTAAACGAAGTCTACGACAAGAATGAAGCCCGTGAACACATCTTAAAACCGTCAAAAACTACACAAGCTTCTACCACGTGATTATACGAAGCTACTTAAATTGGCCTATGACGTATACATAACCTTAAGATAATATTTTCCCGCTATTACTACGAAACGCGGAAAAATATAATTACACATTTTACTGAATTACAAATCAGCAAATAGCTGAGCATGACATCATGTAACCCGGGGGTGTCCCGAGGAGCCGGTGTTTCTCGAGGGAGAATTTAGAAATGATCAACCGTTACTGTATACACTTGCAAAAAAAATTAACTTAGAGATTTTCTAATTATCCACAATTTGTTTATCCCTTGTGATGTTCAACACATGTTTATTTTGGGAAGAATTCTTTATATTTTAATTAAATTCGAAAAGCGATGTAATTCGCTGTACAAATTTCTCTACTTGCAGATTAGTTGAGCATATGTAATTTTAAGGCAAAATCATTAATCATTAATAGTTACAACAAATGTCTCTGTGACATTATTCTGCTAGTTTATTTCAAACCTAGACACGTGTATTAAATTATTGCTGCTAATTCCATCTGAAATCAGATTTTTTAAAAGTTACCTTGATACAAAAAACTAAAGCTATATTACAGATTCGGTCGGTGTTTGTTGGCCTTGGACTGAAACCTTATAAATTATTCAGAAGTAAATATGTCTTCATAATCCACGCTTATGTTGTATTACATATGATAGTCTAGACTGTTGCAAGTACATGTCTGCTGTATATTCTAATATGGCGTTCTTCATACGCTTTGAGAACACATTAGGTTTATAATAATCATAGAGCCCGATGTGACGTTGAAATTAGAATTCCGACGTCATATAAGCTCAGATTAAGAAATAATTACGGGCACGAATATATACTGATTTTACCATCTGTTGGTCCTTTATGCTCATTATTTTACCCCAAGCGTTATCGAGGTATAAAATGTAGGCATGAAGGGTAAACCCGTGGTAAAATCAGTATATATTTTTGCCCCCATGAATTATTTCATTTCTAATAGGACATATATATTAACAGATCCAGAGACAACCATTGAGTTGAGGACTTGTCGGCCATTTAGAACACACATTTTATTGGGATGTTAAAATACGTGAAAAATATTACTATGACGTCGCACTAAAAAATTGTGATCGTTTATGACGTTGAATATAATTCAAATTCAAATTCTTTATTGCAAATTACACCCATATGGGTCAAAGCAATATAATAACATTGTAAACAAAAACATTAGCATACAAATACAAACATACTCGAAGTACATCAGTTATTATTTCTAATATAACTACAAATGTAGTACATTTTAACCGATGTGGACCCTATTTTCGCATTTCAAATGATTGCTTTAAAAAGTCCTTAACATAAGTTAAATGTTCTGATTTTGGACAAAGGATATATTTTACTTTTTCATTTGCAATT
Source organism: Limnoperna fortunei (assembly GCA_944474755.1). NCBI lineage: Eukaryota > Metazoa > Mollusca > Bivalvia > Mytilida > Modiolidae > Limnoperna > Limnoperna fortunei. The sequence goes on from OX104119.1 coordinate 35,855,875, forward strand.
AAATTTGCAAAGATATCGTCTATATTTGAAATTTTTGAATAGAAAATATCTCTTGGTAGAGTGTTAATTTGACAATGTAAAAGAAAATGTTCTTCATCTTCAAGAATTTGGAGATATATAACTATAAAAGGTAACTAATATATACTTGTTTTACACCTGGTGTGAAAATTTCAAACTGGAACCATGCTAATTTGTTAATACTTCTCAATATATTTTTCTCAAAAGGTACATATATAATCAACATATTTTTATGTCTTTTTTGCTGTTTCAGGATATATCTTATTAGTTTCAAAAACCCATATTACCATTGTAATTGAAAGAATACTTTTAGAGCCGCATCAAAATTTTAAAACATTTGTTAGACATATTAGAATCTAAATAGTTTATTGCCGTATGGCTCTATGTGAATTAGAACATGGTCAGACCTTATATTTGTCTTCATTCTAAAATATTGAAAGATGTAAGGTCTGACCATGTTCTAATCAGCATAATTCGCATAAAGCCCGCTGGCAATAATCTATTTCTTATAAGCTTAATACAGTCACTATATGTCTGGCTTTATATGTCAGCTCTATGGTCTACTATATGACATAACATGTTTCTTTTATGGTGGCCATTCCTTTCTGTGCGCCACTATGTTTAAAATAGACTACATTGCAACAGTTTTACTGTAGAAAGTAACGAATTGCTATATTAAATTTGTTGCTTTTATTATTTATTTTTTGTTCATTACTGTGTCATCCAATTAATCATTGTCCTTTTCATTCAGATTCTATATTTTAGCCGTAATTTCGCACACGTGCATTGATTTAGAATCAAACCTAAATTGAGTCATTCTTTAGCCTGCACGACACATTTTCTGCGAATCGATATAAGAAATTGGCTACTTAGAAACACAAAACCGCAGAACACCCCGATAATTAATTCCTACATTGCTTGGATTTGTTTGACATGGCGGGTAATTGAATGTTAATTATGTTCCAGTACTTGAATTATGTAGATTTCCATGGTATTAATGGTGTCATTTATGTGATCAATTTCAATGAAATTAACATTGATAGTTATTTGACGACATTTGCAATGTCCCTGATTTACTCTATAATTGCAACGGCGTTAATTATGGATGTACATTAGGTTTTCACTAGCCATGGTAATTGCAATGCAAACAGTTTGGTATTTGTAATTTGAATGTTTCCCGTTCTTTTGTTTGGTTCCTATCGGCGATAGTATTTTCATATTTGTCTTGTTTTTAAAACACAGCATGACGTAAAGTTAATTGTCTTACTGTAAACATGAAGAGTTTTGTGCGAAACAAATTAGTTTGCAAGAATACTCTGCTTTCCTTCTTCTTTTATGTTACAAGATGTTCTCATGCATGTATACGGAAAAAAACAGCAAGGAAGCACAAGATCCGTACGTTGTGGGACAATTAAAAAAGAATTGGGTAACGCCAAATGGAGATGTAAGCAGTGAACAAACAATTAAAAATACAATTTTATATTTTGTTTATTTTCAAAACTATTTAGCTGGGTGCAAACAGTAGGGAGTTTGTGTCATATATTGAAATATATATCTCCCCACTAAAGAATTCAGATCACAGAATTCAGAAGCTAATGAAAAACACTTGTGTCGAATTTGTTAATGCCATATGACCTTTTTACGCCAACAATGTCATCGGGGTGCCATTATAGACAATTCTTTAAAAGTGTAATTAAAATTTAAAGCATAAACCATGTTAGTTTGTTTATTGTTTATATCTACAATATTTTATTAATTGGCAGACTTCAATTTCTAGCATTTTACCAGGGAGCCTACGAGTGATAGAAATATCATATTATAACAAACATTAATTAACTTGCTAAGTTCATATAATGATTTTCTTAGTTAACGTAGCTTAATTAATAAAACCGGAATATCTGCTTCTGGAATTGGTTCCCGTTCCGTTCAGGTTTTAAGTGTTATTTTTCTAAGTCTTCGGGCAGGGGTCATGACACTAAAGGGGAATAATAAAAATATCCATGTTTATCTTAGGGTATACTAAAACTACTAAATGGATTTAAATGAATTTTAATGTAAGTTTTTCTGCAAGGTGACTATATTGGAAAGAGCTATTTTTAATGGAAAGTATTTTTGTCAGTGGGATTATATTTTGAGAGAATGGGACTGCCATTGATTGCCGGGAGTTTTTGACGTCCTACATCGACAACTTAATGCCTTTGGTCAGACGGTATTTGTATGTAAGATTCTGGATAGATATGGTGTCGGTAAGTTTATTTTATAGTGCTGTGGAAATTAGGGTTTTTTATTGTTAAAAATGTTATATGGATACCTTCTATTTAATTTATAACTATAATGGTAGTTTACAAAAGTTAATTTTAGAACGTCTGAAAACGTAGTTGTGTAAATTGATTTGCTCAGACGATGAAGCTAAGACGCCGATGAAGAAATTAAAAACAGAATAAGGAAAAAGAATTGAAACCAACATGAATGCACGATTACAAAACTTGAAAGAAGTAGGCTAAAATGTAGGTTGTGTTTTCCTCTAAATACATGTCTGGTTGTAGGTTTCAAATCTCGAGAGAAGGCAGACTGCAAAATTTGTAAGAGAAATATAACTACATGTAACGCATGGCGCACGTTTGTAAAATGCCACGCTCCTTTCAACCTTTTTAGATTTTTAGATTTATCAGTGCACTAAAGTACAAGCTATCTAGTCGAAATGACGAAAAGCTGCAAAAATATCTTGAGCCCTGGTCACCCTTCATCAAGTAAACTACTCATACCATACATTAAACTAAATTGACAGGTTATAATGAAGTTAATAGCAAAGATCTTAAAATTTTAAATTTTTTAAGCAGGAGAATTTTATACAAATGTCACCGACGTATTTGATCTCACTTTGTTAATATTTACTTTGTCGTGACTCGTCCTCCGTATACGACCTTGTCGTGACTCGACCTCCGTATACGACCTTGTCGTGACTCGTCCTGCGTATACGACCTTGTCGTGACTCGACCTCCGTATACGACCTTGTCGTGACTCGTCCTACGTATACGACCTTGTCGTGACTCGTCCTACGTATACGACCTTGTCGTGACTCGTCCTCCGTATACGACCTTGTCGTGACTCGTCCTGCGTATACGACCTTGTCGTGACTCGACCTCCGTATACGACCTTGTCGTGACTCGTCCTCCGTATACGACCTTGTCGTGACTCGTCCTGCGTATACGACCTTGTCGTGACTCGTCCTCCGTATACGACCTTGTCGTGACTCGTCCTCCGTATACGACCTTGTCGTGACTCGTCCTCCGTATACGACCTTGTCGTGACTCGTCCTCCGTATACGACCTTGTCGTGACTCGTCCTCCGTATACGACCTTGTCGTGACTCGTCCTCCGTATACGACCTTGTCGTGACTCGTCCTCCGTATACGACCTTGTCGTGACTCGTCCTCCGTAAAACGACCTTGTCGTGACTCGTCCTCCGTATACGACCTTGTCGTGACTCGACCTCCGTATACGACCTTGTCATGACTCGTCCTCCGTATACGACCTTGTCGTGACTCGTCCTCCGTATACGACCTTGTCGTGACTCGTCCTCCGTATACGACCTTGTCGTGACTCGTCCTGCGTATACGACCTTGTCGTGACTCGTCCTCCGTATACGACCTTGTCGTGACTCGTCCTCCGTATACGACCTTGTCGTGACTCGTCCTCCGTACACGACCTCTATATTGTCGAGCAGTTCTTCGTACAAGCAAATATTTTTATTTAAAATAGTGTGAAATTGTTCAAAATCGAAAATTGCGTAAAAGAAATTTCATAAGTTTGAATGAAGTGACTTTAAAGCAGTGGACCTCGGTGGCCGAGTGGTTATGGTAATTAGTCTACTATTGATCACGTGGTTTGTCAACAGTGAGGTTACAGGTTCAAGTCTCATAGCGGGCAGAATGTACTCGACTACAATATTAATTGACAAAGATTGCCAGTTTTCCAATAGAAGGCCGAGGGTTCTCTCTAGGTTCTTCGGCTTCATCACCCAATAATAACTGGACACCATGATAAAGCTGAAAGAATAGCTAAAAGTGGCGTTAAAAATAATTCAGACAAAACGTATAACTTTAAAGCTTTATCTGCTGAAATGTTGCAGTACTAACGCGTAAAAATCGTATTTTGACATTTCTTGAATTGATTTTACCTTTTCGCACGGGTTGAACGCGATTTGAAACAACAAAAGAATAATTGTAACGCCATTATTCCAAGAAAATCTAAATTGTGTTTTGAAAACAGTTGCAATGTCTGGAATTAAGCATTCCTTATTTCGTCTGGCTTCGTCAATAGAAACATTCCTAAATTATAGCTTTTCTCTCCATTGTCTGTACTAGGTTATAATCATTAACAACAGATAGCCATTTACAAACTGACAGCATTTATTCTGAGTGTCATCAATATTCTTACAGATGTCTATTTGGACCTAAATACGGTGAATTGTTTTATTGTAGGAGTATAGTAAGAAAAACTGGCAAATAAATTGTATACAAATTGGGTTAATTTAATTTCGTGTACATATTTTCTGTTCATTTGAGACAACTTGATAATACCATAAGAACGTGTCCATTTCCCATTGGTCTCTTAATTTTGCGTTTTGTTATTAATAAAAACATCAGTTGTTGATTTTACGTGATCTCCAGTATTTTTATCGACTATTTTATGACCTCCAGATTTTATTGTTAGTCGAAGAAAGAGTCATCAGTGCGAATCCTAGACCTCCATTAGAAAACACTGCAATCCATATCAATTAAGATTTAAGGTATCCGGACCATAATTGAACACGTGATCTTATTTGGTGTCCCGGATGTCAATTGTTTTTCAATGGAGCGGACCTCGGTAATTCACGGCAAACATCGGAAATAATATTTGAGTAACTAACTTGTTTTATAAAAAATGTTAACATTGACTTATAGTAAAACAATATATTTAATTTGTATCGATAATTAGCAATATATTGATTTAATTAAGCTATATTTCTTGGTCGAAAAATAAAATTAAACGGTGACTTAAATTATGGGTCGAATACCTTAAATCGAGTACACTTGGCAACATTTTGAACTTTAATTCACAACCCATGTGTTCCACTTTGATAAATAGTAGACATAGTAGTTCATTTTATTTGTATTTGTTTGTTTCTTGTTTGAACGTGTTTTGTGATTGTCTCTTGTTTAAACATAAGATGTTATTTCTTGCCTCTTGTTTGTACGTGTTGCCTGATTGTCTGTCATTTGTGCCTGTTGTGTGATTTTTTGTGATTGTTTGTACGTGTTGTGTGATTGTTTGTTCGTGTTGTGTGTTTGTTTGTACGTGTTGTGTGTTCGCTTGTACGTGTTATGTGTTTGTGTTTTACGTGTGTGTGATTGTTTGTACGTTTTGAGTGATTGTTCGTACTTGTTAAGTGATTTTTTGTTCGTACGTGTTATGTGATAGTTTGTCTCTTGTTTGTACGTTTTGTTTGTACATGATGGGGGTTTTTGCCTCTTGTTTTACGTGTTTTGTAGTAGTTTGTCTCTTGTTTTACGTGTTTTGTAGTAGTTTGTCTCTTGTTTTACGTGTTTTGTAGTAGTTTGTCTCTTGTTTGTTCGTGTTTTATGATAGTTGTCACTCTTGTTTTACGTGTTGTGTTTTTGTTTGTATCTTGTTTGTACATGATGGGGGTTTTTGCCTCTTGTTTTACGAGTTGTGTAGTAGTTGGTCTCTTGATTGTACGTGTTGTGTGATAGTTGTCACTCTTGTTTTACGTCTTGTGTAGTAGTTTGTCTCTTGTTTGTACGTGTTGTGTGATAGTTGTCACTCTTGTTTTACGTGTTGTGTAGTAGTTTGTCTCTTGTTTGTACGTGTTGTATGATAGTTGTCACTCTTGTTTTACGTGTTGTGTAGTAGTTTGTCTCTTGTTTGTACGTGTTGTGTGATTGTTTGTATCTTGTTTGTACCTGATGGGGGTTTTTGCTTCTTGTTTTACGTGTTGTGTAGTAGTTTGTCTCTTGTTTGTACATGATGGGGTTTTTTTGCCTCTTGTTTTACGTGTTGTGTAGTAGTTTGTCTCTTGTTTTACGTGTTGTATGATAGTTGTCACTCTTGTTTTACGTGTTGTGTAGTAGTTTGTCTCTTGTTTGTACGTGTTGTGTGATTGTTTGTATCTTGTTTGTACCTGATGGGGGTTTTTGCTTCTTGTTTTACGTGTTGTGTAGTAGTTTGTCTCTTGTTTGTACATGATGGGGTTTTTTTGCCTCTTGTTTTACGTGTTGTGTAGTAGTTTGTCTCTTGTTTGTACGTGTTGTATGATAGTTGTCACTCTTGTTTTACGTGTTGTGTAGTAGTTTGTCTCTTGTTTGTACGTGTTGTGTGATTGTTTGTATCTTGTTTGTACCTGATGGGGGTTTTTGCTTCTTGTTGTACGTGTTGTTTAGTATTTTGTATCTTGTTTTACGTGTTGTGTAGTAGTTTGTACATGTATCTTGTTTGTACATGATGGGAGTTTTTGTCTCTTGTTTTACGTGTTGTGTAGTAGTTTGTCTCTTGTTTTACGTGTTGTGTAGTAGTTTGTATCTTGTTTGTTAATGATGGGGGTTTTTGCCTCTTGTTTTGCGTGTTGTGTAGTAGTTTGTATCTTGTTTGTTAATAATGGGGGTTTTTGCCTCTTGTTTTGCGTGTTGTGTAGTAGTTTGTCTCTTGTTTTAAGTGTTGTGTAGTAGTTTGTCTCTTGTTTTACGTGTTGTGTAGTAGTTTGTCTTGTTTTACGTGTTGTGTAGTAGTTTGTCTCTTGTTTGTACATGATGGGGGTTTTTGCCTCTTGTTTTACGTGTTGTGTAGTAGTTTGTCTCTTGTTTTACGTGTTGTGTAGTAGTTTGTCTCTTGTTTTACGTGTTGTGTAGTAGTTTGTATCTTGTTTGTACATAATGGGGGTTTTTGTTTTACGTGTTGTGTAGCAGTTTGTCTCTTGTTTTACGTGTTGTGTAGTAGTTTGTCTCTTGTTTGTACGTGTTGTGTTTTTGTTTGTCTCTTGTTTTTACTTGTTATGCAGGTTTATGGACATAAGTGAAGCTTTTGTTGGTTATTTGTACTGTACTGGTTCAGATTTTATTAGTTCTTTTTTGTTATTAAACTCAACGTCATCCGTATTTGTATCTGTATAGATCCTACAGTGTCGGCTACTTCATAATTGAGATTTTCGTAACAATTCTTACAAATCATTCGACTGAAGTGTAAGTCAGAATAACATGCAATTGCTTATTTTCAACACAAACAAATTGGATCTATAACGGAAATGGATTCTCTCTTTTTATATAGCTTCATTATATAATGTTATTTAATTCCTTATATAGCGCAAATATAATTCACAAGATGGCTAGACGGAGACGTAATTTATAATTAGTAACTAAAGGGAGAAAACTCGATAATGTAATCTGCGATTACTCAATAGAGAACAAAATCGACGTACTATTACTTCAAATCGTCTAGCAGTTTTTTTTTCAATTAAGAACAGCCATTCCCATTAATGCAAGTTATTTTTATAATATTTATGAGTAGTTTGAATGAGGATTATAATAGTTTGATCATAAACAAGTCAAATTCTACGTAATTTCTGTAATTCGGTAATAGCATCGACAGACAGAGATAGTTAAATTACACAAACTGAGACCAAAAGTATACATTATTTATCAATAAAAGTGTTTTAGTGTAAATTTGCCACGAAACAGAATGCACTAAAGAGCCAATTGTAAATTGATAAATCTTCCAATCTCTCCTTAACCAGTAATATGTTGGTAGCATGTCAGCTATGCAAACGAACTTTGACCTTATTGTAAATCAACAATCTGTATTTAGAATTTTTTTACCAGTGACGCATGAATATTAATGTCTCTGCTGTGAAAACTTTGTTGTCACGGCATTTGAGAAAATTCGTATACTTAAGAAAATATTATTTTTTGTAAGGACCATGGTAAGTAGTTGTAGATACATTTTTCTGATTCCAGCCCGTCCTGTTTGTGCTTCCACACCTAGCAGCAGTTATATGTACTAATATTCATATGACTGAGTGTGACACCTAGCGGCAGCTATTTGTACTAATTTTCATATAATTATGTTTGACCTTAAGGTACATACATTGTCAAATCCTACACGGCTTTGTGGAAGTAACTGTTGCTTTGGAGATTGATGTCGTGCAAAACCGGAACATTGCTTTGATTGCTTTCTTACCATCATGAAAGCGTTAATTCCTCTTGACACAAATTCACGTAATTCGTGTGAAAAATTCATATAAAGAATTATCAGAAAGGCTGTTGGTGCCGTATACTTTTGATCTAACTTGGCTCACACTTTTCAAAATGATTTCTATTACGACAAGGCACTGATGTGTAATTATATTAATAGGCTGAAAGCGGAAAAGGCCAGTTTTTATATTGATTCTACTATTTCATTATTTTTTGTTGATTGAATGGTTTTTAACGCCACTTCAGAAAATGTTTAGATATATATCTGAGCGTCCAGAAGGAGGAAACCGGATTATGTGGAGATAACCTTTGGTCCGAAAACAGGCTATCTTGTCAATTGAGTTTGGAGTCGAGTTCACATTTGCCCTCTGTGAAACTCGAACCAACAACCTCAGTGTTATCAGGCAGGTAATGAATAGTAAATGAGAGCTGCCTTAACAGCTAGGTCATCAAGTTCACTGTAAATTTGTTGCTTGAATTACTTAACGGTTTCTATATATTTTTTATTTGAATCAGGCGGAAATTGTATTTGTTGTATTTGTAGTAGATTGTTGATTGACCTTTTGATGTTTTTAAGTATTATTTAACGCCAAAAAATCACTACTTCAAGAGGGAAACCGGTCGTAAAATTGTAGACAACCAATAAATACTTATCTTAGTATGTGGAAAACCTGTCATAAGATATCTTTCTTGTATTTTTCGTCTAGCAAATGTAGATAAGATATTTTAATGAACGTTTAACGCTTATTAAATGAACTCATCGTTCAATTATAAATTACTCCATCAGTCATCGGTATAATTTAATAAGTATTTTTACGGAGTATGTGATGAAATAGAAAGCCAATCATGCCATTATCTATGTCGACGTCTTAGGGGAAATACTAATTGTCCATTTCAATCAAGTCTGAAATCAATATCAGCGTACAGCAGGTTCTTGCGTGTTGAACATTTGGCTGGTATCGACAGAAAATAATACAACATGCAAAGACCAGTAATATTTATGTAGACTGAATAATGGATAAAAATGATTAGAAATGAAAAGGCGATCTCTTAATTGCTTTGACCGTTATTTATGGCGGAATTAGTATTATAACAAGGGAGATCAACCAAACACAAACCTCAAGATCACAAAAATAGTGTAAACGAATAACGGAACATTGCGCCTGCATGCACAATACAGACGCGAGCTTAAAAAGATACAAACTCCAGAAAAAAACAATCAAATATAATATAAAAAAATAAAAATGAAACAATATAAATATTTTGAGTGGTATGTTACAAAAGCTTGAAATTGAAAGCTGAGACATCTTCAAAGATGGTGAAAACTCTGTCTAATCGAAATCTTACTTTAAATGTCAGCTTACTCCTATAGTAGTCCGGCATATATTAATTTTGATTCTATTTTTATACAAACTTTCCTATTATAATCACTGATGTACCTCAGAAGTCTGCACAAGTCGCGAATGATAGCATTTTGTGAGAGTATATGATCTTAAAATTATATACGAAGCGGACTGCAGACATAATGAAAATGCTTCATATTAGAAAGATATCAAACACTGAAAATCTTTGCGTCATTAATTGGATGCTGTACACCTACCATGATATGCAATCCGTGTGATTTTGTCTATGCTGGCATTCGTGTTGTGCTTTAGCGTTAATTTCGAACTATGTTGTTGTTTAACATTTGTGTCACAAATGACCATTGATTTGTTCCGCTTGTCGTAACCATTTTCTCTCCTTATAACGGGATTACGAGTACCCCTCGGATAAGACGAATTAGCTTATTTTAATCCGAGTGTGACAACCGGTGCCTCGCAAGGAGCATGAAGTGCTTACCCTTCCGAAGCGCATGAACTATCCCCGGTTTTAGTGGGATATGTGTTACTCAGTTTTTTGTTCTTGTGTTGTGTTTCTGTTTGTGTTGTCCATTCTTGTTTTAGCACGGGATTGTCTTAACTTGTCTTTTTGTAAATACTCCTCCTTGGTATCTTGATTGTGTTTTCTTTGTATACGATTGTTTACATTGGTGTATAGGTTCCTGCCATTAATGATGTCAGCTGTTGTGAGGAAGAATATAATGTAAATTAGTGATTTAGGTTATTAAGTCATGACGTTTTCATGACAAGTGCTAACGAATGGTATTAGGTTGCGTTATACATATACAGCCTTTTTCTTAGTCAATACAAGTTTATATCGAGCGAGAGATGTATATCAACCGAGGACCTAGTCTCTAGTCGATATATATAACTTGTATTGACTAAGAGAAATGCTGTATTTTTTATATTATTTATTATTTATTTTGCTGTATTTTAATTTGTCACATAAAAAATATAAATAAAAAAGCATTTATCATCCTTATTTAAGGATGCAAACCTTTTATGCTCAACACAGTCTATTGTTTGGTTGTGGTGTTCCAGAAGACGATCGATAGCCGTATTTATAATATTATTGGCTGATTTTGAAACGTCACACAAGTTTTGGAATTTTTTGTTCTATTTGTACTAACCGTCCAATCGCAAAAGTCAATCCGCCAAAAATACAAAATATCACGTGGTAGACTTTGGAAAAATTAAAATACAGTAAAATTATCAATAAATAATATAGTATAATATCACTCGTCTGGTCTCAATATTAGCATAAAACCTAATAGAGCTCTACAAATTTGACACTAAACCAATACGATCGAATCGATATGTTTATTTCGTTTACAGTAAGTTGTAAAAAGCACGTGGAACGATATATTTCTGTATAAATGTACTATTGGCTGTAATAAATTAGAAGGAACATGCAGATCCTTTGGCACAACTTCTAGATGCACGATTGTATTTTGCGATGTTGATACGGTATCAGATTAATGATGAAAATTAATAAAATATGCACCAGAATTGCTTCTATTCTGCTATGGTACATTTTATACATTAATCATTGTTTTTGTTTAATTTACTGCAACATTTGTTGCGGGTTTTTAATATATATTTAATACTTGTTTATACATTCACTATAAGGTAGCAAGACATGGTTTTGTAGCTTAGTTTCAAATGTCCCGCTGTGAAATTTCTTAATAAAGTAGTATGGTCCAGTTGCCGTTTACTCAAATCTATAATAAATGAAATGTAATAATCCTTTTATATAAGTAAAACCCCGACACTGCCTATAAGCTAACATTTGACTCCTAGGTTTAGCACTCTCTAATGCATTAAAATGGGAGTCCCCTTGTCAAGAAAATTGTGTGAAATCGAGGTGGATGACAGGTATTTTGCCACTGTTTTCTGCTTCGAAATTGATTTAAATAAACAAATATATATGACATATAAGTGTTCTGTTAGGCGTTACAGTGTCAGGATATTTCAAATGAAGGTTACTGCTAATGAATTGTCCGACTCCTTACATGAAACAACGGTTTTTATCGATTATTTTATAAAAAAAATCTGATCAAGTTAAAATGAACCTAAAAATGCAGTACACAAATTAGATATCTGTACCACATTCCATTACATTGGGATATAAGAAAAAATGTCACATGTTTTTATTTGACAAAACAGGACCACGACCTCTGTTCATAATAATTTAAAGCAAAAAATAGCATATTGCACCATAAACTGCAACCTAAATTGCGTAATGGCTGCAACCATTCATTTTCGGTTGTTTTTTTTTAATAAGGCAACGAAGCAATATACGCAATCTTATTATAAGCAACCATGTTTGTTAATGGATCAACGTCTGCGATACTTTTACAAACTTATTATCCTTTGGGAGAAAAAGTCAAATCATCTCATTGTTTTCAGAGATTTTCAGTAAATGTACAATGCTAATGCATGACTGAATGCAAAGAGCATGACCTTTGGCATTGTAAGCCTAAAACTGATCTTGTAGCTGATTGACTTCCACATACATATTATACTTGCAAAACGAGAACTATAAGCTGGAGAGAACGTGGCACTTTTAGCTCGGGGCCTGGAGTTATCCTCTATCCAACAGTCGTGCAATCAGAATTGTCAACACGGGGCATGGATCTACCCGACAGTCGTATAATGTATATTGTCAACACGGGGCCTGGAGTTTATCTCTATCGATGGCGTTATATAGTGATGGGGGTGTACGTTCGTTACACTTGAGGTACCTATCTCTTATCAGCTACTCCAACCACACAACTTAATGTAATTTAATGAAAATGTCAAATATCACCATTGTCTTACGTTGCTTAGATAAAGCCAGCACGGTTAAAATATAGTCGAGCAATTTCTTGCTCTTGCGTTGATTTAGATGTGTTACTGGTATGTTCTAAAAAGTATTGTAGCTTAACATATATCAGATGAAATGAAATGTTTACAAAACTATATATCGGTAAGAGAACAGACATTTAATGAGAGTTGCATGGATTATTTTTGGCATTGTCCAGACTAGATATACACATGCTAATTAGATGTATTATAAAATGTCCTGTTACATACAGATCAATGCAAGCAAAGTCTCGAGTTCTATGCTTTTAAGATTACTATTATGTAACGAAATGTTTATTACCACTTCATATGGCATGCTGCACTTTATTCGTACACTGTGTTGACAACAGTAAATTGCAATGTACACTGTAGCTGGTGTTTTTATTTCATAGACAGATCTGTTTGATGAGTGTTTATTTAGTATTTAGTATTCTTCCGTAAATGGCCGATTTCTGGTACAGATGACACAGTACAGATGAGCTCACGCGCACACATCTGTACTTTCTGAGTCATCCAATCAAAACGCAAGAAACAATAACGTTGTTATGGAAGCATACAACGTTCTTCTATGACGTTCTTGTTTCCGGCGTTCTCATTGGATGTCAGAGACAATGGAGTATAAAACAATGGACAGTCTATAGGATATAACAATGTGAAAGTTGTTGGTTTACGGAAGAAATAGGTACTTTCATGCGCTTTTGGGAAAGCCCGTGTGAACTTTCACTCGTGATAGATATTTTTTTGTCATTTGTCTCGTTCCGCTGCGCTTCACTCGCGAAAATACATACAATTACTATCACACGTTAAAGATCAACCGGTCTTTCCCCAAAACGTATGGAAGAACCTATTAATCTGAAATTGCTATATTTTTATACGATTGTAAACATAAATCAAAGGTATCTGCTGAATTGTCATTAAATTGATACGGCGGTAATTTTATCTTGAAATATAATACATATATTAGAACGACGGATTTATGTGGCAAGCAACATTCTGTATACATATAGATACATTATTCTATTAAAAGTAAAGAGTAGGAAATTTCGAACTGGAGGTGTGTTGGGGTAAAACAAGATACGACGACGATTGAATAGTAGAATGTAACGGATGAGGTAAAAAATTCAGTGTATCAAGATAAAGTCTTGGACAATCTGAAGTACAAGACCTAGTATTCTAGCAACTCACTTTGATTGATTGCTTGATTGATTGCATGTTGGTTTAACGACCAGCGGAAAATGTTTCATCAATATTTTGTTGAAGCAATGTATCTAGTAAATCCCTACAATATGATTGGTTAATCAAGGCGGGAATATCATACCATATTCGCTGTAAAACCCCGGGGACATTGAAACCAGTTTCAAAATGGCGTCTATTCATTTACTAATTGATTTGTTTTTTATTACAAATAATAAAACATAATATAAGAATATGAAATATTCTTTTTTACGGAATCTTACATCTCCGTCTCCCTTTTGTCATGAATTCAACAAGGGAGCTAACAAAAAAATATCGTCTGCTAAAATGAAAAGATTTGCATCTCACTCCGAAAGTGAAATTATTAATAAAAAGGCAAATTTGGTTCTAAAGAACACATCAAAGGCTAATGCAAGAGAGGTAAGGTTGTTGAAACCTTACTTGGGAGACAAAAATGAAGAACCAGACTTTGAACTGTTTGATATAAACCGTTTACCACAAATACTCTCGCCTTTTTATGTTGATGTTAGAACAGAACACAGGAGGGCGAATTGTATAAAGCCTCATCCACGGAAAATCTAAGACATTCACTTAATTGGTATCTAAAGTCGCCTCCTTATCTCGCACAATTCGACATCATTACAAATCCTGAGTTTTTGGCCGCAAATGAAAATGTCAAACTAGCCATGACTGAGATTAAAGCAGCAGGAAATGGGGAAGTGGAACATTATCCTGAAATACACCAGGAAGACCTTAAAAAATGTATGGTAGTGTACATCTTGATTCAAAAACACCAACAGGTCTTGCAAACCTTGTACAGCTACATATAACAGGCTTTATTTCTGTAGGCGAGGAAAAAATATGGACACAATGAAAAAAAACATATTTATTGTCAAACAGTATGGTGGCACAAACAGAAAATATGTAATAAAGAAAATAAATTGACTTTCTAAAAATCATCGTGAAACAGACAAGGAAAAAAATCACTGGTCACATGCCTTCTGATCCCGTCGATCATGAAAGTTGTCCCGTTCAAACATTCGAAAAGTATTTATCAAAGCTACATCCAAACTGTGATCGTCTTTGGCAGCTGCCGAAAGACACATTTACCGAGGAGGACACATGCTGGTATCAAAAAGACCCATCCGTCGGGATACCTTATCCTATCCTCACCTAGGACGGCGATGAGCAGCTCTATGTGTTAAGCATAGTGAACACTTCCTGTATGATTCCGCAATTCATTTGGACGGACATTATTCTATTAAATGTGCGCCTTCATAGCTCCGTATTAAACTAAATCAAAAACGACAATCCGGTTATATATGTTGAGTTCTGACTTATAATTGACAGTTACTATATATTTGTATCTATTTTGACTTGACCAGGTGTTGAATTCACCACCTATTTTGTCATTCTCTGAATTCTGGGCTATTGTATTTGATATTATATGTATAACGCTATGAGCGTTGCCCTTTTATGAGCCAAAGATAACGCTTAAAAACTGTAAGGTAAACGTGATTGGTCAATAATGGCTGTTGAAGTCAAAATAGTTTGGAAAAAATGCAATCTACGATTCGAACACAGAAAGAAAGTTTTTTTTTTATAAATTTTGGAGGAAGAAATCAAATTTTGAATGCGTAGGGCACCTTATGGACATTTGAATAAAAGATTCCCCTTTTTGACCCACATTTTCATTCACAAAAGCAATGCGAACCTATATTTTTGACAACACCAAACGACCACTTATTCTTACATAAAGGTATTCTGTACTAATTTAGCATTAAATTAACCCCCCCAACCCCTTCAGATGGAAAATAACATTGAAAGGCCAACGCTACTTTGTATTCTTCAACTGCAGCTTTGGAATTTTATGATGTTACTCTATTTGATTACACAAATCGTATCAAGCATATTTTTTCAACAAACCCATAAGTTTGATCAGAGATGCTAGCTCCATTTCGTTATTCAAACATCACAGAAAACTTTTCAATTATGTTTGAAATTTCGTTCAATTCAATCAGAAGATAACAATCGGTAACCAAAGAACAGAATTTCAAGGAGTAACTTACATAGTAATAGCTAAAATAACACCCATCAACACAACACGCAACACGCTTCAAACAAGCATCAAAGCAATAAGTAATAAGTAATATGAAGCTTGAACAAAAGGATGGTCCGGAAAGAAGAGCAATTTACTAATTCATTGGTATTCAAACAACCCAAAATGGATGTGCAAATTATATATTGTTGCCCTTTTAAAGCTACGTAATGAATTGTTTTTAGTTACATGGGAAGTCAAAATGTGATAATGAAATCCAAAATAAATATTTACTATAAAATGTGCCAAAATGATGTTTTCAAATTAGAACATATATAAGCAATATCATTAAACAAGTCGAAAATGCAAAAAAGTCGAAAACAGAAAGATTGAACAGAAAACACAATATTAAGAAGAAAAGGCGGAATTATAATTTTGACTATTTGTAAGACAATTCCAGATTTCTGTCTTTACTTCACGCCGCTTTAATTTTTCGACTTTTCTCTCTGTTTGGCCACATTGAAATAGCAGGACTAATCAACCATTGGCAAGTAGTTACAATGATTTATTAATTTATTTCTTTATTTATTTCCACCAGTTTCTTTGTGGTTTCATTTACATTTAAAATGTAAATTTCTAAAAGAAAATTAGAAAAAAATTAAAGATAAATGCATAATGATTATGATTAAGTCTTTATAAGCTCTAAAAAAATAAACAGATAAATTCATCTCGATAACAATAATTGTAGATTAAAGCAAAATGTTATAATTGCGAGACAACAGCTTTCCTTTTAATAAATCGTTTTCAATTAGTACATGTAACAATTCAAACAAACCGATAATTTCCTGTTTTACAAAGCTGCCATTTTAATTGCGATAAATGTTGTTGATTAAATGAATACGTTATTTATAAGCAACTGTTGCTACATAACATTAGTTATGGATAGCATGGCAACGCATTATTCGTTTAATCAGATAAAATTACTTCTCATATATGATTTCCATGAGAGCTTTTTGAGACTTAAGACTAAAAGTATTACAAATGAACATACTTCATGTACTTCTAATAAGATTAAAGGTTATCCTTGAATACAAGCATGGCATTGTTTAAATGTTTTTCTTTGAAAGATCAGAAAGAAAAGATAGGAATTCTAATGGGGGATGCACCATAAAAATTGTATTGACAAAAAAGGAGAGTAGACTTGGAGCACGATCATGTTGAAAGTATGTGGTATGAATTGAAGACCAAATTAAATAAAGTTATTTTTTGTTCAATTATTCTTTCTGAATTTATTGTTACTGAACAAGACGTAGGATACATGATATCTGTTCATTGTGCTAATAAAGCTACTGGTCCTGATACTATAAACAATAAAATGCTGAATTCTATTAAAACGACGATTTCAAAACCCTCGTGCTTATAATTTAATAATTCCTTACGTGAAATAGTTTTCCCTTCTGAGCAGAAAACTGCTAATGTTATTCCCTTGTATCAAGGCCGAGACAAGTCTCTAAAAAAAGTTTAAGCACATTTGTAATCATTTTTATGAAAAGAAACTGTTATATGTTTTAATCTAGATTTATACCATGTCATTCTACAAGTCACCAGTTGATCGAATAGTATCACATATTATTACATTGTTTAGAAGCAAATCATGTGACTAGTATTACATTTTCAAATATAAGCAAAGCATTCGACAGTGTTTGAATAAGAGCTTTATTGTATAAATATGGCATTCAAGGAAATTTTCTTTGTTGGTTGATAAGTTATTTGACTCATCGAACCCAAATAGTTGTAATCAAAGATGCTCTTACGTGCGTTGGCAAATTGCATGCGGGTGTGCAACAAGGTTATAAACTAATTCCCCTATTGTTCTTAGTCTTTATGAATGATATTACAGATGATAGTGTAGGCTTAGGTCATCTATTCACGAATGACACGTGTATTCAACATTCACTAAACGATGAAATTACATTGAAAACTATCATTTGACGCACTTGGAAGAATGATCAAACATGTACATGTACAAGCTTTTAGGGGTTGTTTTGAGTAGCGACTGTAGTGGACAAAACATATAGATAAATTGATTTTATCAGCTTCAAACCAACTTAACGTACTTAGAAAATTAACTTAACTGACATTACTAAGAAAAAATATATCTTATTTTTATATGACCTGTCCTTGTATAATCATAGGAAGCATAGGATAACTGCGGGGACGTAAACTCTGATAGACTAGAAAATATTTTACTTGAGCTACGCGTATTTTCACCGTATTACCGGCATTTGCTAGCATTAATTTTATTTACAAAATTAGACCGGATGGGAAAAGTTCAAAACTAGAAGAAAGGTTAAAAAATATTTTAATTCCATATAACAGTAAACAATGTAGCACCTAGTTATTTAAAAGAGATAGTACCACCTACAGTCGCAACTAATAACTCGTATAATTTAAAGAACAACCACAATATTTCGCAACAGTTTTGCAGATTATCTATACAAACATTCGTTCTTTCCTGATACGATTAAATTGTGGAATTCATTGGATCCGAACCTGCGTCAACTGCCGAATCTTCCATCATTTATATGGTCAATAAATGAAACTTATTTTCTTCAATGTGAAAGATTTAATATATTCCGAAATTTCATGCTTGCCGAATTAAATTTACTTGACTTTGAAGGTTTACATATGACGAACGACCTTTTGTTATTTGGAAGCGACCAACTTAATTCCAGAAGAAACCAACATTTCAATATATATTCTAGTGTTTTCAAATATATAGAAGATACGGGATCTTTTTCTACTTCTTCGCTGGGACCATACTGGGAGGGTTCCCAGTGGTCGACCCACAGAGCAGCTCAGCGCGTCCCCGGGTGGCGGATAGGGGAGACCCTCTCGAAGTGGGGTTGTCAGGTCATAATCCGAAAGCCTGACCGCGGACCGTAGTGGGTAACGTGTTTGGAGAGTACCACGCTCCTTGCACAATAAAGACCGCTTTTGTAGATTTCGAAAAAGAGTAGGCTCATTGTAGTCGCTACAAAAAGCTAAATTTTCCGCCCCTACCCAAAACTCCATACTTTTCCATTGGCAGTTAAAATTGTATTCCCTGTGACCTATCCCACCCCCATTTTCCGTTGATTTGTTGTTTATTAACTTGTTCCCGTCCTGCATATAGCTGAAATACTGTTCGCTGGACGTAAAGCAGACATCCAATCAATCAATCAATCAATCAATCTGTTTCTTCGCAAATGTTATCAAACACTCAATGTATAAAATGGGTTTCAATTGAATGAACACTTGCATTCGTTTTTTTCCGATTTCACACTTCATGTATTGGCGAGGGCAGCATACCAAAGAAACATTTAGCTAATATAGACAATGAAGTATTAGCAAACAGTACTTTCCGTCATACAGCTTTTTAGCGATTAATTTATATCCATAACTTGATACGTCTTTACGGTTTCCATTAACACGTTTCTGTGTGCATGTTTGTACGGTGTGTTCGAATTGTATATGTAAAAATCAATATGTTGTATATTTATCGTTTTGTCGACATGTGTACCGGTATTTCTGTGTAATATTTTTTCTAGTCTTCACGATGAGAAAATATTTACTGATAATGTATATTTTATGTGTTGGTTTAAATTAATTGATGTATTTATCTTCGAACACAATTCCAATTTGTAAAACTTGTGTCTGATCCATTTGTTGCTTTTTTAAAGCAATGAAATATGTGTATATTAAATGTTTGTCGTCACTGATTCTTCTAGTAAAATTAATATTCAAATTTAACGAATCTTCAAACTTGAACATAAGATTTCCTGTTTATAAAAAACACAAAACTAGCTTTGTTTGACTTAATTAGTTTTAAGGAAAATAAAGATTAGTCATTTTACGGAAGCTTAACAGAATCGACACAGTAAGTTTTATTTCAATCTAAAAATATATAAAACAAGCTAAACTTTAACTGTTATTTTTAACAAAAAAAGGTAACAATCTTCATGACTGACGATTTAGGGCCTCTACGACCAAGAGGTTTAGGTAGTTAATCGTTTACCATTGATCACGTATGTATCAATACCGGTGTTGTGAGTGGCAGTTTTCCTACAAAGGTTTAAATACTCCTTTTTCCTCACTAGACAAAAGCTTGACCCCGTGATATGGCTGAAAAACTGCAAAAGGGGCCTAACTGCATTTAAAGTAATAACAAGAAACTAATGGTTGATAGTGTATCGGCCGAAATATCCAGTGCAAGACTCAGATATAATAATTGTTCCAGTATAAATCACGTTTTAGGTTGATCATGGGCAGGTGTAATTTTGTTTTGTGATATTTTATCTAAATCAAATTTAGAAGTGATTAAGAAATAAAAACCAAAAAACATTTCCGTAATTTAAATCTTTGGATAACTTTAGACAAACAATTTTCATAATTTGTAGGTTAGATTCTTCATAATAATATTATATTTTTAAATGAGTCTTTCGTGAGCTTCTTAATTATAATATTTTATTTTTGGGGTGTCTAGGCAAAGAAGAATAACTGGAACCAGCGTTTGTGTTAATTTCCGTAACATAACATTAACCACACACGTATGGAAACGAACAACCAGGATTTATCGTTATCATGGTATAGCTACCTATGTAAAAAATATGGTTCAGAGGATGTGGTTAGAACGAGAAGGATGCTATTGAATGCATCAAATTCTGTCAATTGCATAAACGAATATCCTTTTATCATTAGTGGCAGTAAAGCCGAAGGATTGGATGACCCTGCAAGTGATATTGATAATTTATTAGTTTTTACGACTTTTTTGGTGTATGACAACATAGAAGACATAAAGAATCATAAACAGAATAGACCTATGAGAATCCCTGTAATAATGGATACCAATGATACCTCAACCTGGTTATACACTACTGAAATTGTACGACAGGAATCACTGTACTGGTATGGAATGGTCATTTTGTAAAATAGGAAATGAAATCTTTTTGTCAAGTAAATCTCTGCGATCGATACATTTAGACGATTCCGAATATATTATACACGGTCCATGTCAGTCACATCGGAGTGGTATGTTTGAATTTGCAATGAGCCTTCAGTGTGAAACGTGGATCATGCAAGCCGAGGAATGGATGCACAGGTCACGTTCGTCATGGCCGAATAATAGATTGATAGACGAAATTCTGCAATATGGCGTACTATTTGTTCCGGTAGGATGCAAAAACTCACCACGTCAAGATTTAGAATTTCGCATTTCTTTTAATGTCGCAGAAAAAATACTTGTTCAGTCATTCACTCATGTCCAGTTTTTATGCTACTCATTACTAAAATGCATTTTAAAACATTTCATTAAACCACAATATGGGGACCTCGTGTGTTCATATTTTCTGAAAACCATTATGTTTTGGGTATCAGAGGAATCAATGGAATCAATATGGAAACCACACAATCTCCTTCGATGTTTTGACCTATGTTTTAAAAGATTAGTGTACTGTGTTACATATAGCACTTGTTTACATTACTTTATTCCAGACTTAAATTTGTTTGAAGACAGATTTAGTATATCTGAGCATGACTCATTAACATGCACATTACAAAGTCTTTATGTAAAAATATTAGGTGCTTTAAAATTTGTAATACCAAAATTATCAGCAATTAATGTGTCTTCCGTGTCGGCTTTGCCAAGTTTGTGGATTACAACACGTTTTGATTTTAACTCGTCTAGAGTTGTTTTGTTGAGATTAATTAGATCATCCTTCAGCCCTTTATGTTTACCGGCAAAGGAAATTTACTCTCTAGTTTTGTCACGAAAAATCCAACAGGCTCCCCAAAGCCTTCCTATGAAGGAAAGTTACCATATAACAAATAAACAGAGATACAGGAATTACCAGAACAGTTTTAATCATCTGCTGCAGGGTATACATCATGATGCTGTGTCCGGTTGGTTATTGTTGGCATCATTCTTTTACACACGTAAACAATACCAACAATGTCTTCTTGTAGTAAACTATTGTTTACATAAATGTACACCCGATAAGATTTTATTGAAGCAATTTATTAATAGTAATTTACAACATGCATTTAATATAGAAATGCAGCGTTCGGAATATAATGGTTTTCAAAGAACTTGTAAGCGGTGCGTAGTTAATTGTGTTATATTTGCGAAACATTCATTAATTATTCCCGCAGAATTGTCAGAAGTAGCTTCAAGAGTGGTTTTATTCCCACCAGTCGTCTTTGCTCATTGTCTAAGTTGTCTTTGTTTACATCATCTAAATCGTAACATAGATAAAATTTACGCACTTCGTGACCTGGAGACAACTGTGCAGAAAAGATACTTAATACCTGGTAACATCAAAGCATTAGAACTGTCATACAAATGTATCCGTATAGCTCGAGAACTGCTAGCAAAATGAGAAGGTAAGTGAAACTACATTAGAATAATTTAACGAAGAAAATATTCGATAAAAGACGTCTTTTAATAATCTTCTTACAAAACTTTTAGCGCAGAACTTGAAAAATATGCCTATATTTTTTATATGTAACATCGTTTTGTGGCATAGATTTTTATCTAATATTCGGTGTTCAGGATAAACGTAAATTGTGTGCCTTCTCGTTAAAAAAGGCTAAAATCATGTGTCCCCCAACTCTTGTAACTATAATCTTTAGCGGTTTTATTCTAGAAAGCGTTTTCAACGTATACCACCTAAGAATAAAAAGACCCAACGTAAGGAATGATATTATATTACATCTATTTAATATGCAAATTCTGAGATGATTCTAGTCTATTTTTCCATCAAGCTTTAATTCAGTCAAAATACCGAACCTTCGACAGCTTGACCCTCTAGATAAACTAAAGTTTGTCCTAAATCCCAATACAGATGTTTTGCCGATAAACGTTGATTTATAAAGCGATGGCTAGAGTTGCAAAAATGAGGTTTATCTTGGTCAAATCTATATTTGAAAAGTATTACATCGAAGGGTTTTACAAATGTATCTCTTTTTGTTTGTTTGCTTGAATGTTGTTTAACGCCACTTTCAGCAATTTTTCATGGCGTTCCATGTCCAACTATATCGGTCATCACGTGACTTTGGTCACCTGTGCTATGATCGTAATATGGCGATGTCGATTTATATAGAAATGCACTGGCGTGTCACATATTTCTGCAATTTATATTAAAGTTAATCGATAACAAAAAATGTGCTGCTATCTCGTAAAAGAATGATCAATTACCAATATTTTGAGTCCATTTTAAATAGATATTGAATTGAGCACACCCCTTCCAATTTGATTTGAAAACGGATATTTTTATCGAAAAATATTATATGGATACTGTTGAAAAATGTCATAATTTATGCATCCTACACAACTTTGTCCAAGAATAACATAATAATATTTTGCTTACATAAAAATGTGCTGCCCATCTGATTATGTTGAAATATTGAACTTTAAAATTTTATCAACCAAATGAGATATTGAATTCGGGAAGCCACTTCCAAATTTATTTTAAAATGACAAATTTTTTCCAGTTGTACACGTACATGAAAAATGGCCAGTACAAGGGTAATAAAGGTATTTGCAGTACCATTCATCTGAAGGAAACAAGATGAATCAGAGTCAATACATTTTTTAATCTAAAGTAGACACCATATTGTGCATAGATACATGTATGTGTATCGTGTAAACTAATCATTTCACTATTATTTTTTCAACTCTGATTTGAGATAATATTGACGAAATTCAATGTATAAGTAATAGTTATATGAAGTTTATGTACTTTGTCCACAATATGTGCAAGTTAGAAATAAAAAATAAAGATATGAAAATAAATATGAATATAATTTACATAATAATAGAAAAAATATAGAAAGAATCAAACTCAAAATTAAAAAACAACACAAATTAAATTACAAATGAATTTCTTCTCTTCTAAGTAGGTTATCTTAATTATTCTTTCTTGACAAAACAATTATTTTCTTAAAATTATTCACAACCTTTCTCTAGAAATAATTTTGAAATGCCAAATTTCTACTTTACCTTGAAATTGTTTTGACATGGACATCCTTGCAATCAACATTTTTGTTTGCATTTACAATAATTGTGATCACAACTACATGCTCACAAAACGAAAGAAAAGCCATAAAGTTGTTAATTAAAATGTTTTCTTTTACATACTAAGGAAATAGAAATGTCAGTGTCACCCTCTACTATTTTGCTATCTCCTTGTAATTATCTGGGACCAGTCAAAGGTAAATTTGGGAACCAGTTATCGAGTGTAAACAGAGTTATCAAACCTAATTATGACCGATATAGTATGATTTTTTAAGGGGAGGAAGCTGGAGTATGGGAGAAAATTCCCGACTTCCGGTAGGAAAACTGGAAATCCTTGTAAATTAAGTCGATTGCGCTCTGCCGCAGTGAGACTCGAACACGCAGTCTCAATGTTGATCATCACTTATTAAAAGTAGACAACGTACCTTAATCACTTAGCCACTGAAACCCCAATAAATGTATGTTATATGTGATATTGTGTATTGTGGGTAAAATTTGTCTAACAAACGAGTGTTTATTACGCAATAGAGATTATATTTAATTGTCAGAGCACACCTCATTATGTTGTCAATTTATGCTGGTGCCAAATATATACTTAATTCTGACATGTATGTTAGTAATTTTTAATTTTAATTTGTTTTGTTTTTTTTTCTTTACAGGTGTGTGCAATTTTATAAGAAAACTTAATGTTTGTTTGGACTGACGTTAGGGATCTACATCCTGCCCTGATTAGTAACTGAGTTTATTCAGGACGACATCATCATGTTCATAAGCAAAAAAGCCACTATAATGTTCACAAACGCACTATATGATATTTTAACTGTTACTGTTATTATATTTTATTAAGTCTTGAATACAGGCGGCAATGATTGCCAACATGTCGTCAGATTTCTAGCATTATGTTTAGAAAGCATCATACGTTTTCTTTCGCTTTCGTTTGAGTCAACAACATTGTTGTACTGTAAGAACAAACCGAATTGTTAAACAAATCTATGATTAGAAATTGCAACTCGAAATAATCACTATTTTGACTATTTATTGACAGAAACCGTTGTCATGTCCAATCATAAATGGAGGCCATGTAAATGGCCTCCATTTATGATTGGATAAAACATTTTATTCCAGTTTAAGTTTGCTCATTTTAAGCGGTAGTTAACGTGATTTCCTTTAATTTGAAATCAATTACGTTTTTCTTAGACATAATTCACAAAAACGAAAGCAACCTGTTAGAAAAAATTTTTCACACAAACAATTATATTTTGGAGTTTAAACGCCAAGTGTTATTTGTCGGAATGAGTACATTTTGAATGTATGCACAGGTTAGCTTCGGAAGTGATTCGTATTTGTAAATATGCCCTAAAATGTGTGTTTAATGAGAATTTTTCAATTCTTAAAAACATGCGACTGAGAGTGATTTAGTGTGCTTATGCAAATATTCTGTTTTCATAATGTTATTTAAATTATTAATTAAAATTCATTTATTTTATTTAAAATTAATTAAATTTTTATTTAGAATAATTTTAATTTTTATTTAAAATAAATTAAAATTTGTATTTAAAATTGATTTTAATTAAAACTAAAATTATCCGAATCATGCAGAACATAAAAGCTTGATTTTTTATATGGTGATATGTTACGTACTGTTAGTAGCAGTTTGTTCTTAAATCCACAAATAATAACCGATTTATAGACAATGACTCACAATTCACGGTTAGTTAATAACAATGATCATATGAACAAACCAAATTTTAAATATATATATACGACCTACTCTACAAAGTAAAAGAATATTAGTTTAGGTAGTAACTAAACAATTAGTGACAACTTGGTAACGATGTTGATTCAGCATTTTTTCACCTACAACATGGCATTTAGTTGTTTTAAGGAGGAAGCTGGAACACCCGGTGAAAACCACAGTGCAAAGAACTGGCTATCATTCTCAATTAAGGTCAAGTACATCCTGTCCCCATTAAGATTTACAGATCACGAAATTAGTTACCTAAACCTCGGCTACCAAGACCTTCAATGTTGTGTAAACGTCATTAAAATTTTGTTTTAACGATGTTGGCCCACATGTGCAACGGATTAACGATGTTAATTTGATGTCGTGTCATCATCGCTAATGTGCTATTATCGAAATATTATGTCAACTTTCGAAATCGGCGATATGTCGTTTTGCATCCAAATTGTAAAGGAGTTACGATTTTGTAGTCGTGATGTAATTTGTTCATATATAACCTGCTATTTGTTTAATTAGTTCAACTTTTACTTTCAAATATAATCCAGAAATTTACTAATTTCAATGGGCTCTATATTGAAGCGAAATATTTAGCCCCAACCTAAATAACCATAAATAAAGGCGTTTTTGAAATTGTATTCATTGGGCAAAACAACAAATGATTCACTCACAAAAGATGTGGCTATTAATATATCAAATATTTGTCTGAAATTATTTTCATGTGTATCGTTGACCTGTGACCTCCGGTTTCAACAACTAGCACCTACACAAGAATCTCATTTTATAACTTATGTGGTGGGGGTAGGGTGTTTACACACATGATTGACCTTTATATTTTATTATTTGATACGATCTGTAGCGAGGTATACATACAAATAAAGGGCCCACCCAGTGTGTGAATGTGCAACACAATATAACCACAACGTATTTTTATTATCAGAAGAGAAAAGTAACATGTTTTTTTGTTTTATTTTGTCTGTTTGTTGTTGCGTTTGTTTACTGTTCCATGTGACTCAAACAAGTGTATTTATGTGACAATATTTAGAAGCGTTTTAAGGTGTTGTGTGGCAGTACTATGTTAAGATAACAATGTATCTTTATAAATCTATTAATATATTTTCATTAAAACACAACCAAATATGGTAGTAAATTTGATTAAATATTCAAAACCTAAGTACTCTATACGTGACTCATACAAATACTTATACGCGGAAGCTTTCAGGAACATCCTTCCCTGTAGCGACTCTACAGCTGTTGTTTTTGTTAGTAATTGTATCAAAAAATGATTTACAGTTACTGTAGAAATAAAGTGTCCCATTCGTAGTAGCAGTGACGGTTTTATGTACGTTTTCCATGAAAGAGTTAAATACAGAAATAATTGCCGCTCAAAAAATACATGTTATATTTTAATCAATTCACGATTTTAATTGTTGAACCAAATATAAAATCTAGACATTATTTTTCTCAAAACTGTATACAATTTTGCGACGTGATTTTGAACACAACAACATATTTCATGACTTATTTGTAAATAGTTATGAATGTTATAATGTAAATAAAAATATTTTAGCAAGTTAACAAAAATCTAAATTAAAAACTTTTGAAGTATATTTTTCTGTATTGCAAGTTTGTGTCTAGAATGTAATTGAAAATGTTGAACTGGCATTCCACAAACAACATCATTTGCATAAAATAAAGGTGTTTAATAAAACTGATTTGTAATGAAATTATCTATATATTAAACATTAAAGAACAATTACTAATGTATTACATGTCACTATTACACTTTGACTTTGAGACCATTTTCAAGGTTATGTCTCATATGATCAATGTTAAGGCTAATATTTTTAATATTATACCCAATATCGTACCATAATTGCCTATAATAGTCATGCCTTAAGAAGTCGTCAGCGCTTTCCAGTCAAATCAAAACAAAGTTGTGTCTTCACCTGAAAAATATTTTTCATTATTTGAGATTTAGTCTATTGTTTACAGTTGGCGAGTAATTTTGATGTTTAAGGTCAAAGGTCAAGGCACCAAAAACTTTGACATCAATACTATTTTCATGTCTCAACATACACAATGATGAAGACTCGGGTCTTTACGACTAACAGTTTTAATGTTGTAACCGATAACGACTTTACTTTAACAGTCCAGGAGAGTTCATGATTTTGTGTTGCATTTTGATGTGGAAAGCGTTTTTCATATTAGAGTTTTAGTCTATCTTTGACGGTTTTCGAGTTATAATAACAATGTTCATGGTGAAAGGTCTAGGTCACCATATGACTTTGACCTTGGATCATTTTCAAGGTCATGTCTCTAGATGACCAGGTGTTCAGAACCTAACTCTCTTTGACTAATAGTTTAAAAGTTGTAACCGATAACATCTTTACTGTAACTTTCCATGGCAATTATGCTCCTGTAGGAGTTGGCCAAATAAAACAAAGCTGTGTCTTTCACGGCAAACATTTTTTAATTACGTTTAATCTATCCTTTACGGTTCTCAATATGTTAGGATAATAATTTGTTTAAGGTCGAAGGTATATAAGCTCTCCGTATATTCTTTTGACCAAATGGTTAAAAGGTTGTCCCATCAGGGATCTAAGATTTTCCACGCATACGTTTTGCTGTATTTACTACGAATTATGAGTTGCTATGATAACAAGTTTTTCGCTGTTTAGGTAGATAAATCAGTAAAGTAAAATGTCTTGGTTTCGCAATGTCGAATAGTCTTTGGGCACAAATACTTGTAGCGAAACCAAAAATATGTTTTTAAGATGTATAATTTAAAAACATAGCAGTAATGATACTAATCTGAAGATAAACAATAAGGTCTTGATATTGAAATTGGAATACCTTCAAAAGACGAAGAATAACAATGCGGTCTTCGCGTTATAATGTGACTTTAAATAGTAAAGTTTTTTGTTAAAAGAAGATCGCCAGATTTGAAACTGGTTACAACTTTTCATGTAATATATTCAACCCGTTTGAATTAAATTGGCTGAAGCGATATTTAAGAAGTCCAAAGTGAAAGCTGAGTCGAACCTACATCGAGGCTATTACAGATTAAGATTGAGGTGGGAAAATATGGTTGTCTCTTGATAGTTTATATCATTTTTAAATCTCACTAAGACCATTTTCGTATTTTAGTGAATATTCAATAAACCCTTAAAGAAGTCAAATTTGTATGAATCCAGAGTTGTAGCGCTTGACAGATAGAACGTCGGTTAGAAGGTTAAAATTGCAATAAATGTTTTCGGTCTTGTGCAGTGGGTAATGTGGATAGTCGTATTCTATTGATGACGAGCCTGTCAACAGAGGTTGAGTGTTCGAGACTTTTGCAAGCAGTGTGGGCTTGACTTCAACGTTATTGACATGTTGACAAGTCTCCTCTTCCCAATTAAAACTGGGCGTCATGGTATAGTAAAAAAATAATGAAAATGTTAATTCAAGCCATTGGAAACTTTCCAGTATTGCCTCAGTATCCTAGGTATCTGGTCTTAAAAATTTTGTTAAAAGATAAAACACTAAAATTACATGTTCAGTTGGCAGTTATCAAAATCAGATATAGTCTGTTTTAAATCGTGCCAAATCTACTATATAAGTCGCTGAAAAAAGTAAGATATAGTTCGTTTTAGCACGCATCAGATCTAACTCATATCCCGAAAAACAAATGAGATACAGTTTGTGTTATTACTTACCAGATCTACATAATATGTCGATAACAACAATTTCTTTTAAGACGTATCAGATCTACCTCAGATATCACTGTAAAACATACATTTGATTTAATGCATACCAGATTTACATCATATGTATCTGAAAATACTCTGATGCTTCAATACGTATCAGATGTTACTTATATGTTGCTGAAAATAATCAGATACAATTTGGTTTAATACGTATTAGATCTAAATTATATACCTCTGAAAAAATCAAATACAGTCTTCTTTAATACGTACTTCATCTACATCATATGTCGCTGAAAACAATCATATACAGTTTGCTTCAATACGTATCAGATATACATCGTATGTCGCTGTAATCAATCAGATACATTTTGCTTCAATACGGATCAGATATACATCGTATGTCGTTGTAATCAATCAGATACAGTTTGCTTCAATATGTATCAGATCTACATCAAACGCAGCTGAAACCAATCAGGTACAGTTTGCTTTAATAATAATAAATCAACATCACATGACGCTGAACGCAATCAGATACAGTTTGTTTCAATACGTATTAGATGTACCTCAGATGTCGCTGAAATCAGTAAGATACACTTTGCTTTAATACATGTACGTATCCGATCTTCACCATATGCCGCTGAAAAGAACGTCGGATACAATCAGCTTTAATTCATATCAAATATCAAATCAACATCATGTGTCACTGAAGAAAATCAAATACAGTTTGCTTTATTACGTATCAAATATACACCATATGTCTATGACAAAATCAGATACAGTTTGTTTTAATATGTCCCAGATTTACCTCATAGTCGCTGAAGACATCAGATACAGTTTACTTCAATACAAGCTAGATCTACATTATATGTCGCTCACAAAAGTCGGATACAGTTCTTACGTACCGGATATACCTATGTTGTATTAGATACAGATTGTTTTGTATACGTAACAGATCAATATATGTCGCTGAATAAAATCAAGATACAATTAGTTTTAATATGTATGAGATCTACATCACATGGCGCGATGAAAAGAATTAGATACAGTTTGGTTTAATACGTATCGGATCTACATCACTTAGCTGAAAATAATCAGATAAAGTTTGCTAAATACGTATAAGATTTACATCATACATCGCTTACAAAAATTAGATATAGTTTGTTTAATACGTACCAGATCTACCTCATTTGTCGCTGAAAAAATCGAATACAGTTTGTTTTAATACTTATCACATCTACATGTCGCCGCAAACAATCAGATACAGTTTTGTGTTAATTCGTAATAGATCGATCTCATACTAAAATTCACTCGATGTTACAGGAGTTCATTACTTGACTTGAAATTATACATAGCCAAAACGTATCCGAATATAATATATTGTTCAATTCAAGCAGCGCATTGCTGGCTTTACGACTTAATTTTCGCTGATCACATGACGTACTCTTAGGAAATCGACCGACCAACAAGAGCCAAAAGTCACGAGGCGATTATTGTACAGTTTAAACTTTAATATTCAACAAAATTGGTTGTAAACCTAAACAGATAACAATTATTATTAGTATAATAAAATAAGGTAAATTGATCTTGACGACCAGTGAACTTTTAAACCGGAGAATTCCATTTACATTTAGAACACATCAGTAATCACAAGAACAAAATGTACAATTATACAAGTCTACAGCGATATCTTAGGCTACTTCATAATTTTTAAAGTTTTTAAATATCATTTTTATTGAAATTATGCAAAATCACAAGTAGTATAAAAAATCTTCTTCATTTGTAATACAGGATACGAAGATTCTTAACATGTTTTGCGATAATAAAGTTACGTATGAGCTTTATCGTTCAAATACACCAAGATATAAACTTGCATGACCGTATCTGTAGCAAACACGTCTCCAGCTTTTGGGGTCGGTAGAAATGTATTTTGTCTTATAAACATAAATGCACTACAATTATCGCCTAATGGTTCCTAACAATAAATGTAGAGTTGAGTAGGGAAACGAAAGGCTTTCACTATATATTTTTAAATGCGGAGTTATTACAATAAATGTGTACGTTCAATCAATATTTCATGAAGTAGCGTCCTACACGCCTGTCAACATTTAAGTGCGATTTCTTATGTACACACAAATACAAATTATCATTAATAAATAGTAAAGTATAAATTGACAAGGATTATTCGTGTTGTTTGACTGCTTGCCAACCTTTTGCACTTTCATTACTTTTGATTTCATGCTCTTTATTATAATAGATGAGTGAATATCGTATAAGTATAATAGAATAGAGATAATACTACATACGATCACAAACATCTTATCGCAGTGAGTCGTTATATTTTAATTATTTAATAACAAAGGTTACTGTAATTGCAAAAAAATAAATTTTACATAGTCGTGTTAGGAAGACAAAAAGGAATTACTGGAATGTAAGTTATTTGATGCAACTTTTAAGGAAACATTATTAACGCGAAGATAAACTCATTATAGTTTGTTGAAAAATCTTTGTTTGGAATTGTTTTTTTAACATTGAGAGTGTGTGACATGGATGAGTTAACTACAGGAAGCTAAGAACCATCACAACATTTGATCTCGTAATAGGCGAAAAGATCAGACTTACGGTTTGTTGTTTTTAAAGCATCATCACTACTACCTATTTCATGATAAAATTTCCCCCCTACACGTAAGCATTTCTCCGTCTATAGACCCCATAAAATTGAAAGCGAACCCGGTTTTAGAGACTGTATTGTGTAATTTGTTTTATATAAAGAGAGAGATAAATCAAAAACAAAACTTGGAAATTAATCACTAAATGAAACACGTTAGCAAGCATTAACGAACAAAGGACGGATCGGAATACATAAACAACTGATTCGGATTAGTCTTAAAACAAATGTAAGACATATGTCAAGGTCGCATGAGTGATATCTAGTTCTGATGAAATTTAGATGAAACGATGAAACATATTAAAAAGAACTTTAGACTAGCAAAGCCTGTTATATTATATTCGGGAATTAAAAGGCTAAGCCGCAGAAACGACGAATCATATCAATTGACTTTCTATGATGTCATGTTTATACCAGAACAACTTTGTATTGCCAGCTTTCATTCAGAATTATGTCATTAAGCGCTAGATGTTTAAATAATATTGGTTTGTAGGCATGTTGTGTTTTAGGTCATTTTTCTATAATTTTGTATTCGAATTTTATACTTTTGGTAACGACTTGTTATTTCAAAGATTAATTTTTAAACAGTGTCCGACTTTTTTTGTACTTCTACCACCAACACCCTATATCAGTGAATTTTTCAACATCCTCCAGTAGCGTTTTTTGTTGTTTGAAAAGGTTTGACCGTAGAATCGAGTGTCTTATCTTAGCGTGCTAGTATATACAAATAATTAGTCAAATTTGGTACCTGAATCCAGTCTTATATAAAATAATCAATATAACGTGGACGTAAATAATCAATAAATTATTTATTTCCATGGATGTACAATAATCTATAGAGCCCATAATACAGCATGAAAGTCACTTACTAATAAGATAATAAAGAGAGTTTTTATGAAAATAATATTATGTAATGAAAAAATAACGTGTTTCTTTCAACTTTATATTTACAAGTCGAGACAATAAAAATTGCGATAAATAAAGGGAGAAACGTACAATAATTGTTTATTGGTCAAATCACTGTAATTGTTTATCTATTAATCATCGTTGATCGGACATTCATTGTCCTTTTCATGCTTTTCGTTGGGATGCTGCAATACAACGCATTGATCACGGTCCTTTAAATGTTTTACTTTAGACTCCTTCCATTAAACGCACTGAAGAAAGACAGGAATGAAATCGGTTGTAAATATCAACATAGCCAATAAATGTCCTAAACATTCATATAAACTTGTTCATTTCCATAGTTTTGCGAAAGGTGTTACAGAAAATCCTCTTCATTCTACATAATTGTACGCATGTAAAGTTATCTTATTAGAAGAACAATGCATCTTTTATTAAGACAACTATGATCCTATACAACCGTCAAGTAAGTAGGTTGTTATAATACGAAAAACCCAATAACCGGTCCAGAGAGAACTCGTATACGTCGAAAGAAGGTAAAAGTATATAGTTTAATTATGTCCTTTGGCCATCACGTCAGCAATATTCTAAATAACGCTCAATGATTAATCCGAATGACACATATTTTCATATAATAATAAATCTTTAGTTTTCCATGGATGTCTGCTTGAACCGATAATACACACGAGCATCCATCAATATTTGCAATGGATAATTATATAAACAAATTCATACATAGTGTTTTGACCATAAACATAAATGCTAAAAAAACTTGCTTGTCTTTAGCCTTACAATGCTTAAAGGCCTTTTGAACAGAGACATGGCTCACCATTCATTTAATGGGTATTTGACGCTTATTCACGTTGGCTGGTCTTTTTTGATAACATTTCTTTTTTGATAACATTTGTAAGAATTAAAATCATCACTTTTGGTTTGACATAAATGGCAATCGAAAAGAATGTATTGTATACGAAACGAAACGAAATTCAATTCTGCAAAAAGCGAAGAGTGGTGTTACATGTAGTAGATACTACCAGCTTTCTAGTACCAAAAATGCTCCGAGTTTAAAGGCCAAACAACAGACAGAAACGACGATTCATATAAATTGACATTTTATGACGTGGATTTCCAGCTGTAATATGAAAGTGTTAACGACACTTTCTTGTCAATGAATGAACAAAAGAAAAACCGAGCAATACCCAAGTCACCATTTAACTTATGCTTAATATTTTAAGCTGAGCAAAATTGTAAATATTATCATAATTACCTGTACTATTAATCTATTGTCTGTACGTATTTTTTTGATTGTTTACATTATTGCTAACATGATCCAAGACAGATAACTATGTCAGAAACTCAGTCCCGATGATTAGAAGGTATACACTGTACTCGTTCAACAAAATAGATTTATTGTTAAGTTTTTTTATTGATCGTTTTTTTCAATGAAAAACATTACTTAGTATCCGAGTGGCAGAACCGATGTATTACCAATGAACCGCACCTAAAATGGTTCCATGTTTTATCAAATTTTCACCAACAGTTTGTATACTGGCCTTGTTGAGGAGAGTAAGCTAACCAGACAAATGTCTCTGTAAAAGTACATTTACAGTCAAATAATTTAAACGTCGCCTTACGTTTGGTTGATGTAGAAATTTCATCCTGCAATATTCTTTAAGCGAGCAATAACCGAATTAATGTATCAGAGAAGAGGGCTACTACCATAACAGCAATTTTATTTTATATCGAGAAAAATGTAGAATTTAAGTTCGGAAACTTTCATAGAAGTTACTACATGTATAAAATCAACAGAAAACATGTAGCAAGAAAACTAATTTAAAATTTGTTTTGCTACTAAAATGTGTCCTATAGTTAATTAATTCGTCGATATATTGTTTAGCGTGTGAGAATTGAGACCATATTTTAAATTGTCTCTAAATACACTGCAGTCTTTGAATATGCGGCCTCCTTATACAGAGCTGTTTTGCGCGCCCCCAGTTGAGGGATAAGAGAGGACCTCTCGTTGAGGGCTGTACTATTGTTATATGCAAAGTCTTGCCGCGGACCACAGACCTGTTTGGATCGTACCTCGCTCCATGCACGCTAAGCCACCTTTTGTAAATGTCGATAAGAGTAGGCTTGTTGTGGACGATACAAGAAGCTAATGTGGGAACTCTACCCAATACTTCATATTTTTAAAATGGTATTCTAAATAATCAGCCATTTTATTCTCCTTTTCCCTCTGTCTCAATAGTTATATAGATATATTTTATTTTATATTACACTCAGTCATGTCAGTCGCGTCATTCAGTCCGTTTTTGGAAATAATTAAAGTACGCTCCAGTGAGCTTCAATTAAGACCTGTATATCTTGTGTGACCAGTCAGTTGCAGCAGATATATCGAGCAGACCGGGTTGATGGAAGTAGGGTGGATAGAGGCACAAGGTTTTGAGTCCATGCTTTTATATATGCAGTAGATTCTAGTACTGCGTAATGATATTTTGCAATATGTCCCAGGTTTATAAGTAATTTAATGTAAATTTAGGTAACATGGTGTAAAACAAAACAGCATCATGGTGTTAATACAAAAACATGTGTAAAGTAATACAATAACGTGGAGTATAGCAAATTAAGTAACGTGGTGTCAAGTCAATAAAGGAAAAGTACTGTTTGAATGGAGTAACAATATGGATTCGTTGTCACGATTTTTGAGTATATAATTAATCCGGACCGGAAGTGGTAGTATGTTGTGTATTGTTCGTGATGTAGTTTTGTCCGTTATAACTGAACGTTATCAACGTGTATGTATGTATGCATTAAATTCATTGTTTTTCTTACACACTTTTTAAACTTGCTTTTATAACTGTTATGGAATGAAAGCTGTCAATAGGCCATATCTCACCCGTCCTTGAAATATGGTGTTAAAAGTTGAATGGTAAATGGCTTTTGAGAGTAAAAATAATATTTATTTATTTACTGTAATGCTTTATCTGATAGTTTCGTTTAAAATTTGTAGACTGTAATGTTAGTAATATAACTAGCATCCGGCATAATTGCAGATGTAAGGGAATTTACAGCCTGGGACCCAGATAAATTGACAGTTTATAATCCAGAATCTATCTCATCCGTGAAGAGATAGAGATTAGCCATTGAGAAGGCTCAGTTGGAGAATAAGGTTGATAAAGAAATTAAATTAACGGTTAGCTCATGCAACATATGGAAATCATGTAGAAATAACTCGATTTATTCGTGGAAAAACATCCTACAGGTAAGTATAATGGTAATCTACATGGTTCGAAGATTCATGCATATGAGGCGGGCAGAGATGAAATTGATAGTTACCTCATGAGATTTGAGACTTCCACTTCTACACAGAAAATGGAATCCAATAATATGGGCAACGTATCTAAGTGCCTATTCAACCCCGTTGTCGTTTTTTTATACGATTGCAATGTGTACATTTTATAGGTTCTTAGCAATAAATGATTTCAGATGTTGTGAAAATGAATATTATGTAAATTATTCATTGAAGCAATTAAATCTGAATATTTTCATAGCAAGTGTGAATGAATTTTATTAATTCTCAAATAATATGTTTTGCGTCTGGTCTGAAAATTAGCTGAAAACCTAACCTATTATATAAAAATTGACACTTAAACGATTAAATCGATACATTTATTTCTTTGACAGTAAAATTTAAAAAGTAATATCTGCATTAAGTTGCTGTATATCTGTACCATTTATGAAGTATAATAATGTTTCTTGGGCACTACTTCGGTACACGATTATATAGTGGACGTTAAATACATGCACTAGTATATAAAGTGGGGAGATTAATGCAAATGCACATGTATTGCGTCATTTGTCATGATTGATTTCATACCTGAATACTTGGAAAATGCGGTAATGTTAATTAAAGAATGCAAGAATCTTGTGCGTAAGCGGGGATTGAAGGACTCTGTTTAACAATCCGTACATAATATTAAGAGAAATTGGTTTCATAACTCGTGGGACTTAAAAGTCGCCTCCTATCAACTCTATGTACTTTCAATGCAATATCAGGCTCGTCAGAGGCTCAAATAAAAGTGTTTATGAGCTAGCATCAAAAGGAATATTTTTGATATTTACTGACCAATTTATAGTATGACAAAAGATTATAATATAATAGTTCTTCTAGGATAGATCGTTTTTATGTTAATTTGGGGAAAGCCTAATTCTCTTGTTTTGAGATCCTTTGACGATCGCATTCAATGTACTGACCACGGTTACAGCGTTTTGATTGGTCAATCAGTTTTAAGGTTGGGAGAAAATGATAACTGTCATTCAAAGTTTCCTAGGTATTAAAATAATACATTGTTTTTTATTCTCTATTGGAAGGTAATCAAAAAATCTTAAATGTGTTGCATTTATTCGAATTTCGCCGACTTATGGAGCATTCTGTGTGACATAAACTACATGAATTAATGCAGCTTCCGTTAACGTCAACGTAAAATCAATTCGTTTATCGCCATTTAACGACGTGCTAGTGAAAATCAGCTTTTAAATTACATTAACCTATACGAAGATGGACCATAGACATGAACATGACATAGACATAGAAAATAATGTGTGTTCTTGTAATAATACTTGTACAGATTTGTCGCCTCAACGTGCTCCCTGAATGATTTGATGACAGTGTACCTGTCTTGACTAACACCCTTTTAAACCAAAATTGTTTATTTTTTTACAAGCCCCTATAGGAACTATCTGTATGCATATCCAAGAATTATAGAACATATGTTGAACAATGACCATACACTTTATTGCAATTCTTATACATACACTCCCAATCCCCGCACTATAAAAGACCTCAAACCATATCTAACTTTTATCTTAAACTTAATTGTGCATACTTCTATATAATCACATTATCTTTAAAATTTTCATTGTAAAACATTAAACAGAAACATTAGTTGTTTAAGTCCTGCCCAAACAGTAAATAAAGCTTTTGGTCTTTAAGTTTATAAACAATATATTAATAAAATAACATTTGCACATAGCATTACACCCACTTTTCATCATATTTAGATTGTGAAAAGATAACAAAATTACAAATAGTACATAAATGACCAAAATGTCAATACAAATGTCAAATTGAAATTCAGCCATTGATGATGATTATTTACATTTACAACAATTAAGGATAAAAACTGCCGATGGCTGTAGAGGGCACCTCACTTGTTGCATTAAACTACAGAAATACAATTGCAGTTTAATTGAACTTAGTTTGTTTGCATTAAGTTAATGTGTACTGATACTTTCGTTTTGTATAAAAAAAATAATTAGGATCTTGTTTAGAGGATTTTTACTTGGAACAGGTTTTATTTATGTAGGATTAACCTATTGTAACAATGTTTATATAAGCAAGATATAATTAATGGGGAAATTGTGAACATTTCAACTTTTTTTGTTCTGGCCAGTAAAAAAATATTTGTTTTCACCTACCCCCCAACCCCTTTAAGAAAATAAAATATAATATTTGTAAATCACACAGCTTAAAGGAGGACAGAAAGGCCCGTTAATCTCGTTACTTGTGTGACGGTATGCATTATTCGCTTCATGTGTCTCTGTGAGTCTAGATTTTTGTCTTTTATAACAAAAAGTAAAAATAGGCAGTAAATTACATTCTTATATTTGCCACAAAATTGATGATTGCTCACTTCATATTTAAGACATTTGAATCTTATATACTGTACTGCACCAAAAAGGTACAAATGAACTTTAATTGATAATGTTCCTTCTCTAATTAGCAATTGATGGCAAAACAAAATGCCAACTCAGCCTGTCTCAGTAGTAAGTGTACAGTTATTAGGTACTATTTATACAGGGGATGACAGAGTTCTATATATAGGGAGTTCTTGTTCTATTATAGGTTATTATATATAAGACCATGTACTAATATATTATACAAGAAATTTTATTGTGACGCAGTAGACAAAGTAACACAAACAATGTCCTGCCCCCAACCAACCCACTATCTGATTGATACAAAAAATGTCCTTCCCCCAAACCAACCCACTATCTGATTGATACAAAAAATGTCCTGCACCCAAACCAACCCACTATCTGATTGATACAAACAATGTCCTGCCAACAAACCAACCCACTATCTGGTTGATACAAAAAATGTCCTGCACCCAAACCAACCCACTATCTGGTTGATACAAAAAATGTCCTGCACCCAAACCAACCCACTATCTGATTGATACAAATAATGTTTTAACTGCAAGAAATTTATCCATACAACAACCAACAACAATCATAGGGATTCCTTACGGTTCTTGATAATCCAAAATAAAATTACATCATTAATAGTGCATGCTAAGACTTATTGTTCAATATGTGGATTAAAGATGTAAATCGTACAGTGTAAAATTGTTTTTATTCATTATTAAGAACAAGTAATATGCATGCTCTTTTGTTATAATTAAAAACTTGCATCGATAACGTCGTTGCCCTTTTAGGCCGTTCCGGAACTGGTCTAGTCACTCCAGCGTTTTAATACACAAATTTCATGGCCAAGTAAGGAAAAAAGTCCTAAATCGGGCATATGTTGCACTGGTGTATATTGAAGATGTTGTCAGATTAAAAATATATTGGCAGTCAGGTGTTGTTGAGCGTTTATTCAATCATGCTGCACTAGATTGCCCGATTCATATTTTTTTAATGCTTGTACAATCTGTACTTAAGGTAAAACGGGGTAGTAAACATACTTAAAAAGTGCTCTTGAATACGAAAGTCATGGATATATCATAGTTATAGCAGCTGGCTTTGCTTTTGTCGTGTGATTCTGAACACAACTATAGCTTCTCAACAAATTAGATAGGTCTACGATGTTCACCAGTCGCATATTTTGGGTCCCATGTTCCTTTCCTATGTCACGTAACAGTAAGCATAAAATGAGTACGCATTTTTTTACAAAAGGTTGTTTTGGCGACACCTTTAGATGGTAAAAATGTGTGTATTACGGTTTCTATGTTGATAACGTGTTTTAAATCGTTTAACATTTAAATAACCATGTTGTTGCCTTAACACATCTGCGTATTGCAAATCTCTTGATGACTCCACATCTGTTCCTACAAATCTGGAAATAAAAATAATTTGCAAAATTGATCCATTAGATTCATGAACTTTTTCAATTTTCATTATCATATGTGGTATTTTAACTGTGCCTTTCACTCACGTGTGTGCATGTTCATGTGCATGTAAAGACCAATAATGGGACTAGCAGCGTTAGTTAACTTCAGTTACACCACACACTCTACACAGATAGCTATGCAACAACAACACCCAACGTGTGAAACAGGAACCAGCGGCAAGTAAGTAGTATTTGCCTCTCAGTGGATTACCGTTATGTTACTCGTTGTAATGTATGAGAAAAATCATATTTTAGGGATAGGAAGGCCGACCAATCAGAAACAAATTCTGATCAAATTTGTGAGATGTATTTTCTATAACTATTAACTACGTCGTTACGACGGCCAAATTGTAAAATTTGCAAAATACAGTTGTTTTTGGTATGTAGAAGTATAGCTAAACAAATTTCCATAAAAACCAATAAAACGCTGCAAAATCGTAATTCTTTTCCAGACGGATGAGTATTTTTTCATCAATTCTATTTTCTCCGTCCTGTGAAACTTTTTTCAGACATACATCATTTTCATAAATCTTTTGATAAATAAATTTATAAATATAGAATAAGTAAATTAGCATGTATGTTAAAATCACGAACCCGAAAATGTATCATACAAAATGATGTAATAAATAGTTATTTTTAATAATTTATATATGTACTTATCTA
This sequence comes from Limnoperna fortunei, assembly GCA_944474755.1. Classification (NCBI taxonomy): domain Eukaryota; kingdom Metazoa; phylum Mollusca; class Bivalvia; order Mytilida; family Modiolidae; genus Limnoperna; species Limnoperna fortunei. Next base: position 35,896,481 of record OX104119.1, read on the forward strand.
ATATTTTATTTATTTACAACTACTGTAGTAGACGTTTAAGATGTTCTGTAGTCTTTTAACATTTCCAACGGCACAAGACATAATAAATAGTTCCTGGATTTTTATCCGATAAAAGTACTCTTCTAAGGTCTTGTTTTGTAAAAATAAACGCATATTTATAGCATGAACTGAAACGCTAATATTCCATTGAGGACATTCCACGCCCTGTTGAATAGTTGTCCTTATATGGACTTAAATCGTTATGAAACCCTTACAGAATTGGCAATTCACCATATAACATAGGCGTCAAAACATAAATGTATTCCGTTTTTGTTAATTGTCTATAGGGTTTCCTAATAAATGAATATATTTTAAAAGTAAAACAGATAAAATTTCGTGGCACACGAAACCCATAGATGGTTTGTGAGAAATAATTGTAAAATATAGCATAACTTGTATTTGTTTTTAAATTTAAGCAAACATGGATACATACAACGATGATTTATCGTTATCATTGTATAGCAACCTCTGTAAAGTGTTTGGTCCAGAGGACGTTGTGAGAACGAGAAAAAGATTGCTTAATACACTAGATTCTGTCAGTTACAAAGGCAACAGCATATTACCGCTAATTTTAATCAGTAGTGGCAGCAGAGCTGAAGGATTGGATGACCCTGCAAGTGATACTGATATGTTATTTGTTTTAAAAAACTGTTTGGTTTATGAAAATATAGAAGACCCAATTATTCATAAACATAAGAGAATGACGAAAATACCTGTAATAATAGATACCAATGATACAAAACCTGGTTATTCGCGACTGAAGTTGTACGACAGGAACGACTTGACTGGACGTGAATGGCTTTGTTATGAAATTGGAAATGAAATCTTTATTTCGAGTAAATCGCTCCGCGAAGAGTCGATGCATTCCTTCAATTGCCAATTTATTATACACGGTCCATGTATTTCACTTCCAAATAGTCGCTATGATATTGCATCGAGTTTTCATTGTGAAAAGTGGATTACGCAAGCTGACGAATGGATACACAGGTCACGTTCATCATGGCCGCATGATAGATTAATAGAGAGAATTCTGCAATATGGTGTACTGTTCGTTCCTGTAGGATGTAAAAACTCATCACGGCAAGATTTAGAATTTCGCATTTCGTTCAATGTCGCAGAAAAAATACTTGTTCAGTCATTCAGCCATGTTCAGTTATTATGCTACGCATTACTAAAAACTATTTTAATTTATTTTATAAAACCACAATATGGGGACCTCTTGTGTTCATATTTTCTAAAAACCATTATGTTTTGGGTATTAGAGGAATCAATCGAATCAACATGGATACCAGACAATTTTCTTCAATGTTTTGATCTGTGTTTCAAAAGATTAGTGCACTGTGTTACTTATAACACTTGTTTGCATTACTTTATTCCAGACTTAAATTTGTTTGAAGACAGATTCAGTATATCCGAGCATGACTCATTAACACGCTCTTTACAAAGTATTTATCCACATATAATTAGTTTTTCCAATTTTTTAATTCAAACATTATATGCCAAAAAAGTGGTTTCTGTGTCTCCTTTACCACATTTGATGCTGACAGGTATACATAGTGGAGTTTCTATTGAAACGGATATGTTGGAGGAAGTTACGTTGAGATTAATTAGATCAGTGTTCGGCGTGTCAAGTTTACCCGTAAAGGAAATTCACGCTCTAATTATGTCACAATATATACAACAGGCTGCACAGAGTATTCCTAAAAAGGAAAGCTTCTATGCAACAAATAAAAAGAGATATCGAAGCTATCAGAACTGTTTAAATCATCTGCTGCAGGGTTTACACCATGATGCTGTGTCCGGTTGGTTATTGTTGGCATCATTCCTTTACACACAGAAACACTACCAGCAATGTCTCCTTGTATTAAACTACTGTTTAAATACATGTACACCCGATAAGATTTTATTGACTTGTTGTATTGACACTAACTTGCAACATGAATTTAATATGGAGATGCAACGAAATGCAAAGATTGGTTTTCAGCGCACTTGTAAGCGGCGCGTTGTTGATTTTGTTAGATGTAAGAAACATGCATTTATAATTCCCGCGGAATTGTTAGGAGTATTTGATGAATTGGATATATTTCTCACGTTCCCTCCATTAGTGTTTGCTAATTTTCTGCACTCTATTTGTTTGCATCGTTTAAATCGTAACAGAGATAAAATGAACGCATTCCGGGCCTTAGAGACAACTGTAAAGAAAATGTACTTTATACCAAACAAAGCCTATTACTTAGAAATCTCCTACAAATGTATTGCTGTAGCTCGACAACTGCTAGCAGAATAAACAAGGGAGGGGAAGCTCTGTTCGAATTGTATTTCTTAGTTACAAACAATAATTGAAACCAGACAATTTATATTCTTACAAACTTATAGAACAAAAACAAAAAAACGCCAAAGAAACAATGTTATAGCACAATTTACAATATATGCTCATATGTCTTAGAATGCAACAATGCTTTTTGTGGACAAATGTGCAACACAGTACAACAACGAGTTATTTCTATTATCAGAAGACAAAAGTAGCAATTTTCTGGTTTATTCGATCTGTGTACGTGACATTGTTTTGACTGTTCCATGTTTTTCCTCCCTATGTGGGAGTGTTCAAATATTAAGTATCGTTTTACGAACTATTTTATGGCATAACGCTATATATTTATACAGCAATTTAATATTTTTTCATTAGAACAAAACCAAACACAACAATAGATTATTTTGAATGTTCAAACGGAGGAGTAATAAGTCACTAATTTAAATAATTATACGAGGAAGTTTTCTGGAACATCCGTCCCTGTATCCACAATGTATTATGTATATTAAAACAATTATTGATATTGTTGTTTCAAATAATGATTTGTAAATATACACTAAAGTTCATGCATAAATAATGTGGACAATATATATTAGCATGAAAGTAATTCATGTGTTTTTTAAGGTATTGGTTAATTATGAGGTCGGGGGCCTCGGTGGCCGAGTGGTTAAGGTAGTTCGTCTTCTATTGATCACGTGGTCTGTCAACACTGAGGTTGCGGCTTCGAGTCTTAATTGACAAGGATTGCCAGTTTTTCTGACGAAGGTCGGTAGTTCTCTCCGGGTACTCCGGCTTCCTCCCCTTGTGAAAATAAGACTGTGAAACGAGTCCAGTTCAACTTTGCAGGTTCAAGTTTTGAGATTGGTTTGTTTGTTGCTATGTTGCTTAACGCAATTTTTAGCAATTGTTCAGGTAACTAATGGAACCAAGCTTTTACTGATGAATAAAGGCAGAGAACTCAGTGAAAACTCTTCAACTACGGTAGGAAGCCTGGCAAACCTTGTCCAATGGAGTGGAGTGCAGCCTGCCCACAATGGACGCGAACCCAATACCCAGGTGTTGACGAGCAATTTATTAATAGTAGATGACTAATTAAAGTAACCACCCAGCTGTTGAGTCCTCTTAGGTGTTTATACAAATCTTTTAAAAATTAAGTAAATATGAGTTATTAGACATATTATTAACATCAACGTTGAACATGAACGTCAACAATGTCCCCCACATAATTAATCTTATAATTTCAACCTACGCAAATGTACAAACGATACAAATTACAGTATTTCGCAAACCATCAGATACATTTCAGTGGGGTCTCGTATGTGCACTAAACCCATTCTTCCACCAAAAGAAAAGACAAAGAAAATTGTAATTCTGTTGTTGTAAAATGACCTGTTCAGCAGTGGAATAATGGAAATTTATTTGCTCAGTAGAATTGTTAGAAATAAGTAATAAAGTACGGTCATGTTGATGACTTATCAGTTGACTAGAATAATTATTTCCCAATCATTTGATTATTGAATATTTCCAGCTAGCAATATTACACCTATATTCAAGCAATATGTATTACAGCAATATCACACCAATATCACAGCAATATTACACCCATATTACGACAATATTGGCTCTATAATACAGCAATATTACATTACTGTATTATAGGAATACTGCACCTATATTTTACCTTTATTACAGCAATATTAGAACTATATTTCGGCCATATTGGACCTTTATTTCAGCTATATTACACCTATATTTTGGAAAAATCACAGCAACATTTGACCTATATTAAAGCGGTATTCCACCTATATTTCAACAACTGTACACCTATACCTAAACGTTGATTTGAATCACAACTGCATAACAAAAACATGTGTTTTTTCTACATCATGATTAGGCACCTTGAAACATGGGATTAAGAACCAAAGAAAACAAACTGTAAAAAATTTTCCACAAAACAGAACCATTTGAAACAGGTTTATACCTCGATGAACTTTAAGTTTCTTCCGATCCATCTCAAAATAACAAGGTTTTTAATTGGGGGAGGGATTTAATACTGGAACAAAATCATAAAATATTAAGTCGATGTCCTTTTTCTTAATTTTTTGTTGAGGTTGTGGGTGAATAATTTCTTTCCATTCCAGTTACAGTGAAATATCAAGGATTTAGTTATATTTTATCAGTTATTAAGATGTCTGTAATGATATTTAAAATCAATATGTTAACAAGACATCGATTGATTAGAAATTGGTTGCAACTTTTTATATATGTTTAACCATTGTAATCAAATTTGGCTGGGGCGATTTTTAATAAGACCACTTTTAAAACTGAGTCCAGACTACACGAAAATTGGCTACTGCAGTTTAATGTTTTTCTGCCTATGACATATGTTGAAACTAAACACATATGATTAAAAAACGAGTAACCCGAACCTAATAAAAGTCAATAACTAAAGGATATTAATAACACATATGAATTGACTGGAAAGAAATTGTATCTACCGTTTACAAAGGTAGAGAGTTGAGGTAGACTGAAATAACTGCTCTTTTCGACGTCTACAATTGTGGACGTAAACGTAACAGACACTCTATAATTACGTAACACAATGAAAATATTTTTAGTACAGTTGCCTCTATCATATGTAAAGATTTTCATACCTCGTCGGACGAGTGGTTAAGGTAGTCTTTTACTATTAATCATAAGCACGTCTATACAGAGGTAGCGGGTTTGAGCCTTATTTGAGCAGGGTGGACTCCAATTCAACTTTTTGAAGAGGATTGCCAGTTTTTTGCCGCATGTAAAAGGGTTTTACCGGTACTCCGCCTTTCCCCAATAAAACTGCCAAAAATGCTGCGTTAAGACCTAAATAAACAAATATATTGTCTTCATTTCCTCCAGAGCTTACAATATATCATTATAATCCTGGTAGCTTTTGTGTTCTGTATTTTAAATAGTAGCACCTTTATTTCGAATCAACGACCTAGGCTTCCAGACATGATAAAAATAGCTATGGATGGATTTCTTTTCAGAAAGAAAGAATACTTGGTGCAAAGATAAGACATTTACTGTTCTAAATGTTGCTTATATAATAAAAATAGTTGAATGGTTGCTTGACTTCCAACGAGAAGCGTTTTAGCTATAAAACAAACAATTACAAAAGGTTACAATAATCCTACCTTTGTGTACAGGTACAATAATTCAAACACATTACCCAACGCTGTCCACTGTCTTGCTTTTTCCGTATTATGATCTGACAAACCCCTATCATTAATAAATATCATATCCACATATTGGCAAAATGGGACGCACTGAACATCTTTGTGGATCGATCCACAGCAAATATTTCCAGTATGGTCTCAGTATCTCGCCTTGAATCCTATTAAAATAACAAAATAAATTGATTGCACATCCAAATGGCCCACTTAAAAATAAGACATATCTTATTGTAATACGTACCAGATCTACATTATATGTCGCTGACACAAATGTACATTATGAAATGGCTTGAAAAATCAAGCTAAATATGTAATGCAAATACTGGTGTCTATTTTAATAATGATTATAATCAATACTATTCTGTCTCTACAATACGTCCGCAGATGTCTTTGTAGATCTTTATATCATGAACCTTGACGTGCTACATTGTACAAATTGTAGCGACTCGATCTTGCAGCAATTCATTATGCTACTTGAAATTAGACTGAGCTAAAATGTGTCAGAATATATCTGAATATGTACGTGATCTTTGCTAACAGCGTTAATTATGCTAACTGGAACACTCTTTAGCTCATATCGATGCATGTTACATATCTGTAATAGCTATATATTCCATTTTGTAATTTCTGACTTTAGATTTTGTCTCGCTGTTTTCGATTTGCTTTTTTCCTAAACTATCCAATACCTATTTGTTTTACATTTGACTATTCAACAAAATCAATTGATTTTAACTCAAACAGATTACAATCGTTAGTAGTATAATTTCAATATTTCACAGGGCTTCGTTTCACAAAACAATGATTGGTCGTTAATCATACACAGTTTTGTAAAACGGATTGCTGTTGACGACCCAATGAACTTTTAGAGTAGAGAATTCCATTAACATTTTGACCACATTTGTAATCACAAATACAAGTATACAAGTCTTATATGTTATTTATGCATTTTTGTTCAGGTTAGGAGGTTTCAAGTTTTCGGATACCGATTTAAAAAAAAAATATTTCTTAATTTCGTTCTTGGATTTTTTTACTTGAGATTTTGTCTCGCTATCTTCTCTGTTCTATGTTTTAAAGTTATCCTATAATGAGTCATTGTTGTCTTTAATTTGTTTTTCCTTTATACTACAAATATAAGTAGCAGGAAAATATTCCGAACAATAAGAGATGAATAACAACTTCTTTTACATTTTAAGCGTAAATATTCAACAAAATTAATTGGTTTCAAACACAAACAGCTTACAATTTCATCAGGTCAATTTCAATTAAGTACAAATGACTACCCGATGAACGTTTAAAGCAGGGAATTTAATTCACATTTAGACCACGTTAGTGATCACAAATACAAGTATACAAATCTTCAGAGATATCTAAGGTTATAAAAATACTACGCCTGAACTTTTACAGTTGTGAAATACCGTTTACTTAGAATTGTGAAACATTTTATGTAATTGTTGAATTACAAGTAGTAAAAAAAAATTTTTCTCATTTGTAATAAAGGATGCAAAGAATCGTAACATGTCTAGTGTCTTGCGATTATAAAGGTTCCGTATTAGATTTAATTTCTCAATGCACGAAGATAAAATTGTAATAACAATAGTATGACTGTATAGGTAGCAAATACGTTTCCCGCTTTGGGGTATATGACCAAAATTTTTGTATTATAACCTGATATGCTGTACCATATCCCCCTGGGTCCTAGCAACGTATGTAGAAGGGAGTAGGGATCTGTAAGGTGTTCCCTACTTATATATAATCATTCCTAATGCGGTGCTCTTACAATAAACGTATGCGAGGAACTAAAGTTCAATCTTTATTTGGAGCCTCTCAAACGCGTGTCAACCCTGAAGTTCATCGTTCGAGCCTGACATCGGTCAAGCAAGCAGTTTGACCACTCTTTTTGACATTCACGAAATTTATAACTCTTCAACATTATATTCTCTTAACAAGACGGAAATAAAAATATCATGAATCAATAGTTAAATTGAAATGCATGGATTATACGTGTTGTTTCACTGCTTGCCAACTTTTCAGTAATTGAGTAGTAGTTGGGATTTCTCGCTGTTTATTATAATAGATGAACGAATATCTCTGATAAAGTTATTAACACACGAATTCATCACTAAATTAACATTTGATGTTGGTAAAATTGATTTGTTTGTTTGTTTGAATGATGTTTAACGCCACTTTCAGCAATTTTTCAGCTATTTCATGGCGTCTAGTTTTTATTGGGGGAGGAAGCCGGAGTACCCGTAGAGAACCCCCGACGTTCGTGGTAAAATTGAGGGGTTATAAACAAATTGTTCATATTATCTATTACCATAATTATCTGTACTATTAAAATGTTGTTTGTGTGTGTTTTTTATTTGGTTGTGCAATAATACTATTATTTTGTAAGAAGGACAACTCTGTCAGAAACTAAGTCATACGAGGAGGAGAAACCTGTACACAATAATGGTTTTTCATTGTTTACTTTTATTTCCAAACATTTACCCTCCTCAACAACTGTCAGTCATATAAACTGTTCTTAAAATTTGTTAAAATATGAAAGCTTAAGCATTTTAAGTGGTGTATATTTGTCACACAACATAATGGTTCCGCCTCACGGAATCGCGATTTTGTAAAGTGCACGTCATCTTTCTCGATACTAACTAATGTTTTGCGTCTGGGATATTTTGGTTCGTAAGCTGCTGAGTTTTCCTCATACCACTAATCTTTTTTGCAGTTGAAATTTAAATTATGTGTTCGTTTGTTTGTTTGAGGTTTCATACCATTTGCAGCCATTTTTCAGCTACCTCATGGCGTCCGTTTTTAATACGTAAGGACGAAGAAGTACTAAGAACCCTTACCTTAAACAGACCTTATGTAGATTGGAAAGAAAGATCTTTAATCGAATCACTATAAGGTAACCTTTAAACATTACACAAGTTTTGTCTCTTTTTTATATAATATTATATTATGATGTCTGTCGTTCCTAATAATTCAACATATTTTTTGCGGTAGTATTCCATGGTATTATCTCTTCATGGTTTCGATTCCTGCAGACAATCTATGTCATAAATGCGAGGATAGTTGTCAAGAAAGCCTGACTGAGTTCAGCGCTCCTTGGCCTAAAAGGACCCATGTGAATACTTTGAAATGGTAGGCTCATTGCGGCGGCTAAAAAAAGGTTAATTATTCTTCCCTGCCCAATGCTCCATATTTATATAGTGGCAGTCAAATCTCTGTTCTCGATGGTCCCTTCCTTTCCGGTTAATTATTGTTTGTAAAACTTGTTCTCGCTCTGAATATAGCCCTTTGCCAGAAGGTGATGCAAGCATTCAATCAGTTATGGGTTTTTTCTTTCGTTTAATCATTATTTGAATGGTAAAAATCCTCTATCCTCTGCGGTGATACAAGTCAATGCACATATGTTTGCACATTTTTGTAATTTTGACATCTTTTTGCGAGTAGAGTTTTCTATTAATATAATTACGTTACCACAATGGACGAAACACGCAAAAACAAAAAATTGTCTGCATATATAGGGTGTATGGTAGATATAAATAGATATTAATTGTATGCTAGATATTTAATAGACATCCCAAAACAAATCTAACATCCTTTTGTGTTCGAAAGAAATTGTAATGGTACACAAGGCAGAGTGGTTTTCAGAAGTGGAAATAAATATGTATTTAAGTCTAGTATTCACAATAAATTTTCATAATAGTCATAGTAGATAAAAATTGGATGTCATACGGGTATTTAATTAAAAGTTCATCAAGATTTCATCCGAAAATATATCACAATTGCACGTCCCACCTTCAGTCGATTGATTAAATGTTTAGCGTCCACCGACCAATACTTCAGATATATTCAGGACGAGAAAAGCGGAATATAAACAAACCCTATAAAACGTTCTAGCCTTTTGTACTACAAATACCGATGTTAAATACCAAAAAGTTAGGTTTTATTTGATGAGAAATTTAATTGCGCACACCATCAATTTCATCTCACATAATCATATTAAACCTGTAGATATACATATAAGTATTTTAAGACACTGATAACTTAGTTTTGCGAAATCAAAAATTAAGCCTTATAAGCCATACACGTACATGTAGCTATACGGGTGCTTTCTAAACGATAACTTAAATGATATATTATAAATGGATTGCATAACTTTTTTGTAGTCTTCTATAAAATATACTTACATTGTTACATTGTTACAATAGATTTTCTGTTTTTGTTTCTCCTGCAAAAATGCCTGACACAGATATTTAGATGAAACAAAAGTAAATAGTCCACAAAACTACAATATTCCACAATTTCGTTGAATCTAGTCGATAAAAGGATAATTATTGAGGAAAAGTAGAACATATTTTCCTTTATTATCCTTGTATTGTCATTATAACAACATACGATAATAGTGAATGTCTGCATAATAATTATTGAATATTGAAATTATATTATTGTTTTACTTTTAGCATATTTAATTGATAACTTTAGAATATGCTGGTGTAAATTTATGTAAATTTATTTTACATGAAAATGGAAGCAATTTGATTGTTGTTTGAACTTTCTACCACTGGTCGCTAGTCCAAATCCGAAGATCATTGAAATACAAAAATCTCTCCCAATAAAAATAAAAAATCTAATGATATTCGTAAACAAATATTTCTGATCAGTGGTAAAGGTGTAATTTGGACGGAGTGACAATGGACGTATAGAAACTTGTTTCACAATAACTTCAAATTAACCCCAAAATATTGAAATTGTTTTATTATGTGCAAAACCTGTTAAATAGTAAACAACTGTATTTAATGTCAAACGTGGGCAGACTGAATGTAATCGTACTGTTCATCACCAAACAAACTTTCATCGGAATCAGTTTGGTCACTAATCTGTGATTTTCTTTTACTTTCAAAATGTGAAAAGGGACCTTCAAACGAAGAAGGCCTTGACCTTACTCCACTGTCACTGGAATACTGACTCTTATATTTATCACCCTTGATTAATTTAGCCTGGTCACTTTCCAGAATAGGTATATTATGCCAAACAGTATCTAATATTTCACAGTAACCACTTTTATCGTTGTCGGAGAGTTCTGAATAAACATTTTCAACAGGTTCGGGTATTTTAGGTTTTTCTTCATGATATCTGTATGGGTCAGGCCTACATGGCAAGGTGTCGTCAACTTCTGCATATGCTGACGTTTCAGATGTTTGATCGAAGCTCTGAGTTATATCGTCTGCAACTATTCCATATCCTTCCATTAAAGATGGCGACTGTGTTAGTTGTGAATGTTGAGGTTGAACAGGTGGAAGTGGACGATTACAATTAAACGTGGACGGGTATGTCGTTGGAATAGACGAATGATCAATGATTGGCCCATTTGCCTTAAAACGTCTCTGTCTCCTGCAAATTATTGAAGCAAAATACCTAATGTTAGAAATTAATTATTTTTGATGTAAGAAAATATTGTTAATTTTAATGAAGTACATTAAAAGGAAATATATATAATAGATGTTAAATAAAAATGTATCATTTGAAAGAAACATCGATCAACATGAATGCAAATTTGCAGCCGTACCGCGACCCCCAGGCGAAATTGACATATATATAAACAATCTTTATTATACAAATGCGATACTTTATACATCAGAAATAAATCCACTACTGCAAGAAAGTCAATTTATGTGTAAAATCATAGATACAAAAAAGTCACACTCTTGGATGTCGTATATTAAAGACGTTATTATTAATATTACCAATAATAAATTTGATTGTTGTAACACATACAATGATGTCACTTCGCAAAACAGTTATATTAATAGTGAACAATTTTAATTTTTCAAATATAAACACTAATAAAATTGCAAGTTCAAACGATCAAAATAAAATATTTCTATATGAATAAAAAAACCTGCAAGGAAACTAAAGTTTTATCTTTTCATTTTAAATTTTTAAAACAGAAAAAATTAAGAATGTCTGATCATATCCTCGAAATCAAGAAAGCGAGATATCAAAAGGTTCCCCGTAGTAATAACTGTTATCGAATAAAAATTTCAATAAATTAATAATTAAATAATTTCTTTTTAAACATATTTCAATGTTTAAGCCGAAAATCCTAACTTTGGTTGTTTAATAAAAATACTAAACCCCACCAATTTTTTTCACAAATTCATAGTATTTCTTGCTTCAAAAACGGACATTTGAACTAAGGATGGGAGTCTCACAAGTATGTTATATTGTCGAATTTGTCAATATTTTTGTTTTATTTGTGTATTATTTATTTGCTGTCGCAATTATTTTAAATGATGATTTAATGAAAATAACGATTTTCTTTTAATGTGAAATGCAATAATTGTGCTGTTGATTTACAAGTTTTGATACAGTTTTAAATGTTTGTGTTTGTAATTGTTTTAAATTAAATTGATGTCACAACTTCTTATTGATTTCATGATTCGTTATTAACCTTTGTACAGACTCAGAAAAATACTGCACTCATAATAAGGCATTAATTATCAAAATCTCCCCACTAGTTAAGGCTAGGCAAGTTAACTACTACAAATAATACAGAATATAACGGAAAATTTAATCATATAGGACAAAGGTCATTTATTCTATACATATACCCAATTAATTTCAATTACTTTTTTATGTACAAAAACGCCAACTCTCTTACCTTATACATATAACTGTTACAACTATTAATCCGTTCAGGCTCAAAAATGCAATAGTTATTGCAACGTAGAAAACTAGAAAGGAAAATTATTAGTTTACTTTTTAGAGTTGTCTTACTTAGACTAAACAATCTTATAAAAGGTAAAAAGGTTAATGTAACTGCTAAATAATGCTTGGCATTTGGCACACGCGGAATATAGTTTTCATTAGGGGTACACGGATTTCTTTATCCATCATTACCATGTATATATCATACACTTTTCGGAGCCTTCGTCGGAAAGGTGAACACACAATTCTAACATATCTCATGTAGGTTGGTGTCTTTGCTTACTAACTATTCTCATGTTTATATTTTCCTATCATTGTTAAAAACTTCATATGTATACACTCGATGCGCACATGGAAATGAGAGGTTTAGCATACAAAAAACCTAGTTTTACCAACACTCCTTTGAAAAGTTTGTACAAATTGCTATAGTGCTATATTGTTGGTTGATGGTTTGCTGTTTTATGAGACTTAAATTTTTGCTTTGTTTTTACTGCTTTCTTGATGTTCGGTATTCCGTTACCTTCAATCAAGCTGACATTTAAATAGTTAGAACGTAGTTCTACCTATCCTGCCCATTAATGTTTTTCTAAACTTCCTTTACTAAAGAGACGTCTTCATTTAATTTTATTTTATAAATATCGTACTCATTCTTTCTGCTGTGTTGAAACTCTCTGTCGTTTTTTTCTCTATCTTGTTGACAGCAGTTTCATTATCTACATGAATTGCTACAACATAATTAAAAACACAATGAAACAATAAAAACAATTATCCATAATTTGAATTGAATGATAAAAATGAATTCAGTGTAATGACGTATGTCAGTTGAACCCTAATGTATCCTTTGATCAATCTTAGATGGATTGAGCATTACGTTTAAAATTCTGGCATTAATGCTTCTCAACCTTTGTAAATTTGTTTAATCCAAATCATTTCACAGATGTAACGCGCAAAATTTCTAATATTACTAAAATTGTATGTGTGTTAAGTATATAATCTCGAGTGATCTTACAAATGAACAATCATATCACTTTTGACATTCAGAAAAGCTGAGGTAAAACAACCAATCGCTCTACAAGAAAGAAAAAACAATAGGACCGATGCAAAATAGAAACCCAAAACAGGAACAAAAAACAAAAGTGAGTTAACTAAACCAAATTAAACACGCAAGTAAGTAGCGCTTATAGTCGATTAGATATTAGCCGAGTTACGCATCGTCAGGAAAAAAAGCATTGTTTTTTTTCAAGACACAATTATATCCAAACCAAGGATACATGTATGTCCATTTGAAATTGGCCATGTTTAGTCTTGCCCAATTCTGCAATAACAAAACATTATTTTAAGATTGCAATATCCTGGTAAGAAGAGAGATTACAGGTTTCGTGAATTTGCTAACATTATTTCGAATACAATGTATTCGCGTTAACAATGTAATGTGTCCGACATTGCCATGTTTTTTACACAATTTCGACAAAGAAACAATTATCTAGGTTTAACTAAAACGAAATGCACACTTTTAGACAAATAAAATTTAAAACAGACACAAAAAATATTTTAAATATTTCCTGAGTAGAATATGTCTGTGACTTACTTGTGTTCACCACGCCGACTCGTCTTGTTATTATAACTGGTGGTACCAAAGGTGACATAATCGGTACCCTTTTGATCTCCTGATTTGTTTCTGTACCAAGAGGACAGGAATATTGTACTTCGTATACATCAGGTGATACATCATAAAGGGGTAAAACTGGAAATAACCATTAAATGTAAGTTTTCTAGTATATAACAAACAACACTTAAAAGTACAATAAAATAATGATTTTCACTTATAAATGCCACATTAAATTGTATATGTTCTTTATGTATATTTGGTCGTTATAATTTTTTCACATATAAATACATTCTTAGACGTTGTTCATATTTAATGTCATGAAATATGTGAATAAAATACTTCAAAGTACACTCGAATTGCGTTTAAAATTCCCCAATTCATTTCCAACATGTATATTTCAGAAATGTACACTGTGTGAAGATGCCCTCTGTCGACATGCATGAACTCACATTACATACGAATTGTCTCGATTGGTAAATACTGCCTTAACATAGCACTAATGAATCAAATGAACAAAAAACATGTTTAAAAGCAAACCTTTGTAGGAGATCCAAAACCTAATTCCAGATATCATATTTGTCACGAGGTCTATATCTACGTCACCACAAGTCCTGTAAACAATGGAATGTTCTTCTAATTTACATAAAAGTCCTGGTGGAATTGAGCTATCTGGGCAGTTTTGACTAGTTCTTACTTGTAACCCACCATTGCAGTTATCTTTAGCCCTTTCCAAATCATGAATTGTTACTACAGCAAAATGTGTCTTTGGAACTAAAACTTTCCAGGAACAAGACTGTGTCACTATATCTGGATATCTTGGACTTACTATCACTCCATGGTCCTGGTTTAACACCATAACGTCATTTGTACACATTTGTAATGAATCGGTCGGAGGTACTGCAAATATATAAAAGTGTGAATGTATTTTCAAACAAAACGTAAACAAGTAGAATTTAAAGTGGACTAAATTGATTGTCAATTAATGGACGGTTTATTCTGAGTATCAATTTTTCTTTTTTACACTGTTAATTTCAATTATTTATAATCATTAAAACGTCTGTTTTTTAAAACGTTTAATTGAGTTATTATTTACTATTATCATCTCAAATCGTCAGTTTGTTATTATTATACTAATACATATAACACTGTCATAGGAAAAAAAGAATAAAAAGTTGTAAAAAGTGTAAATTCTCAGTATACTAAAATAAAAATACGATGGAAATCAATACAAGAAAAAACATAACATATACTAGTATGGCAATTTGAGTTCTTATAAGCTTTCTAAGCTATAGTCAATGATCCGTGTAAACAGAATACTTTCACAACAAAGTAATGATAGTACTATTTTCGGTTAACAGTTTCCTAAAAGCTTCAATTGCTTCTCATGAAGGGTTCACTAAAAAATATTGTACTTACACAAATTGCATGTGTAATAAACCCGTAAATTTTGATTTCTGGAGTCTTGACAAATTTGGTAGATATCACATAAGCTCTTTCCAGTACAAATTCGTCTAAGGCTAAGGAAAGCCCATTTGTTGTCCGCAACTCTATCAGCCTCTGTCACATTTTCAATTAATATTTTACCAGTGTCACATGATATATAGCCACTGTCACGTTGCTGTCTCCTGCAAACCGTTACACCACACATATTTGAAGTTACTGAAAAGATGAGAACGTACATTTATGATTCGAATGTTAATGTCGTCGTGTTCATAATTGTGCAAGTGCAATGGCGATAATTTAAAAATAACCTTTATGTATAAAACACTAGACTGAATCCAGTATTTTGCTGAAACTCTGGTATTCGCAATTAGTGTTTTGCTGGGTGGGTTTTTGCCTAATGTTCTATTGAGATCTCTTTTCTAGTATTATCAATTAGATTGATTTATATTAGAAATAAATTTTCAAAGCAAAAATACCATGGTTTTGGCAGAAGACTAATCAGATTTGGTTGAACCAACAATATTGAAAGGTCAAACAATTTAAATGTTGAAGAGCTTTTAAAACCACTGATTCTTGCGAACAGAAAACATCTCCGAAAACAAACATTGACAATATTAATGAAAGGATCAATGTTCGCATGGGCGTTACACCACTGGGCTAGTATAACCGTTCTGAACCACAGGCATTTACTAATCTTGATCCCAAATTACATTTAGTAGTATTACAACTTTACAAATCATTTGCAGAGAAAAGCGAAAAGTCAGCAATAGTACCAAAAGATAGTAAGAGCGCCTTTCATAAATAATAGATAACATAGTTCTATAGCAAATGTATGTTTTTAGTTTATAATTCCCATAGTCAGTATATGAACACGTCATATTATTATAGAGTATGTACTTTACAGAGTTGCGGTCAATAAAACTTTTGACAGAGATTTGTAGTGTGAACTTTCAAAACCCGACATAAATGAGATTGATTGATTGATTGATTAATGGTGTTTAACGCCCGAGCAGCAATATTTCAGCTATATTTAGGCGATGAACATGAAATGGATGATAAAATGAACATGAAATGATGATGAATGAAAATGGGATGGGACACAAGGAAAAATATGGGTAACGGATTTTAGATTGCCACTGGCAAATGAAAGGATGGATAGGGTCGGGCAATTTAGCCTCCTGTAGCGGGATCGAAATCCCTACTCATAGCGAATACTACAGCAGCGTTCTTTAACGTGCGAGGAACGTGGCAATAAATTAGATTCCTGTGTTAATATTTTTGAGGTTCGTACTATATATAAATAAAACTGTAGTATTTTTGTTATGAAAATACAAACAAACGGAATATTACAAAAGATGCCGAATCTACTCCCCTTTCGTTTAAAGCGTTCGATGATCATGTAATGATGTGCTTAGTGAGAATAATCCAGTATATCACGTACCGTCGTGGGTGGTTAATTATCCTCATAAAGATAATCATAATCAACATCAATCTAATTATAACCTCATTGTCTGATACCCGCGGTTATTTAAGAGATTCATGTGACTTAGATTCTGTTAAATACGATAAAGTAGTCACATTCAATTACCAACTACACTTGAGGAAGATGTACACTGTTACAGAAAATTGGCATTTCATGATTAGCCAGTCCAATAATATTAAAAAATATATATTCGTAATTCATTTTATTCAATTTCACTTAGACCAGTGCATTCATATAAAACATATCCTGTCGAATTTTATTTTTATATTATGAAAATCATTTCTTTTTTAATTGTCAAATTAATAATGATATAAGGACTAGTTTTCTTAGTAAATTATCCAATATAAACTTAGATTTTAACCAGCTTGACTCTTTTAATAAACTTATAACTATATTAAATTGTGATATGAATGTTTTGCCCATTATTATAGATTTTATAAAGCAATCTTTGGAGTTGCGAAAATAAGATCCATACTGGTCAAATCCATACATACTTGCAATTTGTTATCTTATGTCAATATTTGTTACATGTGAATATATGCTTGTATGTTATATGTTTTGTTAAAATGTTGTATTACTATAGCCTATTTAGGTTATTTTGTTTGCAATAAAATAAATATATTTATAGTGGACGTTTAAACATTTTAAATAAGTAATAACTCGAGTAAATAACAAAACCTTCTATGTGGTAAAACAATTTTGATTGTAAAACAATCCTTTCAAATTCCGTTTTTAATGTATGTTTTATTGCGACAGACATATTTGATCTATATCTGTTGTAAAGGACAAGGTTTCACATCTGGTATACTGCTTTTTGATGATAATTAGGATCATTAGTTTTATCTTGATTGTCTGATATGTAGCGGCATCAACCTTATACCGAGTCAAAGTGAAGTTGTCTGCCTTAGGTTTTTTATAATATGATGTCACAGTTAATTTACAAGTAATCTGACAACATTCTAGATATCAACGCTGTTCATTTTTTGTGAATTCGAAAACTTTTCGCTGTATCTTTCGTTCTCACAATACATTAGTGTGTTCAAATCTGTTGAATTTTTTTAATAACAATGTTAAGACAGACAAGATCAATAAACACACAAAACTGAAAATAACAAAAAACTGACCTCTACCTGTACTGAAAATTAATCAAATCGAAGATATCAAGCGGTTCAAAAAGTTGGTCAATCAGAGAGTCTGCGTTACTTTAATGAGTCAAAAGGCAAAATACAATGCGAGGTCGCCATCAAATAGATGTAGAAAATGTATGATTTTTATCTCGCACAACCTATACGTCAAAGTGCAAGTTTTTTTCTTTTTAGATGCATCCATATCAACAAGAAACCAAAAGCAACATCATCTTTCATGTTTAATTCTCAATTGTGATTGTTTTATCTATGTAATTTTCATTGCAATGCATAGCTAGCTCTATTATACAACTATGTATCCTGTTAAGAAAAACATGATATCCTTCGGTCATGCTAGTATATGACTTTCCGAGATATCTCCTTGGTGCACATGGGAACAATCAGGTAATTAAAGGCAGTGGAAAGAGAAATATTAAACCCCTTTTTGTTTACACGCTTCTTAGACTTGCAACAAGTACTTTTTAAATGTCTGAACTCTAAAAAAGTTAAATCTTTACTACATCTCAAGATGTAACTCTGTAATAGCACAAACAAATTTGAAGTAACTTATTTGTGGCAGTTCCAAACGTGTCTGTATTCTATTCAATTAAAACTATCTTTTTAACGTATAAATATTATTAACATTGTTATGTATTCATATGAGATAAATATGAATGAACTCTTTTACTATATTATGTAATTCTAGTCTCAGAAAAATCAAGAAAATATGCGTATAAATTGTAGTTTCAAAGAAGGAGATGTACAAGAAAACTTTACTTTATGTAGGGTATGGTACAGAACAAGCTACCAATTATATAATTTGTTGCAGTAAACATTATCTCAATTTGCCATCAGGGTGTATTCTAGAATTTGCTGTTCTAATTATCCATGTTAATTGTATGCTTCTGCCAAAAATGCATAACGTTGAGGACACTAACAAGATTTTACTCTAGAAAGAATCATTAATTGAAATACACTCAGAAATGTATCACTAATGAATTGGCCTCCTTTTGATGCATAATTATCATATTCAGTTAATGTCTTCACTTAAGATAAACTACAATTAATGTATACACATAACAAATACAATGAACTGGGACAAGGATTATATGTCTATGCCTTTCAATTTGAAATTTTTCAGGAAAAAAACAAGAAGACGATATTAACATGTAACGATTAAGTAAATTATACATCTCTGAGTATTACTATTTCAACAACATACTGTATTTTGCATCTAAAAACTCAACGTTGCGTTCGACTATGTTGAAGTCTAACAATGGCTTATCTTTGGTGTCATATAAATCAATACTACTATGATCAGTGACATAAAAACTGAGAAATGTCCTAATATCTCACTTTAAGATTATGTATAGCTTTGTTTTCTTAACATTTTGGTACTGAATGAATGTGGATTAACTATATAGTGTTATACAAAAAGTTATATTTATTCAATTAGGTTTAAATTTTAATATTGAGACGTTTCATAATTTCAACTCAATCATAAAACAATTCTTATAGATTTAATATTATTATTTAACCACAAGCTGTATCAAGGTGTAATTTGTTCTGTTTTCACATTGTCAGATAACAATTGAAACATATTAACGTAATTTAATTTTTTTAAGAAGTTATATTTTAAATTACTTTACCCAATTTTATTTTCGGTTATATAATTATAATACATTTGAAAACTAAATAATATATTGTTATATGGCAAAATTGAAACTTTTGAAACTTAAAGCCTTAACATAAACTTGTACAGTGGTATCGTAATAGAGATCTCAATTATGATGGTTGTAGGAAAGGAGTGATTGATTTGATGTTTGTTTTACGTCCAGCGAGCAGTATTTCAGCTATATTTAAGACAAGAACAAGTAAACAAACTATAAATGACATCGGGAAAAATGGACCAACGGACAAAATTTTGAAGAATTTGAAAAAGTATGGGGTATAGGTAGGGTGGAAAATTGTCCCACTGTGGTCCGTTGTCCTGTTATTCATATGATATCTGACAAACCCCCAACGAGAGGGCTCCCTCTATTCGCTACCTGGGGATGCACTGCACTGAACCCTCACAGTATGGTCCCAGTATGGTTAAACGAGCGGATACGCCTGCAAACAACCAATAATTAGTAACTATGTAAATATTGTCAACTTTCCCACGATGGTGAGGAAAACAATCTGAGACAGAAATATGAAGAATGCCATCCAACGCAAGGGAAATATAACTTTCAGAAAACACTACAAAAGTAGATAGACGTCTCAGTAAGCCTTGAAAAATGATCACATCATTAGTTATTGTACTTTTACAATAGCCCACTTTAAATACAATTGACAATATCGATGTTTTGACTACTGTTTCGAAATAAAGTCCAAAAGTATAGTGATTTTTTTTTTATTTTTAAGTGGACAAGTTTGAACAGATAGCTTTTATTTCAAAGGCGTTCTAATTGCAGATTAGTTTTTTAAACACTGTATTAGACGACTTTTTGTAGGTCTTATCTTTGTGTTGGGGCAATTGGTTACCACAACA
Source organism: Limnoperna fortunei (assembly GCA_944474755.1). Classification (NCBI taxonomy): domain Eukaryota; kingdom Metazoa; phylum Mollusca; class Bivalvia; order Mytilida; family Modiolidae; genus Limnoperna; species Limnoperna fortunei. The sequence continues at coordinate 35,916,946 of OX104119.1, forward strand.
TGAATATTTAGTTACATACGTCCCACTTAAACGTATATTCATGGATCTAAAGATGCAAGTTAGAATTTAATACAGCAAGAATATAAAATTGTGATCATCCGTATTGCGTAATTCACAGTTTTGAATATCGTCCAAATACATTTCGTAAACACTATGTGGAAAACCTATCATTTTGTACTGAATGATTATCTATATTTATTGAAGGATGGTTTGCTAATTATTAATATCAATAGTATGGTACACTGCCATTTGCTTGTATATGGTTATATGTGGGTGGGTGGGATCTGTGCCTTTATGAACGATTAAAATTGTTAATTGGCGTTAAGCGTCTTTCAGCTATTTTAAAGACAAGAACAAGTTTGTAAGGAATAAATCAGTTAGAGAATCCAATGATCCAATGTGCAAATGAACAGCCTTTAGAAAATGCGTAGAGACAGAAAGTGATTATGGGACAGATATTTTTAATTGGTAGCTGACTCTTTCTTTTTCTATACATCTAAAAGTCATCTTTCACCTGTAAAGAATGTCGCACTATCCAAACACGTAACGTATGATTGTTCTTGGCTTATGTTTTCATTATTATTCCGTATCAGTAACCAAATCGTCCCCAAATACACAGTATTAATGACGAGACCGTATTAAGAAAACAAAGATAGAATAAGTGCCAAACCCTAGAAAAGATAGGTTAAATGCCAACTGCTATCAAGCTAAATCTATGTGATCATTGTAGTACAGCAAAGTTTTTAAAATGTTATATTGAATAGATTTGTATAAAATATCCCGTTAGTAATATTTCAGCTATTCTAAGATAGGAACAAGATGAAAAAAAAACATGTAGGTAATAAAGAATATTTCAAAAATAATGCAACGAAAATGTTTATACAACTATTTGCTGTTTACTATATGATTTTGGATTAAACTTGAAATGTTGGTCTTTTTGAAAGTTTATTTGTCATTAAAGAAAGTTACAAACCAACAACAAACCTATATGAAGTAACTGTGGCGTTCATTACATTTCGTATATAATAATGTTGAATAATCGCTGTCTGTGTGAAGTATTTGCAGTGTTAAGAAATTTCCACCTGTTATGTTTCTCATGAAAGAAAGAATAAAACTTATTGGTGAAAATTAACTCCTAATGTTTGGAAAGATGCCACGGAATTTGCATTAAAATTCTCAAAAAGTCATCCGTAAGAAATAGCATTTATGTTTCACTTTATAATCGACCTCTTAACGTTCTTATTATTTTGTTTTTCGAAGTTGGTATCTATATTTTTATTGTACAAAACGAGATCATAAATGTAGGGGAACAAATTCTGCATTACGATTAATAATTTAAAATTTTTTATTCCAAAACAAAATTATCTCGTACAGCTTTGTTATATATTTCTATAAATGACAGAACACCAAAAGAACACTTTGAAAGACCTATAAAATTACAAGTTACTTTTTGCTTGGTATTCAGCGAGCAATACATATTTTCTATGTAAGGGACAGGATATGGTTCATTGATTGCTTGCTAAACGCCCAGAGAGGATCAAATTAATAAACCAATCGATGAACTATTCAATCATTACCGTGTTGTCCTACAGATTAGTTCTGGATATTTAGCTATTTTCAGTGTACTTCAAGTATCATTTAAGGCATACAACATTTCCAGATAATCAACAGTTGGTCGAAATAGCATCAAGTACATGCTCCTCTATAACCTATAAATTCAAACACCTGAAAAACCTCCAAGAACTTGTTAAAAGATGACAAGATGTTTCTGATGATGTGAAGATGAAAGGTTTACATAAACAACACACGAAAACACTAAGTTTATTACCTTCATTACAGAACACATTAGTAGTAACTTCTTAGGAAACATTAACGTGAATTCCAGAAATTTTGATAAAAAATAACGATAAATTTTATTTATATTTTGATGTTTAATCAGTATATTTGTACGCATGTAGTAATAAAAGTATACAATACTGGAAGTGATCGTAACTTTTTGTGACAACACGTATAATTCAATACGAATCACAATGTTTACATCTGGATGCCTGGTCTTTAACATCTAGTCAGTAGAAATAGTTCTGGAACAGTTGTTAAAAACTACATACGTTTCACAACTGAACACCCATAGAAAAATACCAAGCGTATGGTACTGGTACAAGTTTTATTATGTGCTGGAAATTAGTTATTTTATTTTCATAAAATAATTAATACTGTCAATTAAACACTTAAAACTTTTTCCAAAATCTATAATAAAGAATTCCAAGATTTGTATCAGAACAAACTAGCGCGAAATAGAAAGTGTCGTTTTATTAATGAAAGTCTTCATATTCACTGCTATTTGATTTCAGTAAACGTTTTTTTCGCCTTAAATAGGCGCGAAAGGTTAAAAACGTTTAGAAAATTTTGCTTTTTGCATCTTATTGCTAGTAGAACAAGTACAATGCATTCAAGATGTGAAATTAACTTAATTCTTGTTGTTTCTTATAACGTTTTTGGAACGTGCCAAGCTAAATAAGAAAACGACAAAGACACACTTTTTATGTACGAATTAAATTTTGAAAAAATATAGACTACTTCAGCTGCTTCTTGTACAAAAGTCCTTTTCCAATACTCTATACCTTTACAGATTCGGTCAAAATTTAATTACATTAGTTTTTAATTAACTAGAAATCTCGTCCTGTATATAGCTAAAATGCTTCTCACGGGACTGAATCAATTTATCATGCATAACGCTTGTTTGAACAGATAGTAATATTCAGTGGTCTGGACAAAGAAAAATTAGTAAGACTATAAAACTTGATAATTATTTCTTTTATCACTTTTAAATATACTAGGTAAAACCACACTCATTTGAATCAATTAAAATGCGTTCGGTATTCAATATGCCATCAACGTATACTAAATGCAGTAAACTGTGAAACGAGACATTGTATCAGTATATATACATAATTTGTTAATACTAGTTAAAGGAACTAGTTCAGCAGTTCGAACACATCGACCTTAATGAGGTTATTTGGTTCGTTTAATTTAATTTGGCAAGAAGACATATTCATAGATAGAAACGATTTCGGTATCTTGTTTGCCACAGACCGAGACATTAGTTCTCTCTTTTTCCGTGCCGGAATCTGCTTTTGCCAGATTGTGCATGGTAAGTGGATTAAAGTAAATAAAATTAACGGTTTTTGATTGAATAAATAGTTGCTTAACACACAGCGACAGAATATGAACTATATCTACAGTAAAACAAGTAAACAAACAATAAATCAGTTAACAATGAGTTGGAGAAATGGACGCATAATTTTGACCTAGCACAAAGTATGAAGGGTTAATGCTGGACAGCTTTTGTTTTGTGGCTACGATGTGCCTACTCATTAAGAAGTCTGCAAAAGGGGCTGCTCTCTCCAAACACGTCCCCAGTTAATGTCAGCAGTCAGGCTTAATGTACTGGGAGGTATCCTATTTCTATTTCTATATTTTAACAAGTTACATATAGTAACAGTAAAAACAATTAGTATGAATTGACACTAACCATAATCAACTATTTTAAAATTTTGTCACAGGTGACAAAATACAGTATCTGCTTAGCCCCAAAAATGATTTTACTGATTTATTCGACTTTATACAACAATCATTATAGTTGGCAATCAGGTCAATGTCAGTTAATGCTTAGTGCCACTACAACTCCATTTTGATACATGCATACTTATTATCTTTACAGTATGTCTTATGTTTACTCAATTTATTTCTGTTTTATGTTTTCCAGTTGTTTTTATATTAATTTACCTGGGCCCTTCTGTGTGTAATTTTGCAATAAAGATATATAAGTTGTAAATAATAAGAAGTAAGGCCACGCCGAATTAATTGCTTGTTCGTCGGACCGCCCGCACGTAAAATTATTTCAGAAAGAAAAAAAACTAAATTTCTTCCGCCCGCATTAACCGGAAACCCGCCCGCGTCCAGAAACGGAAGTTGTCTTTAAAATAAAATAATGTTCTCCGCGTTCTACGAATTCATCCAACTGCTCCGACAGCTGGAGATTCAGTCAGAACTTAGACGGTTAAAATACCGTTTCAGTCGTCCCCTATAAAATCAAAACCGAAAGTAAAATGTAGAAAACAATGACAGAAAACAAGAGTGTGGTTGTGGCAGCAGTTGCCACCCAGTTTAAAGTACTGCTACCAAATACAGCATTAGAATGTCGAATGGATGACACCTTTATCGACCTATTTACATGCATACAAGGGAAGCCTTCAACGCACGCCAATGTTTCTAACCTTAGTTATGACAACATTATGAGAATCAAAATTAAGGACAATCCAAAGCTTTTGGGCAGGGAAAATTATGGCATAATAGTTAGACAGGTAGTCTTTTATTATTTCTTTTTAATCAATCTTGAAACTATGATTGCCAAAAAGATTAAGAGACATTACTGAATAGTGGTTTGGGCTGTCTGTTGGTCAGTCTGTAACTATTGATAGAAAGCCAAGGCAGCATCTTTTTAGAAGTTTTTATTTCAGTTATTTTCTTCAAAATTAAAAAAAATCGCTCCCTCGCATCAGTTTAACCATGAAAACCTGGAATAAATCTTTTTAAAAAACTAAAAACATGTCGCTCGCACTTTCCCACGATCAAGGAGGAAGTTCGGATTTTGATGATAATGAGTATGTGTAGGAAGAGAAGCCTTCATTTGATCAAAACACTACAAAAGTAGACATACAATTCGCCGTTCACTTATTATGTGATCCAGTGCTTCAAATTACAAACAGTGTTACGATAGTCCACTTATGAATTCACAATAGCTTTGTATAAATCATTTTTCTAAACAATTATATTATATCGTCAATGTATAAAAGTTTTTCAATTGTTTGAATGAAACAATTTCTACATGTTTTATGAATAAATTAAAACTTTCAGTTATAGCCGGTATCCTGACGCATTCTTTAATGGCTAGGCTTGTCAAACATCACTCTGATTTGTTTTTGCTATTAGAGGATCTTTACTTTAAACATACCCTATACTACACATTTGGAAAGTAGATAGTTCTCTCAGACAGAACAGTTTCTCCTCAGTGCAATGAATAGGATTATGACATCGACCAAACACAATCAAATTACAATTAATGTTAATCAATTTAAAAATATGAAGACAAATGAATAGTAACTAGTGGGATGAAAACTTGCTGAAAACACACAAAGATGTGTGTAGTGTGATTTAACAGGTTTTTAGCTAAAAACCTGTATTGATGCACACTATAATTTCAAGTATTCCCAATATCTCTATAGGATCAATTGTTACAGCTCGATGACTATCTTACGTATTGGACGTTAAAACAAGTGGAAGTCATCAAATGATATTTTTATCTGTTTACAGTTTATTTCTTATCATTGTATTGATAAACATGTGAAAAAGATATCTTGCTGATAACTGTAGCATTGTTTTCAATCGTAGTGACGTGTACAAAATGTTTTTTTTCAACTTTCGAAACTTTGTAAGTTAGATGTTGATCTTCTCAATTAGAATAGTTTTAAAATACTGATATGAATATAGTACTTTTAAATATCATTTAATATGGTTTGTTGGCAATTTGAATGACTGATTTTATGCCTCGCACACAACAAATTTTATATTGTAATTTTACGTTTGTATATCAATCTTTGACTCTATTTCTTATCTATCTAAATACATGCGGTTAAGCATGTCTATATCTTAGGCTTAGCTTTTCCAATTGCCAGTCTTCCACTAATTACATGTAGTACAAACCCGATGACTTCCATGCGAAATTCCTACTGTTTTATTAGTGTGGGAAGCAGACCAGACTTGCCTGCGACATTACTTACTTTTTTAGTTAATATAAAATAGTTAGTTTAGAAAATATATTGTTTAATTTAAAGCTAAAAAATGTAATTAAAGAAATATTAAATATCACTATGTATCTGCAAACATGAATAGATCATTAAAAAGAACATTCCAATTTCCCGTGATACAACGTAATGATGTGTCTAAACATTAAGCCTTCCAGCCTTCTATCTTTTCACGCATTTGACATCTCATGTAAGGCATGGCAATATATCATATCTATCGTAAACAAGATACTGAAGAATAAACAATTTTACTGCAAGACGTTAAAGAAACATATTCCATAGTAGCACATCAAGTTACTTGCAATGGGTTTTTTCGGCATCGAGTCAAAAATTATTCAAGTTAGACTGCAGACCAAACACAATTTTAATATTAGTTCTCTCACCAAGAAGGAAACGTTACAAATAGGTATAGAACTGAAGTTGCTATTTTATTACAAAGCGGTGTTGCAACGATGTTTACTCAAATTGGTTGTCAATGGCTCGATATGCAATAAGTAACCCAACTTTAATTTTAACAAATCTTTTGAACTTTAGACGAAAGGTCATACTAACAATAGTAATTTATAATGTATAAAACCCAACCTTAAGAATCAAACCCATCGACCAAACATAATATTGTACAGAAGACTTTTGACCTAGTTCGGCGGCTTTGACGTCGTTATCACGTATTTTAATTGTTTGATCAAAACTAACGGCTCACATTTAATAACATACTAGAACTGTGACATCCACAAATTATACACATTTAGAAAGAAATACATAGATTTACATAATGGTATAAACTAGAGGCTCTTAAGAGCCTGTATCGCTCACCTGACTTACAAAAAAGCTGTTTAAGAGCCATGTTGAATTTCCTATCGGCTCGAAAAACTCAAAATAATAAGATTACAGTCCAAGATTCACTTCTGCATTATTTAGTATAATTCTGTTAAGCTGTGTCCCACGGTGGCGGTCATTTTGGATTTTGGATCATCACCAAAAAAAACTTTCTAGAGGAACATCTAAGGTACATTTATGCAATATTTCAAATCAATCTGGTAGGTGTTTTGTGAGAATATTTTGTTTTAAATTCAGCCAATCAGGACACACTTGTAGAGCTGGCAGCCAAGTTGAATTTCCAATTTGCTCAAAAAAACTCAAAATAATAATATAACTATACTTGCTTTATTTCTGCATAATTTGTCATAAATGTGTGGCAATTTCGTAGAAGCTATGTGTGTGTTTTACCCATAGGGTCCTATGTTAAGGTGTGTTCCACGGTGGCGACCATCTTGGATTTTGGATCATCACAAAAAAACTTAAACTTTCTATAGGACCATCTAAGGTACATTTATGCAATATTTCAAATCAATCTGCCATGCGGTTTGAAAGAAGAAGATTTTTAAAATTTCAGTCAATTATAACGCTTTAGTGGCCATGAAAGCCATATTCAATTTGCAATTGCCTCGTAAAACTCAAAATAATAAGACAGATAACTATCAAACCTTCATTTCTTCATAATTTGACTTCATTTTGTGAAACAGTTTCCAAGAAGAAGGGTTTTGCATGATAACTAGTGGGATGAAAATAATGTGATTTAACAGTTTCAATGAAGAAGTGTTTTGCATGTTTTTCCAATAGGGTCCTATTTTAAACTAAGTGCTGCGATGGCGGATATTTTGAATTTTTGATCGGCACAAAAACTCAAACTTTGTAGAGGACCATCTAAGGTACATTTCTGCGCCATTTGAAATCAATCTGTCAAGCGGTTTATAAGAAGATTTTTGAAATTCAGCCAATCAAAACACATAAATGGCCCTGGCAGCCAATATTTGATCAGCACCAAAAGTCAAACTTTGTAAACAAAAACAAAACACCAAATAAACTTTACTGCCAAGTTTGGTTTCAATTGGCCAAGTGGTTTTGAACTGAAGACTGAAATGTGAAATGTTTACGGCCGACGACGACAACGTCAACGGACGCGAAGTCATGAGAATAACTCACACTGACTTTGGGTCAGGTGAGCTGAAAACGGATGTGTATGCGTAAAAAGCAGCCTTAGATATGTTCCAAACGTCCAAGAGCATCTCTAATCTAAAGCTGCTCCAGCCAGACACTGCTTTAGATACAACCGCTCCGGTCAGAAATAGTTCCTGCGTGAGTAGAGCTGCTAGTTTTCTTTAGTATGTCAGCTGTAATCTCTAGTAGAGTTGTTGTGAACGGTTTTAGGGTAGATATGCTATTTATGACCGCTTTCGTAAAAGGTTATGACTGCACCCAACTGTATCTGTTTTGTATACAAACCTCACGATGGTGTATTAAAGATAAATTCAAGTGGTGAATTAATTACAACAATCTATACATATAAAGGTAGCATCATGCCATGATCTTGAATACTTGAAAGATATTGAACCTATTCAAAATAATAAATATATTTGTCTATCTAATAAAATATGTCAGTTAAGTTAGTAAGGCTTCTAACAGTGATCAGATGGCATAATCTAAAACCTGGCCTGGCCTCAACTGCCTGGCTTGGCCTGGCCTGGCCTCAAAATTGGCCTGGCCTTAAATTTGGCCTGGCCTTAAAATTTGCCTGGCCTCAAAATTGGCCCGACATAAAAATAGCCTTGTTTTTAGCATGGCCTTAAAATTGGCCTGGCCTCAAAATTAGCTTCATTTTAATAAGTCTGTATATGATAAGTAAAATTGTAAAATGTATTATTTTAAATCTGTTTATCCTATATTGATTGTTTAGTTGACTTATCTGATAAGTTGTCTAAAAGTGGTTATGTAGACAAATGTATTTTAATTGCATCATTTGAATTAAAGTTATAAAATTTAATGTTTCCAATCACTTCAGGTCACTTTTCTTTTAATTGATGTCATTGAGATAAAACTGACAGGTATTTGTTATTTTTGTATTTTTGTATAATTTTATGCAAAATTTAACAAAAATTCTTATTAAAAATTTGGTAACACAATTATTTTACTTTCTTATCACAACTTACATTCAATAAACTTAAACTAAAACATGTTTTAAAATTCGCGAAAATAATCCATGGTCATGTCATCAATAAACATTTGTTATAAACTTCTTACTGTATGCTATATCTCATAACGTTATCTCGTGTCTTCATCTTTCTGGTCAGTTTGTAAATCTGTAATGATTTCATTGTGTGTATGGTTCCAATTTTTATTGCAATTAATGTCTCAACGCATTAAATTTTAAGATCTGTTTTGTGTGAAATGTCATATTAGTTACGACCAAAAATGTTTTTATCAATGGTATACAATTATAATTTTAAACATTTTTTTTAATTCCAGCAAAATAAATTGTAAACAAAAAAAATAATAACCCACTAACACTGTGTTATCTTCACGACCTTAATTTAGAGGAAAAAAGAAATCATAAATCAGGGAGAGTGACCTTGTGTGAAACACAATACACTACAAATGATTAGAAACATAACATTTTATTACTTAGACGATGCAATAAAAACTACATAACCACTTTAACACATCTAATCAGATAAGAAAACTAAATTGACAATCAATACTGATAAGCAGATTTTAATAATGATATTATACAAATTTACTGTTTATTGTTTATTGTTTATTTTACGCCAAATGAAGCCAATGTTTGAGCCAGGCCAATTTAAGGCCAGGCCATATTTAAGGCCAGGCCACATATAAGGCCAGGCTAATTTTGAGGCCAGGCCATATTTAAGGCCAGGCCAATTTTGAGGCCAGGCCAGGCCAAGCCAGGCAGTTGAGGCCAGGCCAGGTTTTAGATTATGCCGTGATCAGATATGTGTAATTTTTGTATTTATCAAAAAATGCAAAAACCCTTTTTTTCTGGTGGAACTATTTAGATAAATGTCCTCCATCCTACAGTTTATAATTCGTGTTGCTCATCCTTTTTAAATTTGAAGTTTCTTTGACAGTTAAGTTTTAAGTTTTCATTTCCAACGTGTTTGTCTTTACTGTAGACAGACATACATCTAATATATACAAACATTCGATTAAACTAAAACCACACGTGAACAAAATAAATCCTTATCTGAATTGTTGGGGCACCATATATTTTACAGAATAGAGTCTTGAAGTGCAGTCAAAGAATGGAGTCTGGAAAGAAATTTGAAGTGAAAATTTGGAGACGATGTTTTGAGTGAGAATGATTTTATAAATCACCAATTAAAATTTTAATAAATTATCGGCCTATTAACACATTATTCTTTGGACGGTATAAATCAAATCAAAATTATGGGGCTTATCAGTATCCTTGTTTACACAATTAAACTGTGAAATCAATTATAATTTTTGCAGGTGACAAATACCAGATGACTGTAGCATCATCATAATTACATTATGTAAATAATAACAATCATTGCAGATCTTTTAAATCATTCTGCCATCAAATTGTCAGAAACTTGGTATATTTGTGGAAATATAATTTAGTTGTAAGATTGTAGAAAGATAAATTTGTCATAGTCTGAGGTTTTATTTAAATGTTAACTCCAAAATCGACTCAAAATTTTTCTTCAGATTCCGGTCTTGGACTCCACTCTGTAAAATACATGGTGCCAGTTGTTGGTCTTTAGACCTGTGGAGCTAACGAACATTGTCATGGCGACCTGGCACAAATCTAACGAAAACATTAGTTTTAATGTAAAAAGGAGCTAAAACAATTCTATAATAAGAGTTGAAAAATGTGTTATTTTCAAAGATACTGTGAATTTAAATCATAAGTTCTTCATACAACTATTTTGCGTCATATACTTTTGAAATATTTCTGCAGACGACTTTTTGTTGGCGAAAACCTTATATTTAAATGCCTGATGCATTTTCAAACTGCAGTAATATGTTACAAAAACATACAAATGAAACATTTAACATATTTAATATGCAAATTACCACTAACCTATTTACGAATGTGAAACTTAATACATATCGTTTCTTTAACAAACTTGTATATATTGGTCATTTTCTTATTCTTATCTAAACAAATGGTGCCAGATTGTTCCTCTTCTATTGCGGTTGGTAACTGTTACGATATAAATCAGACAATTTATCATAATAAGACTTATCTGATACTCAAAAGATCATAGACCTTCCAGAAAGACCTCACTGGTTGAAGTTTTTCGAGATATGTATAAAAAAATTAACTGGTTTGTTTACATCCCGTCAACAAAATTATCAAAAAGTCGTGCTTTGAGAAAATCCTGCTGACGTCTATTTCAGAGCTGATTGTATCTATATCTTCATATTTCAGTGGTAGGTAAAAGATCGCGACGACATTAACACCTACGAAATTTAAATTATAATAATCCCGTTCAGAAAGTGACAGCAAAGCGAATGTTTTTAATCTTCAGACGCATTCTTAAGGCATCGCATGATATTGTATAGTGATTTATAAGCTATTAAGTTAAACATTATTTAACCCTGGCTAAAATAAATCACTTTTCACACCTTTCTGGCATATAACACGCCGGTATAGGGTTTTATAGACTTGCCACAAGTCCCTTTGAAATCTGGTCTGCTATTAGAGTGATACATTTCAACATGTTCTTTGTACACAAGCTGATGGTATAGGAAATGTTGATAACGAAGGCTATCTCGATAATAGTAAAACATTCAAAGGGACTTGTGGCAAGTCTACACAAGCTGATGGATAATGAAGGTGTATCTCGCTAATAGCAACACATTCAAAGGACTGGTGGCAAGCCTACACAAGCTGATAGGATAGGAAATGTTCATAATGAAGGTGTATCTCGCTAATAGCAACAAATTCAAAGGGACTTGTCGCAAATCTAAGGGTTTTATGTTGCTAAAATTTAACGAGAGGCTCTTAAGAGCCTGTATGACTTAAATACATTTTAAGAGGCATGACTTACAAATTTTTGTATTAAATAAAGATGTTTCCGTTTAATCGTTATCTGTTTTTGGTGGCAATACAATGTTTACAAATAGACAAAACAGCAACGACAAATCAAAGAAGATTTTGTTACAGATTACATGTTGTTTAAATTTTAAAAGAACAAATTTTATGGTTTTCAATGTTATTGAATAAATTTAGTATCCAGTTGTGTACAGCTGCAGGTATTTACGTTGTAAATGATATAATGAAAATGTGTTGAGTGCCTACTTCATCAAATAAATTTTACAAAATTGTTTATTAAAGTTGTAAAAGCAAAACGATTTTATCGTTAATTTATCCTCTTCGTATAAAAACAAATAAATATTACCGTGTTATCATAAAGTGTTCACAAATATCCTGCAAGTAAGTTAAGATTCGTAATAGAGCGGAAATTGAATCAAGTGTTATCATTTTCTGTACACTTCAAATTGTCCAATTTAAAAAAAAAAATTTCGTCGGAAAGAACTATAATCACAAGTCAGGGTTTCTGTGTCCTCCATGTGGACACGTGTGGACGTAGGGACGACCCTGACTAGTGAGGATGGAAAGCACAGAATAATTTTGACATATTGGATGCACGTAGTCAAGTAACGAAGAATAAATAGATGACGCGAATTTTCACTAAATTACCTGGCTACAATAACCAGGTGTTCAACCACACATCAGTCCGCGCGAAAGAACTCGGATTTCAAGTCATTTATCTGAGGGAGATTTTGTATTTGTTTCAATGAACAAACATGGTTTAACGCAATTCTTCATTTATCTCATGGCGTCTAGTTTTTATTTGAGGTAGATTCCGTAGAACCTTGTCAAAAAAGCCCTACCCTCAGCAGGAAAAATTTCCGAAGGAAAACTTAGACATTGAAATATTGATCATCATTGAATTACTAATTAATTCTTGCACGTAATATTCTTCATAAAAAAAATATAAAAATCTGCACGTCAAGTTGTTCTTTTAGCAGGAAATTTAATATAACCTTAAATATATAGTAATGTTCGTATAAGAATTGCAAGCAAAAAATGCAATCTACTCGAAATCCTGCTTAAAATCACACTATGAATACATTTTCTACTCTTCTTGAAATCCGTGCCTTTAATAGATAGCGCGGTGTGCACGCCATCTAGATTCATTCCTCAATGTGTTAATCGTATCAATGATTCCTTGCAACTTCATTGTGGGGGAGGGTCTCATAACACATCAATTCAATGTGTTCCATTGCTAAATATAGAAAAAAGTTAAAAATAGAACAATAGTTACCACTGTAACGGGGAACACAATTACATCTGAATATAACACACTAATAGAAATGTCTGTCGATAATTACATTTCGTAAACGTGTTCGTGTAATTCATGTTTCGTGCATATTCATGTTTTACCGTTTTCTGTCTTTTTTAAAGAAACTAAAAGTAATTGAATGTCTTTGTTAACAAGTTTCCTTGTGCGCTTTTTATTGTGTAAAACATAGGATAGCTACAATAATGAAGCTACATTTTTTTCGTTCACAAAAAGGAGCTACATTATTGTAGCAAAACAAAGGACTGCAAGTTTTTTTATGATCACTATTATGATTATGTGGGCCCTAGGTTTGATAGTAAATACCATAGTTTGTCTAACTGGGTTTTTTAACAAATGACATACTGAGAGACTTTAAAACATTATGCATGTCGAAAATATTACACTCTTGTACCACGTACGAAATGATAGATATTTCCCATGAAAGATGAGATCATATGGGTAATAAATACATGGGATTATGGGATGTGTCAGATGTCGCATTACATTAGTTCTTGTCACTTCGGATGGTTAGCATGTACTTATAAATAGGTGAGGCAGATGGTTTGACATTCCACGAGTGAAAACTGGTAAATCGCCGCCTACAATGGTCGATAGTAATAATTTGGTGTATGCAACAATCGGATTAAAAGCGAACAATATAATATTTACTGTAAATAGCACATGATACTCCAACAGTTAAAATAAGAAGTATTATGGATTTTAATACAACGTTAAACAGCTACAGAGACAATAATTTAACTGTATTTTCTCGTGCAATAAAATATACTTAAAATAACAAAACAACGCATAATTAACTCTGCACTTGAAACAAGGTATCACAAATCCTTGCAAAACATACTCTTTCGGCGGTATTTATACCACAAAATTATACTCCAGAAAAAAGTATTAATATATGCTGCTCGTGAATGTCAAAAAATATATGCTGCTCGTAATTCTGGTATTGAGTTGATTGATTGATTGATTGATTGATTCATTCATTCATTGATTGATTAATTGATTGATTACACTTAAGCAATATTTAGAACGGAAACTAGGTAACAAAAAGAGACATAAATTTGGGATATATGATCGACTGAAATGCAGCTAGGAATAAATATTGTGTATATTTTTTTTATTCCAATTAGAAGAGTATGACGTATTAAGTAGATGGAGATAATTTTAGAATTTGTAAGTTCCTAAATAACTAGTTTTTTGCAAGTACCCATTACATTACATGCAAGGGAATATTTATTTTCAATTCAACGCGTAATTTTTAGTAAGTTCAATGACCTGTTAATCTGCATCCTATTTCAAAATCTCTTTGAGACGGAAATAATTATCTGACGCGAGTAATGCCCGGTATTTCGTATAATTGCACATTATAAAATCCAAATAACCTTGCCGACTTGTACCAAGCGAATTCCATACTATGCAAGCTGATTACTAATTAATCAGAACAAACAACCAACATATTTCATAATTAATAATTTGTTTACATTATAAATACTCTCGGTATTTACGCCTTTAAAAAAATTAAAACACATACATAGCACAGCATAATTGATCTTGTCAGAATGTTGTCTGTGACATTTCAATTTGTTCGTCAGTGTAAACATGAAATGAACAGACATTTACAGTGTTAAATTTCACATGCATTTCATATCAATTAATAGAACATATAACAGGTAGCTGTAGATACTGACATTCTTACGTAATACTCGTGTAATCTCTAATGGAAATATTTTTCCTGAGGCAAAGTTATCCAAATTTTGCTCTTAATTTACAAATATTTTTTGTTTGTTTTTTAGTCTTGAGGGAATGGTTATTATGTGAAAACATTTTTAGATACATTTACATTTAACAACTTTTATTTATTTTTTTTTATTTATTCCTGCGTGCGAAAAATATTACGATATTTCTTTGAAAAAACTGCATTGTCATTTAGAGTTCTATTAATTCCCCGTTTTTCCGATTATTTCAAATAAACAAAAATCTAAATAAAGTATTTTTTCGATTGACCTACGGTAAGTTGAAACTGCGGATGAGTAACTACATGTAATTACATCACAGTCTAGTTTTTCCAATTGCCGTTGGATCAATAATTTTTTTGCTGTGACTAATATGTGTTTGGTCACAAAAACCGTTATATTGATTTTGTATATATCTCCGATTCATATGACCATGAAAAAAGCGTTTTGCAGATATTCCGAACGCATGTCCGTTTGAAGTCCTCGCCATGGGTGATCTGACGGAGGGTCTTGAAGGGGCCACCATATCCCGATATTAGATAATTTTTTTGGAGGGGGGTGTGTTTATAATTTAGAGCACTTTTGACCAATTCTCATAACCTAACAGTAGCGAGTACTTTTTTGTAAAAGGGTGGGTTGCAATTATAGACAACGCATCCCCGCTCTGACGGCCATGGAATATGTTTTTGTTTGTTTTATGTGTCACATACTTTGGCAAGTAAACGTTTAATATTAAAGGTACGAACTTTCTGGTGATTTCGTTATAGGTTGAAGGCAGTTGAGATTTTTTTAGCAAAAATAAAGTGCTACCAAATGCTTTAATATTCCGAACAAATCTCGTTAACAACATCAAGTTTTTTTGGATACAGTATAAATGGTCCGTCCTGATACATATTTTTTAAAATAAATAAATTCAATGAAAGACGATAGTGTACAATAGTTTAACTTACCTAAACAGAAAATTCCATTCAGCATAAAATAGCTTAAAACCACTTTAACATAATCCATTATTTTCTAATATTCAGCAAAAAGTTGTATGTCTTATTCCTTCACACGATATAACATTACTATGGTGCTAGCAGACGATACTTCACACGTGGGCAGTGAGTCACATGATCAATAGGTTATATACCTGAAGAAATGAACAACAATGTCTGATTCTGCTAAAGTCGAGGGTTTGGTGTGGGCATTTTGGAAGAATAATTTCCACTTAAATACTTGTGGTTGATGTAAATGAAGGGTATAATTATATTGTGTTTCCGCAGTTAATGATGTTGAAATTGTCGATAAGATCGAAACATAATGGATGTTTACGAATACACACTTAAATATGCAAGAAATTTGAAATATTGCCTATCTAACTGCATAATTATGAATGACGGAAATGCTGGCATAGTATTTGGTATTTGCTTTAAGCTGCGAACACCTGGTTTTATGTCACGTCTCGTTGGATTGTTTGTTTGTTTGTTTGTTTTGTTTGTTTTTTTATCATTTCCTTTTGGTTTAGTTTTTTTTCTTTTTTTTGATTGTTCTTTTTGTTTTATTTGTTTTTATGATTCGTTTTAAATTATTATTATTATTTTCTTCCAATATTTAAGCAACTAAATGCCGTTTTCGAAGTATTTTGTGTACAACTATGGTACTGAAAAGAGATATCAACCTTCGCCTTTGACCTCGACCGATATCTTGAAAGTGTTCCATAAAACATGTCATTACATTTCGTAATTCTATCTTCCATTTAAACTATGTATCTCTCACTAACCTTTACTTTATGATAGAACACGCTGGACGTTTTTTTGACAAGTGATATTGCACGGCTGGCTCAAGAATGAAATCTGAAAAGTTTATTAGCCGTGCAATATCACTTGTAATCAATATGTGAATCGTGCTATATTCCAGTAAGTTAAAAACTTGTTTAATATTCACTTTAAATAGTTTTCAATGGCAAAATAATGACCAAATCTAGAACTAAAAATTCAGATTTTGACCACGATATCAAAATGTGCATGAAATATACATTCTTGTGTATGAAGATTGATTGATTGATTGGATGTCTGCTTTACGTCCAGCGAGCAGTATTTTAGCTATATTCAGGACGGGAACAAGTTCACAAACAATAAATTAACGGAAAATTGGGGTGGGATGGGTCACAGAGAATACAATTTTGACTGCCACTGGAAACGTATGGAGTTTTGGGTAGGGGCGGAAAATTTAGCATTTTGTAGCGGCTACAATGAGTCTACTTTTTCGAAATCTACAAAAGGGGTCTTTATCGTGCAAGGAGCGTGGCACTCTCCAAACACGTTACCCACTACGGTCCTCGGTCAGGCTTTCTGTATAATGACCTGACCACCCCCCAACGAGAGGGTCTCCCTTATCCGCCACCCGGGGACGCGCTGGGCTGCTCTGTGGGTCGAGCACTGGGAACCCTCCCAGTATGGTCCCAGTTGTGTCTGAAGTAAAACTTCTACATATTAAAGATACCAAGAATAAGAGTGGTAAATTTACAATGAAATGTTTATAGATTAATGTATGGGCTAATCCATATCGGCTGATGTATTGCTTCATATCAGCCGGTAGTAGTCGATGGCTTATATGGGTCGAGGGATGATACCCAGGCCGATATGGTTTAGCTCATCGTTTTATCATATGCTTCCGACAATAAAGCTAATATACTAAAATGAGTACATATACCAATTTTATTATTTTGCTACAAATAATGAAATTAAGATTCTCAACGAGTTTTCTGTGTCTCCAACGTCTAAAAACAGTTTAGGCTCGGCTCTTGTTTATATTGATGCAGACGTACCGAAAGTCATGCGCACGAGGAGACCTTATAAGGGATTTTCGCACGAGATTCTCCTAATATGGGGTTATAAGACTGGGGCTGGTCGTTTCCGGTCAAATACAATATGCAAACTTCATATTATTTAGCAATAAGAATATGATAACGCTTAAAAGGAATATCGATCTCGGTCGTTGGCCTCGACCGATATTTCTTTGTGTTCTATAAAACGTGATATACCATCCAATCATGCAGATGCCATAATATCGCATGTTTTGAGAAAAAATAGCGAGGAAACTGTCCGAACATCGAGAACCGAAATTCAAGGGACCATTAATAAGTTCGGATATAGACAAACATATAAACGCAAAAAATACTCAAAACATAAAAACACATAGTGAGTAACTCGAACCTAATAAAAACCATAGGTGCACTCATGTGCTCTGGACGAATACTGCATTAATGGCTTTGTTACATTTCATTGTATATATTCCACTTTAATTCCTGGTCTATGTCGCTTGAATAAATTGATTCCAAGTGATATTGTAATTAGATTTCTTTCTGGTACCTGGGTCCTCGGTGGGCGAGTGGTTAAGGTAGTTCGTCTACTATTGATCACGTGATCTGTCAACACAGATTGTGGGTTCGATTTTCACTGCGGGCAGGGTGTACTCCCGAGTACAAACTTGTCGGTTTTCCTACCGCAGGTCGGGGGCATTCTCCGGGTACTCCGGCTTCCTCGACAATAAAAACTTTACGCCATGATATAGTTGAAAAATTCTGAAAACATCATTCAAACAAATAAACAAAATTTCTGGTACCTAAAAAATCCAGTTTTACATGAACTTAATTGTAACTGTTGTAATATGGCTTCCGTATAAATAATCCTTCAATGTATAGAATTGCTTAAGTTTTTAACTATTAGAGAACATGTACTATATTATCCAACTGGACAAAGGTATATGTACACATGCTTGTTTGCATATATGTTTGTTTGATTGTTTGAATGGGGTTTAAAGCCACTTTCAGCTATATCATGGCGTACAGTGTTTATTTAATGAGGAAGCCGGAGTACCCGGAGAAAATTAAGATTGTAGCAGACCGCACCTGTCTGCAGTGAGACTCGAACCCTATTCTCAGTGCTGACGGACCACGTGATCGATAGTGGACGAACTACCTTAATACCACGGCCACCGAGGCCTCTGTACACATGTAGATAAAGATAATAGTACAAAATTTAGAGGCATTTTTGGCAAGTCTCTATTTTGGCGTAACGTTAAACATTTTCAATATCTAGAGTCAAAAAAATGACAATCTAATTAAGATTAAATCTTTCACTTACACGCAAGGACATTAACAAAAAGGGAAGATTTAGTTAAAATTTAGTTAAAATAAGTGGAGATGGAAAACAAAACAGAATACGGTAAACTGGGACATATTTTTATAAATATGCCAAACATGCAGTCGGAAGAAAATTAAACACAAATAGGACATATTCTGCCATGTTAAGGGTGGGAGTCAGCGTTCATCACGTTATCCCCCGTGACTTTGGATTACTTGAATTATAAAATATATATTTATAGTGTTTTGTGGCCATATTTTGTATTTTAAGTTCTAAATGAACACCCTATTTTTGTCGATTCAGTCCTATATTCTGATTGCGTGGCATCCATAAATGTGCCCAGAGAGAAATAATAAGTTAGAGTAATTAATCCAAAAATTCCGGTTTCAAAAATAAAGATACAGTTAAAAGATTAAAAATTGACGTAATAAGGATTTTCGTTCCTATTTCAATGAGCTTGCAATTCAGGATATAATCCGCTTCGTTCCCAGACCTTCATTGGTGAATTTAAATATTAAGGACAAGGTGTTCTCGACTCTAGGATTTTCCGTTATCTTGTCGATGTTGTTGGATTTTGCTCACAGTCCGTACCTCTACAAAACCTCAAGGAAACACACACACACACACACTCACACACACAATGAAAAAGAAAAGTTAAACTTTACAATTGTGAATTTTCCATTGATTTGTAGCAACAATCAAGCGGAACCTCGATCTGTATTGAAATTTATATGTTTTATGATGGCTTGTGTATTCTATCAGGATTTTCATAATACATTATTGTTGCCATACATGTATGATACATGTATGCTGGAAGTCTTCACAAGAATTTCCACGGTTGTCATCATGGCTTGATCGGTCATCATGTATGTTTCGTAGATGACTCGGGCTTGGTGTATCTCTATCGCATTCTCTTTTCGCCCATTTTAACACGAAAAACACGATGATGTCCTTTGTGAAGCATTCACTATGTTTACCCTTCCGGAGCACCAGAATTAAACCGTGGGTTATAATGAGGGACTGTGTTGCTTACGTTTGGTTTGCTGCGTTTGATTCAATCATAGTAACCTTTTGGTGCTTGAGTTCGTGCGGGTTGTTTATCGTCGTCTGCTTGTGGTTTCAAATTGCTGTTCTCCCTTTTTGCATTTAGTTCTCGTCATCTTCTGTTACCTAAAAAGAAAAAAAAACAATGATGTAGAACCACATTTGGTAAAAATGCAAACACTGCGTAATCCCCGTATTATGTTAAATTATTGCTAAGCACTGTGTAGGTACCGAGGACTCAATCTACAAAGTTGCCGAGCAACCCTTCGGGTGGCCTTGGGCGATACCATTAGGAGTTGTCAGGAAACCAAGAGAACGCCTCAACGCGAAATATAATGGATAACATGTTTAGAGTTACCATGCTCCATGAACGATAAAGACCTCTTTTGTACATTTAGAAAATGAGTTGGCAAATCGTAGCATTGACACAAAGACTAAATGCTTCGTCTTAACCCAACTCGCCATTTGTTTACGATGAAAATACTGTACCTAACGGTTTATCTCTTCTTTTGTTTGTTTTTTAACTTGTACTCGTCCTGAATATAGCTGAAGTGCTGCTAAGTAGATCAAACAAGAGTTATTGATAGTTAGAAAAATGAGTACAGGATAGGAATATTTATAAGCAATTAAAACCTCCACATTTTTATTCCCGGTCAGTCTACCCACAGTCATGAGCTTGACAAATAATTGGCGCGATTGTATACAAGTTTTTATTTGATAACAGGACTCTTAAGCCTGACAAATAATTTGGCGCGATTGTATACAAGTTTTTATTTGATAACAGGACTCTTGAGCTTGACAAATAATTTGGCGCGATTGTATACAAGTTTTTATTTGATAACAGGACTCTTGAGCCTGACAAATAATTTTGCGCGATTGTATACAATTTTGTATTTGATAACAGGACTCTTGAGCTTGACAAATAATTTGGCGCGATTGTATACTAGTTTTTATTTGATAACAAGACTCTTGAGCTTGACAAATAATTTGGCGCGATTGTATATTAAGTTTTTATTTGATAACAGGACTAGATATGAGATATTAAAAAGATATTTACCGCATACAAACATGTCAAATTGGACCAATAACTTTTGGCATCTTTTCTGCAAAAAACACATGCATGAAAATTACGACGACCCTATTATTTGTAAAATAAACTTAGTATTCATTGCATATGTTATTAGGTATTATTATTTATAAAAACTAATGTTTACAAAAATATATGCTTTTAAATATTATTGCTTAAAAGTTGGATATCGTGATAGGTATGCCATCACAGTAGAACCACAATATTTTTTCCAGTCAATTTATTTACAGTGGAAGCACTCACTTCCTAAAGTATGTAATTTGGTACAATGTGACCCCAACATTGAAATGAAAGTAGAAAAATCATTCTTAAACTTTAAGGTTAAATTTCCAGGGAAAAAAAATCGTGAACATCTGTATTTTTCCTAATTTTTATAAAATTTATCCTTATCTTTGTTATGCCCCAGATATCAAGTTTCAAGTGAAGAAACATTCTTTAAATAAACAATTTAGAAGTATCGCCCGTTCGGTTACAATTGCAAAGACAATTCCAATAGGATAATGACATCATAAGCTTTGTTCAACTTTGTTTATGGAATAGTTCAGTCGGCTGAATTGTTCCCCTTTGTTTGTGTTAGGCAATGGTGATAGGTCGTTCAGATTTTTTCCTTTTTGTTTGTTTTAAATGAAGGTAATAACAAATTACCGAACACCGATGAAACTGTCAATAAAAGACATTCCACAAACTTGCGGGTCCGAGAAACCGGCAAACTCCAGAACCAACAACCAACATAAAGCCACTACAGAAATGGTCCTGACTTGGTACAGGCATTTCAAAAGAAACGGTGGGTTAGATGGCATGCCAAACCTCCCGCTTCCATTACAGTAGAATGTGAGTTTATTAGTTGAATAAAATAGATGGGTATCATATACCACTTGTCACTAATAGGTGTATCAAACAATCATCGTTACGGTAGCACTTTCACTGTACACTGAATTCAAAATTGGGAAAACCATCTGCAACCATTTTTTCAAACGAGATAATATTTTTCAACAAGGAAGTTGTATCTATAATACAACTTATTAAAGGCGCTGACGAGTCGTATTGTAATGATGATAGGACGGTTGGATTTATTTCCCTTTCCATTTGTTTGTTTTAAGAATGATGATAGGACGGTTGGATTTGTTTCCCTTTGTTTGCTTAAAAAATGATAGGACGGAAAGATTTGTTCCCCTTTGTTTGTTTTAAGAATGATGATTTGTTTTGGAATTATGATAGGGTCAGTTGGATTTGTTTTCCTTGATACAGTAGGTTATGAGAGCGTTTCAGTTACATTTTTTGTATATATTCGATTGATTGATTTTTGGGTGTTTGCTTTACGACCCGCGAACGGTATTTCAGATATATTCAGGACGCGAACAAATTGCCAAAAAATAGGAGGCCAATCGGAAAGATAATTATGGCCCCGCCACTTTGTGGCACACGCCCTATACTGATCAGTGTCCGAGCTATAACCTTTGTATCTTTTAAGGTAGGCTTTCAATATTTGGTATGTGGGTAGATAATATCAAGGCGATGTGTTGTATACCATGGTTGATGACGTTTGACCTTGACTCTTAATCTCGATGGGGCCCAGAGAGATTGATGCCATCTCACTGATATCTAGTTTTCAATGCCATTGTAATATTATTGAGTATTGGGTAGGGGCGGAAACTTAAGCCTTTTGTTCGCGTCTACAACCTTATCGACATCTACAAAAAGGTGTGCCACGCTCCTTGCCCGATAAAGACCCCTTTTGTAGATTTCTAAAAGATAAGGCATACAAAAGGCTACAATTTTTTCAAAGCTAACTAACCAAATACTCCATACTTGGCCATGACAGGCAACATTTCGATCATATTACCCCCATTCTATTCCCCTGTTGATTGACTGCATGTTAACTTGTACTCGTCTTGAATATAGCTGAAATACTGTTTGCTGGAAGTAAAGCAAACATTTAATCAAATAATCAAGTAATCTCTGTTAAACATAGGCAGACTATCAATGAAGTTTCTTAATACAAGGAATTCTGTACTAATGTGTATGTGTGTGTGTGTGTGTGTGTGTTTATATTACATGTTTTTCGTCCTGGATATTACTGAACTTTGAACATCTCTTTGTAATAGCGAAATTCACAACTTCTCTTCAATACATGCTAATTTTATTTTTTCACACAGACTACGGGAAAGTTGAAAATTCCACCCTGACACAAAGGTCCAAGCATATCAAAACATTTGCCCGACCAAACTACTATCTGCCAGACAAAATTCAAATGTTATATTGATTAAATATTTTTTATATCTCTCTTTCTTGTTAAATTTGATGTTCAATATACAGACGATGTATGTGTCGGATGGTCAAGCTAAAGACCGGTGTCTGTGTTCACACTAAGACCGGTGTTTGTGATAGTATCGCGCACTCCGCGTAGAAATTTAAAAAAAAACATTCATGCCTGCAGTTCTTCTTGCCAGTTTGCATATCGATTAATTGAGAGTTTGTTTGTTTTTTTTATGTGTAGTGCTGACTGGAGGCACCATGTTCTTGACTCCAACTTTAATTAACCAGGACTGACAGTTTGTTTCGGAAGTCTTAAAGTCACAACACCGGAGACTATTCTTTTTTGCTCGCTTTTTATTTATTATTCCATAATGTACATTTGTATTGCAAAAATACAATATAAAATATCTTTCACGATGACACGTTCATATTTCATGCTATGTCTTTGTTGTTTAAATGTCAAAAATCGTCCTTGACATTGCTTTGCGAATTTTATATAGTAAGTCAGCCATTTTTGTTTCTAAAGGGATCTTGCGTCAACTACAAAAGTTCGTCTGCTTTCTTGACGTTCAATGTTATTCGGACAAACCGCAAGACTTGTCCCGCCTTAACTGCAAACGCAGTTACCCGCAGGATATCGAATAGACATCTCCTTTCTTAAACTTTCGTGGAAAATAAGATTAAAAATAAATATGAAAATTCCGCCGCATTTCAAAACGCTGATTAAATGTGGAAAAAAAGTCGTGACTTTTTGCAACTTGAGATCATACTGTGAGGGTTCAAAGTGCTCGACGCACAGAGTTGCCCAGCGTGTCCCAATGTGGTATATAGAGATGCCATCTTGTTTGGGGGGTTTGTGAGGTCATGATACGGAAACCCTGAGCGCGGACCACGGTGGGTAATGTGTTTTGAAAGGGCCACGATCCTCGCACGATAAAGAACCCTTTTGTAGATTTCGATATGAGAAGGCTAGCTATATCATCTACAAAAGTCTAAATTTTCCATCACTACCCATGATACCCCATACTTTTCGAGTAGCGTCAAATTTTTATGCCCCGCGACGACATGTCTGGGGGCATTAAGTTTTACTCATGTCTGTCCGTCCGTCCGTCCGTCCGTCCGTCCGTCTGTCTGTCCGTACGTACGTACGTCCGTACGAATTTCCGTCAAGTTGTATGTCCTAAGCGACTTTCAGACCTGTCGGACAACTACTTCCGGTTAGGGACTTCATTTGTAGGTAAATACGTCCTACTGTACGTACGAATTTCCGTCAAACTTTTCTCAGAAACCGTACATGAGAACATTTTAAAATTTGGCAGGGTGGTTCAGTGTCACAAGTTGTACGTCATAAGCAACTTTCAGACCTGTCGAACAACTATTTCCTGTTTGGGACTTCATTTAGCGGGGGCATCTGTGTCCTATGGACACATTCTTCGATTTTTTCCTCTGGTTCACCATTTTATCATGTTCCAGGCTTTCAAGCTACTTTGTGCAAAAAACAAGGGCTTTTATGGGGCTAATTTCTAAAAAAATAAGGGCTAATTTTAGGAATTTTTAGGGGTTTTTAAACAAAAATAAGGGATAAAATGTGCTATTTTCTAATGATTTAAGACTGAAAACTTAGATTTACTAACCATTTTGGGCACAGAACAATAGTACAAAAGTAAATTACCAATTCAGAAGACCATTTGGATGATATTTCTGAAAGTATACTAAAGCTACCTTCATTTAACTTTAATCTATTTTATGTTTATTTTTTTATTTTTATTTTTTAAATTTTTACAGCTTTAATTAGGAATTTTAGGGCTGTTTGTAAAAAATAAGGAAAATTAGGAAAATAAGGACCCACTTGAAATGCTGATGTTCGAATTGAATTATTGTTTGTTAACGTGTTCTCGTCTTTAATACAACTGAAATACTGCTCTCTGGAAGTAAAGCAAACATCCAATCAATTAGCTATCCAATCAATTTGCACCATTTTGGATCTAAAAAAGGATCATAAGCTCGACCTAACGCGGAAGCAGTTTTGAATTGTCACGCAAAAGACAGGGTGACTTTTAGTATAGGGCTGTTCGAACACATTCTATCGAAGGAGTGATATCACGTTGGACATAATCTTCTGCTTTTCTAGTTGAGCTTTGATATAGACATACAGCGTCGATCGACCCACTTCTGACGTTAGGACTTAAATCTAGGTTTAATATCATTGCGTTACAGTTTTTAAGAACAACTTCGTCTTGTGCAGACAATACCTGTATCAAAGCTCTAGCAAATAGTATTAAATTGGACACTGACATACCATAAACATGAAAAGCCCTTACATTGCTGATTAAGAAACGAAAACCCACTAACTGACGAACAAAGTATTTATCTTAGAACTTTAATGTGTAAAGTCAATTTTCGTTGATGGATAAGCGTAGATCATAGTATGTGAAGCAGGGGCCTCGGTGGCCGAGTGGTTAAGGTAGACCGTCTACTATTGATCACATGGTCTGTAAACACTGAGATTGCGGGTTCGATTCCCCTGCAGTTAGGGTGTACTCGACTCCAATCTTAAAAAGGATTGCCAGTTTTCTTACCTCCGGGTGCTCATGTCATTACTTTCCTGCCTATACATGGGGGCCTCGGTGGCCGAGTGGTCAAGTGGTTCGTCTATTGATCACGTGGTCTGTCAACACTGAGATTGCGGGTTCGATTTTCACTGCAGTCAGGGTGTACTCGACTCCAATCTTAACAAGGATTGCCAGTTTTCCAACCGCAGGTCGGGGGTTCCCTCAGGGTTCCTCCGGCTTAATTCCCCAATAAAAACTGGACGCCATGATATAGCTGAAAAATTGCTGAAAGTGGCGTTAAAACACCATTCAAACAAAACAAACAATATTATATGAAACAGATAAGTACGTAAGCAAACAATGAACCAATATGTACGTATTTCCTTACTCTTAAATGGTAAATCAGCAATTGAAACGTCGCATAACAAGAGTAAAATCGATGGTAGGGTGAACAAAATTTGTCGTAAAGCAGGCAAGACAAAATTAGTCTTAAAGCAGGCAAGAAAGTACAATCAAAATAAGATTGTTACATAGCAAATCTTAGCCAAATCATAGCACTAGTGTGAGATCTGACACCGGTCTACAGTATTTATTTGTTATGGTAAAGGGAACGATTAAGTACTTTTACGCGCTTAATAATAATCAGAAAAGATTTTTTACAAAAGAATGTATTATTTTTAGATGGTTGGATGTCCAATTAGAAAGAAAAACAAATACAAACCGTTGTCATAAACAAAACTTTATTTCAAGATGCAGTTCTGTATGAAACACAACTATAACAATCGTTAATTTGTGATGAAACAGTAAAATAGTTACAGCAGGCTCGTTATTATTGCTCATTGAGGAAATCAAAACAAGTGAATGACATTTAACATCGAGAATCAAGTCTTGGCTATTACACTTAGATTACATGTAACAATTGCCTAGAGAATATAAAACAAAATGTCGGTCATATTGCAGAAGTTACATTACTATCTTTTGATTGTTACACATTTCAATATTATATTTCATTACAACTTCTGAGCAAACATGACTTTTACTTAACTAGAGGAATAGAAATATAGTAGATATTGTCTTCCAATCAAATTTTTAAAATTTAAACCAAATTTCATCCTTTTTTTGTTTTCTGATGTGCCAAAATTATATTTCTTGCAAGTAATTAGAAAATCGCTACTTGGCCTGAAGGCGAAAGAAACGTGCACTAACCCCCTCAGAGTCATTGATATCAGTGACTACAATTGTTGTTTATATTCAATTTTCACTGGTATTAAGCGAAAACAAGAATATCCAAAAGGTTTTCTTTATAATTTTATGTCCGAATTGAGCATGCAGAGATTGGCAATACTTTTGAACTTTCATACAACTTTTATAGAAACTACTTTTTCGTTCAGCTGACTCAATGATAAAGCAATTTTTACACTGAACTGACTCCAAGTGTATGTATCAGTTTGCCAATGTATTTATTAGATCTATCGATAACGGTTACATTTATTCTTGATTGATAAAAATTGTATTGCATGTGTTACGATTATTTGTTGTCGTTACAGATTTGTATCATCAATCAGTTGTTATCCAAGTCTTGTCTCCCCTTGTTCAGGGATAAAAGAAAAAAACATTACACAAATGAATGTAACTTAAAGTTATATTGTACGGAAACCCGTTAGTGACTTGTTGTGTTTTTTAAGTCGTTAAACATAAAACACAACATAGCACTAACGGGCCTCCGTAATATTGTCATATAGGTGTCACACAATTACTACATTTGATTTATAATCTGACTGATGACAATTTTTTTTTCCTGCAACAAAATTTACAATTTGCTCAATATATGTTAATTTACTTGAGATGTTTTATTATTACGACACTTACCCACACTGTCATCCCCCTACGCTGTAGTAAAAAACTAAAATCTGAAAGATTTGATTTCAGATGAAATTCAAAAATAGGTGAATTCATGCAGTTGACATCGTCACTATTTTCAAAAGAAAAAAAGTGAAAGATCAGATCCATTATGTATAATAAATTCAATCTACCCAATTGTGTCTTATAAATATTCCAACACCAATGTCTGTAATATCTGCAATTAAAAACCTACATTGCATGATCTATACATTAAAGCATTCTCTGCTTATTTACAATTCCTCGGGTCATAATTTTACTGGTGATCTGAATATTACTGGCCACAAGAGTCTCAGAAGCCTCACTGCGGACATGTTGACAGTTTTCCGACCGAAGTTCTTTCCGGGTACTTAAGTGGCATTGAACACCATTCAAAATTTAACCAGTTGACTGGAATTTAAACTTCGATTATGGAAACAATTATGGATGCAGTCGAAGACAATGCCAGAGATTCGATTAAAATAGAAAGTGAAACAAGACTCAGAACTACCTGCACTGTCTAACTGGCTAAAATCAATAAGGTCTTTGGTACAAAGTTGCATTAAGAATCATTGCATCAATAATAAACCTAAATCCATATTCAAAGAAGAGGATGCTATGAAGTGCCCCACTTCCCTCCAAACACAGATATGTGTTGTCCCTGCAGACAACGTTGTGTTTGTATGTCAGTCACTTACTATGAATGCCTAAAGGACAACTCTGGTAATTCCACATATAAACGTACCATATTTGATAAAGATGAAATCATGGCTTACCTAAAGGCCTTCATGAATTCTATGAATATTCATTCATTCATTCTAAATACTTTACATACTTGTCTGTATTGAATTCCAAAATTACGTAAAAGTTATTACAAAGAAAAGTACATAGCGAGCCTATCTATGTGCTACCAATGAATTTTCAATACTGTTGATTAGATTATTGTCTGTAGTGAAAAAAATGACAGCATAAATAATGTGAAACTGTTTATTCGCGAAGTAATATAAATGAAATGTAGATTCCTAAACCTTATAAAGAACTTTTGTACAATTTACAATCAAGATAGATACTCTTTATCTGTAAGATCCTTGATTGTTCCACTTTGTATAACAACTTGCCTCACGATAAACTATATTCCCATCTAAAAAAAATCATACATAAAACCTCATCCTCCCAATATATGTAGTTTTAGGTTACAAAAATACCTAATTTATCTACAAAAGAACGAAAAGGCAAGTCATGCTACAACGAGAAACTGGTTTATAATTAGCTTTATTTTTTGACTGACCACATAGTTGCAATTTTCTGGAGGATGTGCTTTTCAGCATGTAATCAGAATTAAAATTGTGTAAACTATACCGAACTCCTTGCCGACTAGTTCCTGTATTCTTACATTGTATGAAACTGAATTTCTTCAAGGTATTGTCAAAGACGACAATATAGCAGAAGCTAGTTTCTTTATAGGCTAGTATACATTTTTTGGACACTGGAAAAACACTCTTCAAACTAGTAGATATACAGAAAGATGGAAAAGAGATTCGTTTTCTCTTGTTTCTTAAATAAACTTGGATGACATCAATCTGGGAACATCATATAAAGTCTGATACATATAAACTGATCATGGCATAATCATAATAACACTTCAAAAAGGTGTACAAAATATGTTCACAAGTAAAATGTTAGCAAAAAAATGACACGGGAAATCTATCTACATAAAATTTTGTGTCGTCTTAAAATTTATTACCAAAGTCTTAATCTCTGGGTTGTAAAACATTCAAGTTCTTTAATAACTGAGAAGCCGTATAAAAGTTGTTGGAAGGTTTTATGTCTGTTTAGTTCCTATGTCTAGCAAAATTAGAAAATATTTCTAAAACAGCTGCACAACTTCAAAAAAGTTTGAATAATATGGGTTGAAAGCTGTAATGTTAAACAAAATAGGTACCTAATGTTCTGAAAAATGACCAAGTTCCCAAGTCTGGTAGATTTTGAAAACATTTCCTCAAACAATTCCATAAAAGCAGGTGCACAACTTCAATATGTGTGCAATCTGTAATCTTTTACAGTTCTTACTGTCAATACAATCACGCCGACAATTTAATTGGTGAAATAATTATTACCACCAAAATATCAAATCCTGCAAAGGGCATATACACTTAACTAGAAAAAATCCTAATAACACAAATAAATCAATTAACCGTAGCAAAATTTTTACGCAAAATGTAGATTGGTAACTTTCATTTTGCGTCTTCCTTCGATGTATTTTTTTATTCTTTCCGGCCTAATGCAAGATGTTTTAATTTTCGATTGTAAACTTCTCCCTTTAATTATCCGATTTAATTAGGCGCATACTGCGTGTTATATTGAAAATTTAGCCCATGCTGAGCAATTAAATGTGTCAGAATGGAACAGTTCCTGGTTTTACATTCCTTACAGTTTTAGAAAGGAAATGTTCCTTGTCTTCCTTTTCTCAAATTCAAATACATAATGTCAGATAAAGATGTGTTCTGTGAACTGGCTGTTTACAATTTTTATTGTTATAATTGATTAAGAATTGTGACTAGTTTGACATTGACATAGACTCGTGCCGGAAATATAAAACATATTTACAAGAAACTAGAAAATATTATTAAACATAATGATGTTTTCCTTCGCAATGGGCAGTCTTTATGTAGAAAACGTTAACTACTTAATTGTTTGACACTAATTCCATCAGGTCAACGATCGTTTTAATCCATGGTACATGATTGAACTTTGAAATACATTTTGAAAATTATTGTAATGCAATACATTTTTGTACAAGGTTTGTGGCATTGTGTTCTGTATATTGTGTCAGATTCAGAGAAGGAATCCATGCTTATGGAAAAATAACATGCTTTTTTTCCCGAACTGTGGGGTAAAACACTTCCAACACAGTCTTTCGTACTACAGTATTAGAAGAGGGATGTTTGGCATGTCATGAAACCTGGTTTAACGCACCATATCTTTTGAAATGCCTGTACCAAGTCAGGACCATTGATGCAGTTACTATATATTTGGTTGTTGGTTTTGGAGTTTGTCATTTTCCAGAATTAATTTGTCGATTGTCTTTTTGACAGTAACCTCTGTGTTCATTATTTCATTTATGCGTTATGTACAAACACACTCTCTACAAACGTCCGTTTGATGGAGAAAACTTATTATAATCTTTATTTTGCAGTTTTCCACGTTCTATGCACGTTTAAAAACAGTTTGCCAAAAAACTATTTACTATTTCCGGTTTTTAAACAAAGCATTTTGGTACAATTATTGTACTAACCTTTTCTTGTACCAGTCATAACTACTAAATGTCAATTCGCCGCTTGATACCCATGAAGATATTCATTTTTAATTTGTGTAAGGCCCCAATATATTTAAAATGCTGTCACAGCAATCTTCATTGATAAAATACGCAATAAACTGAATTACAATA
Source organism: Limnoperna fortunei (assembly GCA_944474755.1). Taxonomy (NCBI): domain Eukaryota; kingdom Metazoa; phylum Mollusca; class Bivalvia; order Mytilida; family Modiolidae; genus Limnoperna; species Limnoperna fortunei. Next base: position 35,948,122 of record OX104119.1, read on the forward strand.
AATAGATGCGTGTTTTTGTACCAGTGAGGGAAAACATATTTGCTGGAACATTGTTACACAAAATTGTAAGCGGTAATATACCAAGTACAGGCGTTTACTAGGATCATTTGTAACTACACTTGAAAATTGTCTGCTGAAAAAAAATCAAAGACGCCGATAAGTATTGATGAAACGATATGTCATGGACAGACAAAGCCGTGGTTAAAAAACAGAAGGGATATAAAACAACAGACGCATGATACAAAAGTAAAAACAAATGAGAAACAATACTACAAATCCGGGGTGAGTAATTAGCCTAACACTCATCATCTCTTATTTGATACAAAACCATTTTATGTTACATAGTTTTATTAAGTTGTGATAAGTTAATGACAAAATAAATATAAACTGTATATCAACACAATGTTAAAGATGCATAATACACAATAAATAATTAACGTTTTTGTGTGACGTCACCACGGCCATCAAATAGTATCTTAAGTTAAAATGAGACATGCATGTTTTGAGCAAATCAAAGTATGAGGAAATAAACCTGAATATTTTTTACATATATACATAATTCATATAATACAACGGTATTAATGTAATACATAAAAATACAGAAATCAATTTCTTGTGCAATCAACGTCAGTCTTTAAATTTGTGACCCTTGTCATGATGATATTCAACATATTTACTATTAATGTATAAAATTACCACATAAAGAAGACTTTATTATAGGTTCCTGGTAATTAAACATTCAGATGAAAAATGAATGATAAGAACGAATGGTTCCAATTTTCCGTAATATTTAGAAATATTCTCATTTTTCGATCTCACTGGAAAATTAATAAAATTTAAGAACAGCTACAAAAAATATATTATTTTGCGACACGAAGGTAATCTATGAATGACATTTAACTTGAAAAGTGTTAAGTAACAATTAAATCATAAAATCTATTAACGACTTCACAACACCATTTTGGACGTATTAATTGTCACACAAAATATTTCTTATTCGCGTTTTTCTGTAAATAGATCGACGACATGCAAGTTTGCCGGATTTGATACAAAGGTGAAAGAAATATCGGCAGTTTTATTTTGTCACTGTGTTCTGATCTTGTTTATTGTGTATTGTTAAACAATGTTAATAGCTGTGTATTCTTTGATAAAAGTTCCCGCATTATCTATGTTTCAATACAGTTGTTAGATTCACCAAAAGAATATTCCGTAAAACTTCTTGCAATTATAAATAATTAGAATCATACAGCACAAAAAAAGTTTTTAAAAAGTTGCGTTTTGGTATGTTATTATATTACTATTGGAATAAGTCATAGTACTAGTGTTGTTAGTTGACCCTAACCGACATTTTTGTATCGCAATTTTGTGTCATCAGCAACAAATTGAGCAGTCACATTGAACTATATGAAAATACTTAAGAAATTTGAGAGGGCAAATTTGTGTTTTAAATACATACAATGTAAATCAAGACATTGTTTCCAAATACATCGTTCCATTCAGTTTTTTTTATTCCTGATCGCTTTCTACAAACCAATGGCATACTAAAATATTATTATGCTCGTTTTGTGCCTTTGTAGTCAAAAACATAATAAACAAGAAAATTTAAAACACAAATGATCGTTTAAAAGACAAATAAACTTGCTAATTTCAGATTGTATAATGCAGTTCTGTATAATGATCAGACAATTGTTATCATACGAGGCGTTGCAGATAGCAAAACGATACGAAGTACCACGACACAATGGTCACAACCGATGTTTTCGCATTTAAAATGGAAAAAAACTAATTATGTTACTGACATCAACGTAGATGGCTAAATTGATAATACACCTACCATGTGTTTTACTTTTGTTACGCTTAGAAAATAGGTATATTTTGTTCAATTTACAGTAATGTACAGACGGTACTTGACAGATTCATTTGGAAAACATCTATGCCTAAAGGAATGCGAATCGAGTCTAAACTTACGGAATGTTTAAAAACAAATTATGCGCACAGAAACGAAAGTATGAGTTTTTCCTACGCAAGTAAACTATACACTTACAAAGATGAAAATACATTATTTATATCAATCGTGTATCAGTCATATTTACAGTTTTGATGAAAATAAATAAATGCATAAACTTAAAATTTCTAACAAAACAAACAAAAAAATCTAAGTCAGTGAGTGTTAAATGCTGCTCTCCTCAAGCTTGTCAAAAGATTCTGCAGACGGAAGTGTGTATGTTTGCTCGTCAAAATGATTTTCAGTTACTTCCTCTTCCGGTATTATTGTCTCAACTTTATGGTAACGATTGTTGTTGACGAGATAGAACGTGTTGTTTTCTGATGAGGACGACGCACCAAGTTGTGTCTGCTATAAGGTTACATAAAATAAAAAAGGAAAAGAAGAATAAATAACTATAAAACAAAACAGCTACATAACAGGTCTATTATATCGATACAGTTTTAAGTGTGGCGAATTATTGTACTGATTTTCAGGACATGATCATCTTAAGAGGTAGTACTTTAAGAAATAGATCTGTCCTTAAAAAAATCATTTATTTTTACATTATGTTTGACATTTTTTTAAAGCATTCTCAATCCTTTTAAAACACATTTTAAAACTAATATGCTTTTAGTAAAATTGCTATATGTTTTATTTAGCACTCAACTTAATACGTTTTATGTTAATTTGTTTTTTAAATCTTTATGTCAATTGTCTATGATGCCTCCTGGCATGGTTTTTGTTGAGTATCACGATATATGTATGTATGTTGCCTGAACGAGATTAAATACTCTGAAAAGTGTTATTTACTTTATATAACAAGTAGTTTATTAACATTCCAAATAAACAATTCAATTTAAATTACGAAACAAATTTATTTTGCATAATTTTTTAATAATAAAAGATTACAAAAGTAAGCAGAAAGCTTGCAATATACTTCTATATATTCTTTAAATTTCGGACGTATTTCCTGACTACTTGGTTACAAGTTTTGAGGAGAATTACGAAGACGTTTCTTAGTTACACACACATTGTAAAGGTCTATTTACAAATCACAAATGGTATTGACACACGGAATATTTTATGCTTATATTCAATTATGGCTGTATCTATTTTTAAACTTTCCTTCTGAATCCACAAAATAATTGGCCTTCTTTAACCATTTACAATATAAAGTATTTAGAGGACCAAAGTTATTAAACCCTTGAACACAACATACGTAAAATAGTCATACGTATAAAGAAAACTTCATTGCAAAAATTTATTCAACTGGTATCTCAATGGACAAAGTTTTGTTAAATCTACGTTTTTACTGCCTGTAAGTTTCGACTCAAGCGCGTATAGATTTTTCTCGAAAATATTTCAACTATTAGGTAATTGCTATAATTAGCAGTTGTCTATGAATGTTTAGTTCTTTACGTGGAATTAGCTTTCTATAGGTTTGTGTTTCAACAAACAAATTATCATTGATTTCAAAAATAGCACTTTGACAAGAAATACAAATGGAAGGGCGCAAGGTAAAAAAAGACATATACACATTAACTAACTCTATCAAAATTTTAGAACTAATAAATTTGAAAATAAATTATCAGATTATAATGTAAAAACGTAAAAAATGTAATTAAAAACAACCACAAATAATATCATTTATTATGCGTGCGACTAAGCAAAAATGGCTAAAATTGAAAACAAATTAGAATACATTCCTCAAGTAATCTAAAACTAAAAATGAAAAAATAAATTAAAAAATTCATAAATAACAATAATAATAATAATAAAAAATAATTATAATAATAATTTATGAAATTTATTTATATTATTATATCATGTATCTTTAGTTATATTTATATATACTGATTATATGTGTTTGTATTTGTGAATGCCCCTTGTGGGCCCTTAATTGGCTAATAAAATTCGTATTCGTATTTAAATACGTCACTTTATAATGACTTTTCTATTGAAAAAGATACTATGTCTATCGCTATGTATTAGAATTTCAAGATTGTAGAAATATTTCGCTTAAGCAGTTTAATTTTTTGATATATACAAGAACAATCGACCGACCATTAAAAAACATAATACAACAGATATATTTTGTTTGCTTAGTAAAACGTTTGCTGGTAAATTCTCTGACAAGTGCTATGCAAATACAATGTACTGAAAAAGGGGTTTATAAATTACAAAAACTGTGAAAATATGAACATTTTTACTGTGTTTGTTAGGGCTTAAACAAATTTAACTAATAAAAGACATTCGAAGTCGAATTTTCTACATCTGATCTAAAGATACAAGTTAAAGTCACCCAAAGCAATAGATGAAATGCAAGATGAAAAGTACACAAAACTTAATATAGTGTTTATCATATAAGTGTAATTGGAACAGTTCCAAATTCGAAGGAATTTCAGTATACCATTTAAAAAGTGACAAATATATTTAATACTAGTTATTCTGGGGTACGACAGAAATGATGATTTCTACTGAAGTACCATTAAAGACATAAAAATTGCTCAAAATTTCCGGTATCATAAAAACACAAATCATTCCTTCGAATTTGGCTCTGGAGATTTGTCTCCCACCACAAGGTGCGTTACATTCTTACCAAGGTGAAATCTGTATAGTCTGTTACCTGTTAATCATGTCCAATACAAACAGTTAATGGTTTAGAGAAAATCGTTATTTGCTTCTGTTTTCCTTACATGGACATTAAAGTTACTACTTAGTAGATATATTTTTTGATAAATTTCAAATAAAATAGTTGAAGTCGAGAGATGAGAGAATGTCTGTAATGGATGAATTTCAGCATGAAATAAATTTTAAAGGTGAAAGAAGTTTTACCAACAATTTGTTACAATATTTGTAAATAGTTTAAAATAAAATTGTTTTAGTTATTCATAATTTATTGAAAATAAATCATATAGTGATGCATTATCAAATATGAACAAATTTAACAACCCAACAGATTTAAACAAATGTTGTTTTTTTCCTAATATTGTTTTTGTTCTTCTGAAACCCGCTAAAGGTGGAACATTTGTAGTCCCTTCGGTCATACACAAACATTAAGAGACTATTTAACATAATATTGCATAATATTAGCTTGGGATAGATATGCTGGTTAATCTGAATTTTTTGAGAAAAAAAACGTTACAAATTTCTTTCTTGCCTTTATTAAAACAGGACAAAGGAATTAATGCCCTTTATAATTTAAGTTAAATGACTATTGTATGAACTTGATAGCTAACGATCATAAATAATCTTACTGAACATTATTTTTTTAATGAGTGTAGTATATTATATCGAAGACCTATCATTTTAGCTAACACAGCTGTAAAGCTGAACTTAATTGGATAAATCTTTATAAGTAATTATGATATGTCATAAATTTATTTTATCGTAACTGTATGCATTAGCCTTAATAGAAAACTCAAAAAGACAAAATAGTAACATTTAAACAAAATTCTAATGATAAAGTGTAAAAGGGAGGTAATTTATAAAATATCACAAGTATTAGTAACACAAGGTTACGATGCCAACACAAGGTTAGTCAAAATTACAACATCTTAGGCATTCATCGTCCTCTCCCCAGGTACAAGGACAATACAATTTGTTATCCTTTACTTTCACACATTCTGTCTCAACTGAGTGGTCATGATCGCACAATGAATCATCTTGGCAACCATTTAGTGCAGTACAAACACTTTTACGAAATGCAGTCAAAGGATGTACCTCTGTTTGAGACAGCATAAATGATGAGTTTCTAGAGCTGCGAGATTTTCCACCTCTTTTTAAATGTCTTCTGATCGTGAACCTATTCCATTTCTGTTTAATTACTCTCTGCACCTGTAAGTAACCACATCTAAAAGTAAGAATAGAACACTGAACAAAATTCAAAACGAATTTCTTAGCCAATTAGCTCCGTATTAGGGAAGACGGTTAAAATACGTAGTTTTACAAGTTAAATTTTGAATGTTGAATGATATGTGCTACATTCTGAACCAGCGACTCGACAAAAATATGTTCTTTGCCAAACACATAAAATAAAAACTATATGTCTAAGACTACTACGCTTACTACTGATAAGACACGATATATGTGCGTGTAGCAGTAATATATATTGAACAACATAAGCTGTTCTTTTATTTACTTTGTAGTGACTGTAGTGAATTAAGATACATACCTCTCCGTTCATGAAGCAGTATAATACAGACAACAGTATTCCCTGAAAATTACATTGTTAAAAGAGAGATAAGCAATGAAATAATGTTGGTATTAGATTGTTCTGATAATTACAACCGAAAATAAAATAAGAATACTTGATTGCGTACAATAAATCAGGGTTCATGTTAAAAAGATTTTTTTACTTACGGATTAAATAACTTGATCTTGTTTTAATATTGCTGCAATATCAACATTTGCAACATTTTAAAGCCACTCTAAATCACATAAGGGTCTAACTTACAAACACACTGGGAACCGAACCACAGAGATTTTCAGTAAGTATACTGCATGCGGATGAGAAAAGACTCATTGTTGACGAGGTATCAGATTATATTACGGAGAGCCTGGTCACGGACCATTATAGGCCTTCGGCAAATACTACGTTCGTTGCAATAAAAGGCAAAAAATTTATGGTCTATTCGTTTCCAAAATTGAGTTAATGTTTGTGAACTGTTTTCATCATTATTGCCGAAATACTGCTAGCCAGAGGTTAAGAAACAATTAAGGTAAACAAACAATTCCATCAAAAACAACACCACCGATAAAGAGCATAAAATTATATAAATAAAAGATATAATTGAAACAATACATTGTACATTTCAACCCTTCTTTGCACAATTACCCCAATGCTTTAACCCTACCAAAATAATTCCACTATATCCACGGTTTCCTAACATGTCTCCTAATTTTCAAAGATCGAATCATTATACGATAATAATACCTTAGAACTATGCAAAACTCTACTCACCCCTGTTGACTGAAGTATTGTATTAGTTATATGATACGCCAGTTGAAAGCTTGATCTATCTTCCGGGTTTACAAGGAATAAAGCATTAGTAAGACCTAACAGGGGCATTAAAATAATTGTTGCCCTTATTGTCTTTCTGCAATAAATAGAAGTAATATGCATCATTTCACGATATCACAATATCAAACAACAGAACGCACAATACAATCATATGTTGTGCTTCCAGTATATTTCAGTTCCGTATGTTTTGCTAAAGCATTTTAAAATTTTCAGGTCAAAATATACATGTGTAAATATAAACAAGATGTTTTAAAAAAAACTCAATTCATAATCAACTGTAATCAGATTACCTTTGTGGAATATTAGTTATACATGTTTAAAATGATTAAATAAAAACAATCCTTTTATTTTTAACGAAAATTCTTCTAAAATAAAAACGAAACCCTTCTGAAAATAAATCGCGAAAAAAAATATTATTCAAGTTCAACAAAATACTGTCTAGTAATAAAAATATAGAGAAACAAATACAACGCAAAACAAAACTAAAAAACAAAAAGTGAGTAATCCGAACCTAATTAAAACCATGTTGCACTCAGGTGCTCCGTACTAGTGAGCAGTGCCTGTCTCTAATTAGACACTAGGCGAGTTACTCATTGTCATATATAGTAAAAGTCAAACACAGAAAAAGAAAGTTCCTATAGGACAATGCGAAAATGTCCAATTTTTTTAGAGATGACTTTCCCATAACGATCAATTAAATCATGGTGAAGATCGTGGAATCTCTAAAGGGACAACATCAACCTTGGTGCAACAAACCCCTGTTACAGCATAAGAGTGCAAACACATGTCGGTGAGGAGATGATTTCAATTAGTACCAATTGGAAAAATAATTCACGAAGGCTGTGGTTTATTATTGTATTAAAACGGGTCACCATTTATGTCGTATTATTTTATCCGGTGCGACAGCAAGGAATAAAATAACGACATAAATGGTCATCCCGTTGTAAAACAATGATAAATGATAAATCACAACTTCCGTGAATTATTTTTATTCTTAAAAGACAATTACGGTACATTTATGATATTTACGTACTTATAGTTTTCCGGTGAGAGTTACAGTTTTTTGGAACATTAATTGGAACAGCCCTTAAAACACGCCCTCCTCCTCGCGTTTTGCTGATACATAAATCATTATTTTACCACAGTTGTGGCCTCAAAGCCTAACCACGTCATATTAGAATACTCAATTTAATACGACATTTTCTTGTGAATTGATATTGTATTTTATTCTGTTCTTTGAGACTCGATTGAACATTTAGAAAGTTGTGTGTTACAAAATTACTAAAATTGTGCTATTAGCCAGTACTATTCAACGAAAATATAAGACACGGAGTAACAATCTAACAATCATAACTATAAAAACTGCAACCTCCGCAGTAATCCATTCCCGTAATTTTTTATTTTCAAAATCATTATGTTACTTGTAATAACCTATGATAACAATTGTTAAGTATAATTGTTCACGTTAAGTCTAGTGAGAAATTATTGTACTAACATGTTTATGTAAAGGTTACGTGTTTTAACCATGTGACTTAGGTTTGCAGCTGGAAATATTTCTTGCAGTGTTCACTTTCAAGCCAACGTCCGACGGGTCAACAACAACAAAAATAATGTGGTATTTGTATTTATTGCATAGGAAAACTCTAATGTATATTCTTTATATTATTGGATACTTTCCGGGTATAACTCTTGAAGACGGCAATTGCAGTGGGACCGTATACAGATTTCTGATTTGTCCCTTTAAGGGTTTTAGGGTTGTTCAAAGATGTAGAAATGTTATTGTTTAATTGCATTGAATGTTTGTTTGTTTGTTTGTTTTAATGGTGTTTTAACGCCACTTTCAGCAATTTTTCAGCTATTTCATGGCGTCCAGTTTTTATTGGGGGAGGAAGCCGGAGTACCCGGAGAGAACCCCCGACCTGCGGTAGGAAAACTGGCAATCCTTGTTAATTAAGATTGGAGTCGAGTACACCCTGCCTGCAGTGAGAATCGAACCCGCAATCTCAGTGTTGACAGACCACGTGATCAATAGTAGACGAATAATTGCATTGAGATTCAAATGATATAATATTCTTTAGTAAACTCCAGTGTCCACGATCCATACTGGGCTATCGGCAAATATAATATTTGTTACGAGTTTGTGTATGTGTAACACGAGCATATAGTGTACTACTTTTGTGTGCTACTTATCAATGTAAGTAGAAACATGGCAACATGGAAAATGAGCAAAGTTTTGTAAAGTTGAGTATTCCAAGTATACCAAATAAACATTACAATAATAGTTATTAATGTATGTCAAGTCAAAGGTAGGAAGGGGCCTCGATGGTTGAGTGTTTAAAGTGGCCAACTGTATACTATTGCTCACGTTCATGTCAACATTTAGCTCAAAGGAATTAGCCCGACATAGGTGTTCTAGATTCCAACTTTCATAGAAAAGGATTGCCAGTTTTCATACTGAAATTCCGAGTTTTCTCCGAGTACTCCCGCTTCCTCTTCTTATAAAAACTGGACGTCATGATACACCTGACTATAGTTCACAGTAGGTCTAAACCCAAATAAAACGAATATGGGAATTAACGATCTTTTGTCCTTCTGTAACATTCGTAATTTTATGCAAATTATGTTCAAAGGGACGTGTCTTCTAATAATACGTACTTGATCTTGATTATAGTTTACACATATTTGTACAAATGCTATAAAAGTGGACTAGACACAAGTACTTCGTACTTCTGAAGTCTTTTCTCAATGAGGTATAGACATATAATAATATACTGAAACACAATATTTATTATATATACGTACTTGATTCTAGAAGATTCATCTGTATTGTTTGACCTCAGCTTCGTGACTAGAATTCTAATTATGTTGACAAGGAATAATAAATTTATCTACAAACAATAAATCAAAATGATATAGCTGATATTAAAATTGAAGGTAATAACAAAGAACCGAACATCAAATAAACTGTCAAAAAAATAATACACAAATCAAAATCCTAGAAACACAAACTTTAGAACCAACAACCAAAAATTTAGCAACTACGGCAATGGGCTTGACTTAGCCCAGAAATTGTTGGTTAAACCAGGTTTTATGGCATACCAAACCTTCCGCTTCCATTCTTGTAGTGTGCGAGTTAGTTTATAAAAATGGATGGGTATCATATACCGCTGGTCACTAATAGGTATATCCAATAATCATCGCAGCACAATCACTGTGTACTAAATTCAAAAATTGAGAAAATTATCTGCAATCATATTTCAAACTAATAAAGCTAGAAAGGTTACACATCAGTTAATCTCCATTTCAAAAGTGGACATTCAATAATGCACATAATGGTCTTTGTTTTGGTTTTGTAAACTATATATAATTAAACACTGAGCACCACTAATCAACAAAAACGAACTCTTTCTGAATCTTAAGAAATTACTGTTAAACTACATCTCGCCATCTTTACAATGTATAGTAAACAATTAAAGAACTACAATTAAAGAACTAAGTAATATATCATTTTTATATATAGAATGTCTGCTCCGTTAAAAACAATGGACATCCGGGACACCAAATATGATCACGTGGTCAAATGTGGGCCGGATACTTTAAGTACAAGATGTGCTGATGCCAGTTGAACACACAATTGAACTGACGCGTATAGGGAACACCAACATGTTTTTCTGAAGTTTTTCTCTTCTGTTAGTTCCCTCAATAGGTTCATTAAAAAATAGAAAGGAAGGCTACCGAACTACAAGAGCCGAGAGTCAATGAACAATTTGCAAATCCGGATAAAGACAAACATATACAACGCAAAACAAAATCCAAAACACAAAAACAAAAAGTGAGTAACCAGAACCCAATAAAAACCCATGAGCTCCGGAAGAGTAGGCAGTGCCTGCACCTAATTAGACACTCGTCGAGTTACTCATTGTCATGTCTAGGAAAAAGTCATATTCAGAAATAGAAAAGACTGTTTATGATTCTGCAAAAATGCTCGATCGTATCTGAAAGATTTATATCCCGTGCAGTGCAATTAAGTCAAAATTTACACGAAAATTTTTTCACATTGGGTAAGCTGTATGCCGGCTTGTTAGTTGTTGATTTCCTTTGCAATTTACCCTGGCTTTTTTAATTTCCATCTTGTATCTTGTACGTTTCTGTATGTTCCTATCTACGTTCTTACAAGAAATTTCTACATATTTGTTTTACTGTTGTTTAAGTAATTATTCTGTGTCACGCATTTCCTCCGTTAATTTGTTGTCATGTTTGTATCTTATTTGATCCAAAGGATTTCTCCAGAGGTTATTTCTCAATCATGAAACATTATTAAAAAAATGATCTTGTGATATGTAGTCAGCCAGACATTTGCAAGCATCGTTTTGGTCAGATCTTAATTAATTAAAGTGTACCAATTATTTATTGTCATCAATTATTAGTACAGTAAACTTACAAAAATAACCAATAGAAATGGGACTATGACCAAGTACATCCATGGTGACTGTGAAAAACCTTTCCAGCATGGTTTGTCAAAAGTCAACTGCATTATAATTGACCAAGCGACTACCATAATACCAGGCAAACCTGAAATAAACAACATTGTTAAAACCTAAAAGTATGGCACATAGTCTATCTGATCAATCTCCACGCAAAGGATTCTGGGTATCCTACGTCAACCACAATAACCTCTGCCATACCATTGGTTGACATTGTGAGAGATATCTCTCATGGAGGATAAGCTTCGTGTATAAACACAGTAATTTCAATGTAAAACTGTATCAAAAGTGTTTTAAAAAACTATATAAAAATAAATATGATCTCGTGTATCATTGTACAAAAATCGTTCTTTGTTTACAAACACCACGAGCAGACGACAAATGTAGTCCCGCAGTAAATGGAGGATGACGTGTGGCAGAGGTTATATCTGGGAACCAGTTATGTTCTCTGTGCTGGAGAGTGATAGTCTATAGCAAACATTTTTGAAAAACAAACAAACAAATCAGAATTATGGATAATCGTTATGCATTATTTTATTCGGATTGGAAGCAATTCTGATAGTAAAATGCAGCTAGCCATAACCAAGGTTTTCAATGTTGTCAAAAGTATTCTCGGTGCAGTATATTCTTTATATATCTTCCCAGTTTAAAAAAAAAATAAGATCGTTTTAATGCTTCTTAGCGATAATCCGAGTCTCCTTGCACTATATTCTATATATATTATATTAATCTTTAATTCGTATAGATTTTGTCAAAATATAAAACATAGCGATTGATACAACCTGTGTGATACAAAACATTGTATCTATAAAAGTGATACAAGATGTACTTTTGTCGGAGCTACTTTTCGACGTCAAAGTGATTCGTTGAAAGACTCTATTAATCAAATATGACCTCATAATACGTGTGACGTTTGGGACCATATTTAATAAAGAAATACATCGTTGAATGTTAAATTAAAAATTTTAAACATTCAGTTTTGTTCTAGCACTTTTTATATTTCTCAAATCTACATGTATTACATGTATTACGTCTTGACAGTTGCATACATTCCGCATCACAACTCGACGCTACGCGTCTCGTAGTGATATTAATATATACAGCTGTCTCAACGAGATACAGGCAGTTGTACCTTCACATAATGTATGTAATGAGTATATGCATTAAGGCATTATACATGTTAAAACAAAGCCCGTTCTAACAACAATTGAGATCACATATAGCTTACCCCATCCTATAAAACAAAATAATTTAAATGGTGCTTCTGTACTAAACACGGCAAGCGCAATCTGGTTATGTAAAAATAGTCCTTCTACAAACATCCAATACATGTTAGAGGTATTACCATATTCGCTTAAAGCTATCAATGTCTTACATAACCACTCCTGAAAAATAATAAGTAAATCCGAAAATTGGTTGATTTAAATTCTTTTATTGATTGAAGAGATCGAAATCTTATGCAGCCATAATCAGGACAAGAACAAGTTAGGTAGGAATCTACAAAAACAGGAAAGAAATGTACCAGACAACTTGGAAATTTTTTATTGGCACCAAAAATGGAGTAAGAATGGATAAAAATAGGTTTGGAAGCTTTTTTTAACAGCTAGTCAGTCTTCTATGAACCACGTATCGAGCTTGGTGTTATAGCAAACTCTTTAGCGCACAATTCCGACCATCTTTATATTCTACGTTTTACTGCACTAAACAACTCAATTGGACGAGTGGTTAATTAGTTCGTCTACAATTGATCACGTGGTCTGTCAACAAAGATTGCGGGTTCGAGTTTCGCTGGTGGTAGGATGCGTTGGACTCCAATCTTAATTGACAAGGATTTTCAGTTTTCCATGCAAAGATCGATGGTTTTATCCGTGTATTCCGGCTTCCTCTCCAATTAAAACTGTACGCCATTATATAGCTGAGAAATTGCTGAAAGCGGCGTTTAACACCATTTAAATAAACAAACAAAATCAAATAATATTTGTTGCGTGTATATATAATTTCTCATAAAAACAGGAAAACAAGAGTGTACGCTATTTTTAGAATGTTAAAAGATTTGTACTTACAAAATCTTTATACGTCCCACTCGTCCGCTTGGTGACGCCAGGTTCCACTATAACTATTAAGATGACGAATTTTATGACGAACGAAATAAACATGTTGATGTGAATCGTGATTCTGTGACAGTGTAATGACCTACAAAAGAGATGTCAAAATAACTTCCTGTCTCTGTAGCGCAGAGGCATGTCTGGCATACGGTATGTCCCAAATGACCACTGATTTGTTTCATTTGTCGTAACCACCTTCTCTCCTTCTGTCGGATTATGACTACCCCAGATATGACGTATTATTGGATTTTAACCTGAGTGAAACGACGGGTGCCACGAATAGAGTTGCTAATCCTTCCGGAGCACTTGGACTTACCTCCAGTTTTTGTGGTTTCGTTGACTCATAATATTTGGATCTTGTGTTGTGTTTCAGTTTTTTTTATTTTGCTCTTGTTTACACACGGCTGTGTCGTAGATCTATAGTTGACTTATAATTTTTATTCATTTTCCTCGGTATCTTCGATTTGTTTTCTTATTTGGTTATCAAGTGAGGTCATTACATGATATATTATACTTGCAATATTTGTATTAACTCCTAGATGGATATGTTTATGATAACAAGACTGGATGAATTGGTGACACCTATTGTTACTATCTGAGGGTACCAGACTTGTTTAATATTTGCAAAATAGTTCATACGCTGAGTAAAAAACAAAAAGTTTTAAAATATTTGTTACAGAGCAGTTTTCTGAAAATATTTGTATAGAAAATTATTAGCAATGTATTCATTTTGTTTTCTATTTACATTCCTGCTGAAACCTGCAGTGCATAAAATGACCTCTGCCTGCCTTTGTTGTATAAAACAGCAACATGCGCCATCTAATTTGAATAACTGAGAGGATCAAAAGTTTACAAGGAAAACATTGAGCTACTAATGTACTCCTGTCATATTACGTGAAGCTTATTTGGGTTATTATCGTATTTGTCCAACGTTTTAAGCGGTTGTGACCATGACAACAAACATTATCATTTATTTATTGCCCTAGGCATGACTAGTGACCGGGTTGCATGATACGCTGTCGTTATATCACATACATTTTCCAGCACAAACTATTCAATACACATATGAGACATATACAATAAGTTGTCTTGACTGAAATAATTCCATTGGCATCAACATATCTAATAATAGCTATTATTACCTATCTTTTGTAGGTATTTTTAAAATTTCACAACATAGTGCACAGTTTTCAATGCCCAATAAGAATTTTTAAGGATGATATGGCTAAATTAAGACTTCTTGTTATGATTATACTAAAAATAACCAATACTTACTTAAAATAAATAAATATAAATATTGAAATAAGAAGAAAGAGAAGTGATATGATGCTGAATATGAAGTAAATATAGGTCATAACACGGACTATTTGACTCTCGTACTCATCGAACTCTGAGTGGGGTTTCTGAAATAGAAAAACGGAATTAAATTTATGTTTGGCGACTAAATATTAATTCTTATTACATCGACAGCGATTAAATATCGACAGTTATCAGTGAAAAAATTTCTGGTATATCACATGTGAAATAAATTATATTCTTTCAATCACTGGAAGTGACGTCACAATGCATGCCTTTAACGACGTTGCTAGCCAACATGGCCGGCAAGGACATTCAAAACAAAGTTTCCCTAAGTTTTCGACGACATATTAAATGTTCATCAATAGAATAAACAGGATAATCAATCGCATATCGTGAATATTTAAAACATAATGACTCGTACCGAAACGCATTCAGGTATAACTCGTGTGCGGAACTTGTAGTTGAGCCCGTTGCTTACTCAATATTTACTCAATTCGCGCACTTAATAATTTTTTCTGTAAGTACAATACTAACTGCAAATTTAGTAATAAAAACATGTAATAACATGTCAAAAATAAACTACAAACTTTTTAAATGCCGATGAATATCTACGTTAAAGTGTCACGTGACTGTAAATGGATGCTTTTAAAACAGAATCAATGTGCATGGTTCGTTTCTGTTTCAGGTTTTCTCAATTACATCTATAGTCTGACTGAAATTCAACCGTAGCAGCTTCTAACCGATATTGCATTCTCGCATACTGTATTGTTGTCTATATGTGAAGCTTGGGTTGCTTTCTATGTGCGCGCGCATGTACATTTTCGGCATGTACTTAGTAAATCGCCATGGACCCCAGCGTACGACATATGTATTTCGTAATGGCCAATTAATTATAAGAAAGATCAGTGACAAGAATAAATAGCGTTTCTGTATCTTGATAATTTAACTGATGTTGCGGGTTCAAGTCTCACAGCGGACTGGGCGTACTCGACTTCACTTAATTGAAAAGGATTGCCAGTTTTCCTACCGAACGTCGAGGGTACTCCGGCTTTCTCCCCCCACCCCCACCCCACCCAAAATAAAAACCGGATACCAAACATAGCTGATTATTATTTAGGATACTTCATATTCTATTCAAATGAAATGTTAGCCATCATATTTTCAAAAATTCAAAAACTTAAACACTGCAAATCTTCAAGAAATGCTCCAAAGTTACTATCTGATCGACAATAGTAATTTTTTTTAAATATGAAATTTATCTTATTTTTCTCACTTATTTCCTGATAGATCGTTTGACAAATACATTTATTGCTTTTTCCCTTTTCAATTCATCTTGTCAAATATTTAAATGTTCTAATTCGATTCAAGATTTTGCGAATATAAAAAAAAATCTAGTTTTATTATATTTTAAACCAAAATTCCAATAAATCCAACAAAGCAAGATCACAATAATGGATATGGTGGGGACATTTATAAAATGAACTATGAAAATGTTTCATTAAATATAAAATATCATTTGTCATCCGTCAGCAATTTATACCCAAAAGTGTTTTTACTTTAACGTATATTCCACAATTTACGGCCTACAAGACATAGTTAACCTTTCTGGGAATTCAGCCTTAAAGAATTTTTATTTTTACGTTATTGTTGATTTGTCGACCGTTATCATTCTTTTTTTATGAACGTATCTAGTGTACAAATACATGCTGCAATTAAATAGTGCGTTCAGTTAAATAAACTAAACCCCTAAAAATGAAAATTATTCCTAAATGGATAAAATTATCAAAAATAAAAGTTCTTTTTACGGAATGGCCTCATCAACTCACGCACAAACTAAAATATAGCTCGAAAGTTTGTGGGTGAGTTCGTCTCATGCATGCGCCGATGCAGTCTTCCAAAACAGCTTTTATTACTATAAACTATAATCGAAAAAAAAATCTAACTAGAGAACGTGGTTTATTGTTTCTGAATTTGCAAGAAAAAAATGGGGGTAATCTGAATTTCTATATGCAAGAAACTAAACTGTATGCGGAAATAATGGGGAAGAAATGCAAACGCATTAGAAAAAAACGAGAATCCATTATAAAAGGCGCTGACTGTTACATAGAAATGATGAGTAACAATCTTTTATAAATAAAAATATGTTGATCGTCCGTAAAATGTTTGTTAGAAAATAGTTTAACGCTACTTTCAGAATAATGACTGCTAGTTTTTATCTGAGAATATAAAAGGAAGAAGCCGAAGTACCCCGTGACAATCCCCACATGAACATCAGTAGTTTTTATGCAATAACATTGGAGTCGAGCACCACCTGCCCACAGTACTTCTTGGACTCGCAACCTCAGAGTTGACACGCCTGCGATCAATAGAAGATGAAGTTCCTTCACCACTGAGCCACAGATACCCCATATAAGTTTACTTACATGAGTAACAGTACTGTTTAAATAGGCTAAGCAAGCATTATAATCTGTTAAGGTCCAGGTTCCATCGCTGCTACAATTTTTGTGTGCTAATATGTGATCTGAAAAATATTAAAAACAATATTGTTTGTTTATTTTGTTGTCTACTTTTTATCATTAACAAAGTTTGTATGTTATACACAGCCTTATTGTATTTTAGACGGAAACATTCCATTTACTGGTACGACAATATTGATTGGCCGACCATTATCGTTCATTTTTGAACGGATAAATATATTGTAAAATATACAGCGTTTATGTAATACAAAATAAAATAATTTAAAATTATATTATTGGCAAAATTGCAGGAACTATAAGAAATATTAGCTGTTTTTACGAAACTATCGGTGAATGAACTCTCCAACTCACATAACGAACGCTCGTTCTTTGTGAGTGAGTTGGTCTCCCTCATACACCGATGAATTTCATAAAAACATGGTTTATTCCTATGATCTTTTAGTGTTTATTATTCAACATGGACAGTTTCCATGTTCCATCTCGTTTGTCACATGTTTATCAATTTGGACCCGTTCTAATCTACAATACATGTATATAATCTACGCTATATTAATACCGCACAAATGCAGCGTAGCTTTTAGGATTTTCTAACGGAGAAAAATACCACAAATATCTAAATGAACTTGTCAATGAATACAACGCCCACCATTACGGTTTCTTTTCATTAAGACAAACAAATGTATGTATGTTGAAATTTCACCGTAAACACTCATTTGCAGGTTATGTGGTTAATTTTCTACTTTACTGTTTACAACATCGCTAAAATTAATAAAATAACACAGCATGTCAATAAAATTTGGTTACTGTAGAAATGTGTCTTTTTATAGAAACCTATTTGAACTTATTATTGTGTTAAATTATTATTTATAGACAATGAAAGTACTGTACGCAATAATTACCACCGTTACCATATAAATTAAATTTAAATCAAAATGTATGGTAAGTCGTTAGTTTTATCTCCTAGACTTTCATTACCCAATTTTTTCCAGACTTCTAAATGAGGTCTCGGTGGAAGAGTGGTCTATGTTTTTTTTCGGGTTATACGACACTTTCAGCAATTTTTCAGGTATATCGTTGCGCCTAGTTGCTGAGGAAATCGAAATACCCGGTTAAAACGTGAACGTTTTTAATTATCGGCAAAACTGAAAGATTTTTATGTATAAAATAGCTGCGGAACCGTACCTCTTTGGGTCCTTTGGCTATCTTTTAGTCCGCCAAATAAAAAATATCAAAGCCCTAAAGAGCTATTGTTCGCAGCTATGTATGAAACAAACATTACGCTAAAAATTTTCAGATAAAATATTTCTTGTTTGAATGATCAGAACAGAATAATTTTATGGTAATTTTTCATTCTGCCATTCCCTTACACTTCTATTATATCATATTTTAATCAAACACTCATAACGTTCTATACTCATCTGATTACATAAGATTTCTCATCTCAATCAAGAATGAATTTATACGGATTACGGAATTCTATGATAATATTTAATGGTGAGATGTATGCAGTACGGAATATAAATATTGCAGTAACAATCATTTACATATTTAGAATTGGGTCGAATTTTACTGCCATTATAATCCGATGTTAGTTTCGTGATTTGTCGAATTTAGTCGTATCACTCGTAATGTAGCAAATAAAAAGTTCTAACTTTGATCTATTTATACAAAATTCAAACATTACATACATCTCTTTTACGTTATTAAAACTGTAGACATCGCGAAACTAACGGGAAACGAACTTTATTGAAGAAATTGCCTTTTCCGTCTTTGACAATGCACATGGAAAATGATATGTTGATTTGTTTTCTTTATATGATAATGGTGACTTATCGTGCTAATTTGCATACTTTAACAACCACTCTTTAGAAAGAATCCAGTAATTTACATATACATTTAGTACAACCTTCCCAAGATGCAACACACCGGTATTTTCGGTATTTTAAACATAATTAATTGAGCAGAGACACGTATTTCCATAAATCCGGCGAACACAGCTGGTTATTAAAAACGGCAATAATTATAATCACGTATCAATAATGATCGATCTTACACACGAAACCGATAAAAAAATGGTGACGCTGTCGGAAGATATCAAGATTGACCATGGCTGATTATATGCAACTACGTTTGGACATCAAAGTGCGGGAGTGATTCACATCACTTCATTCTCGCTCGGCTACATTACGAGTAATGGGATTGATTGATTAATGGTGTTTAACGCCCGAGCAGCAATATTTCAGCTATATTCAGGCGATGAGTAATGGGACTAAATACGTACTCTTGCCAAAAAAGCGAGGGTACGATTATTTGTTTTAATTTAGATTATAAACATCAATCATTTTATAACACTTACACATTCCATTCTTAGACATCGACAATGTATTGCTTTAAAATCAGTTAATTTGATCGATTAATTGATTGATTGATTTTATTTGATAACCCAAGAATATCCACCATCTTTGTTTACCGGTCAATTCATGAAAATACGTCCTTGCGTAAATATTCCTACAAGATCATGCCACTTGCCACCATCATAATATTCCTACAATAGCATGCCACCTGCCACCGTCATATTATTATAAGGTGTTCTTGTTACTAAATGATCTGTTGGAATATGCTGCAGTACTGCCACAACTCTGGTCCAAGTACAATGTTTAACAACATATGGTAGATATAACAAATCAAGACTTTGTATGTATGTATGTATGTATGTATGTATGGATGGATGGATGGATGGATGGATGGATGGATGGATGGATGAATGGATGGATGTGTGTGTGTGTGTATGTATGTATGTATCGTACTATTTTATGTGTATTTGTGAAAATTAACCGATTTGATTGATTGATTGCTTGACCAAGCGAGGAGAACAATCAAACAAACTATCAATGGGAGAAAAGGAACAGGAAATGAACGGGAATTATTTTTCAGTACAATGGAGTCCGAGTCTTGGACTAAAAACAAGACGAAATGTTTTCAAAAGTTAGGATTTCAAACCTTTATTTCCCCAATTGAATCAACGCATCAATGATATATTTCTGCAGGAACAAAAAGCTTGTATTGATTCTTCTGAAAAACTTCTCTTTTTCAAATCAGTTTGCTTATCACCGGAACGTGCATATTAAGTTGATCATTTAGAAAATTTCAAAAAACAGATCTGTTTTTAGTAAATTTAGGTTAAGTGCACATAACCTTGAAACAGAAAGAGGCAGGCATTGCAATATTACCAGTGAAGACAGCTTTGTAAAATGTGCAATGATGCCACAATTGAAGATGAAAAACATTTACTTTGGCAATGTTCAAAATACTCAAAAGAAAAGTATTTCTCAACAAATTGTCCTATTTCTGGAATATAACTTGTGATAACCTTCATGAAGAGAATTTCTTTAAATCAATAATGAACACAAAAAACCAAACTGTGTTAAATTTACTGTCTTCAATTCTTCCAAAACTATTTGAAATATGATATTCAAGTGTGTCTGTGAAGAGTTATTTTATTTATCAAAGAATTTTTTCAGTTGCCTTTCGATTCTGTATAAACACAATAGTCCTACCATCACTGACCATGTAGTGTCCAAAAAACCAAGTATTATAGTATAGTTACTATTTTACTCTATACATTTCAATACTTGTAATTTTGTAAACATAATTCGTATGTGCTACAGGTCAACCCATCATTGCAATTGTGTTTAAACCAATAAATGTTATTATTATTAATAAAACTTCCGCGTTTTCCTCGGGGGTGGGGGGTGGGGGTGAAAGAAGACGATAATTGAAACTCCAATATAGGACCATATGGAGTCTAGCGTACCCTGCGCGCAGCAAGACGCGAACCCGCAATGCTTAGTGTTGACAGATCACGTGATCATTAGTAGATGATCTACCTAACCAGTCGGCCTCAAAGCTCCCACCCCCACCGCCCCCCCCCCCAAAAAAAAAAAAACGATCAAGTTTGAAGTGGAGATGTAAGACTCGATCACGCAACGTCAATGCTGACACCCTATGACTAATTGTAAATAACTATAATAATTATACATGTACGGCATCCAATTATCCAATTTAAAGTTTCAGATAGTGCTACATATATTACATATATCAAATTCGTTAAATCATATACATGTATTGCAAAATCTTAAGAATCATTAAATTCCATCAGTTTTAAATTAACAAGATAAAATTTAAAGGCTTTGCAAAACACCTACACTAACGACATTTTATTCTTTAGAATTCGCCAATTATTCTGACAGATCTAATACTCAAAACCGAACATTTTCTTTAAGCTAAATTATTAGAATTATCCATTAAACCATGGACACATTAATTAAATTGAAGCTTTAATTAGAACTATCATGTCATCGCATGTGTAATTTGGTTTGTTTTTTTTTTTTCATGTTTGTAATGAAATTACAAAAATTGTTAAAGATATAAAACAGATCAAACAGAAACTGAATTCCAATAAATGAATATTTCAAACAGAGTTTACCAATTGCTAGGACAATTAAATAAGAAGACACGTGATTTAGTATTAAAGGCTTATAATTTAAAAGAATAATGATTCCGGAAGTTTGACCTACTTAATATTTACTACCACGTTTACGTTTCATTTCAATCTAATTTCACTTGATCCTTGAATTAAAATGTCACAACCTTTTGACATCTCTTGGGAACTTACATGTAAGAAGAAACATGTGTATTGATTTAAATAGGTTACAAGGGATGTATTGAGTTCATATAACGTACATTCAAAGAAGAAGTTGCAGTGGCGGATCCAAAGGAGACAGACAGAGAAAAGAAAGAGCGATAAAAATGTGTTCAAAATGTTATAAATTTGTAGTCCTCAACACCCTATCAATTGCTTAAATATCACCAGCTTTTGGGGGGCTTCGTCCCCCCTTCACACCTATCAGGGCGCTGCGTCTCCAGACATCTTGCCCGAATTTCAACCTCACCACCCTAGTCCGATTTTCTGGATCCACCACTAAGTTGAATTATTTGCCGGTGATCGCGTTAATATGTCCGCCAGAATTTTAAAAACGATAATACTAAAATATTTTTAAAACATACATGCCGAGATGTTTAGCAACGTCGAGGGGCATATAAAATGATAAAACGCTAAACAAATACAGAACATTCCTTTATTCACAAGCAGGAAATCAAAAATTCCGTTTGCATTTTAACTATGGTATTGCTACTAATGCTTGATTTGAATAAAAGAGAGATATTGATTGCCGACTTGCGTATGCCGAATTGCATAAATGACCCTTTT
This sequence comes from Limnoperna fortunei, assembly GCA_944474755.1. NCBI lineage: Eukaryota > Metazoa > Mollusca > Bivalvia > Mytilida > Modiolidae > Limnoperna > Limnoperna fortunei. The sequence goes on from OX104119.1 coordinate 35,970,766, forward strand.
ATAAAGTTATACTCTTAAGATATTTAAATCAGAGTAAATAAATGTCATTATGTGTCTCATCGAGATATAAACATAAGACATGAGATTTAATACAAAATAAATCAAGCAAGTAATTAAAGTATTGCTTTTCTTATAAGAAACCAAAATAGAAATTAATATCAAATAATAGAATATTTATCGTATGATATAAACACATATGTAAATCATTCCTTTTTTTAGTTAGTTGTACTACCGTCCTCTTAGGAAACGTCGAAGTAAAGAAAACACGGACTTTTTACATGATATTAATCCATGTAATTGAATGAATCTTATATATCATAAGCACAAAGGTATATTTATTTCATATCAATAATGTAACAAACCATTCCATTGGATACTTTGCAGTCTGTATTTTAAGCTACAGTTAATGTGTTTAAGAATAAAAGACTCAGCAGGGCTGTATCAGCAAACGGGCTGTATCCAATCTACTGTTGCAGCCCTAAGTTTGATACAGCCCTGGCTGTAACGGTGATACAGCCCGATCAAAAAAAGATAATTTGAATTTTCAATTTTCATGTGCCACAAATAAATGTAAATAGATTGCCAATTACTAAACAAAATGTAAAACGTGTAAAATATCAACAGAACATATTATTTAGCACAGATGCTAAACAATTACAGGTAAAAAAAGTTCATTTTGTCTTGTATACTATTGAACTTGTTTGTTTTCTAATGTTTTCAATGAAATAAAAGTAATAGTAACTTGTGTGTATGGCTGTATCAGAATTACAGACTTCTGAAATACCCGATACGGACCGTATCGGGTCCTTCATCAGTCCGTAATTCTGGATACAGCCCTACACACAAGTTACTATTACATAAATATTTCCTGCGCCATGGTTGTAGAAAATCACCAATGATTTGCAATCTTTTAAAATTTTGGTAAAAACAAGGCTAAGATTTCTACAGCGAGATCCGAAACAATTACACTTTAAGTTAGAACGTATACTCAGGAAATGACGTTTATAGCTTTTATTGTTACCAAAAAAGCGAACTTGATTTTAAGAAATGCATAAACAAATTTCAACAAGATAAATGAACACTATTATACAACAACCTCAGAGTTGACGAGTTTTATTTTATTGATATGGTTTAAACAACAAATCTCATTTTAATTCTCGGAACCGTTTTCTCAAGTGTTTTTTTTATAATATCCAAATTCCCCATGGAGCAATGTTGAACAAATTGCAGTGATAGAATTACTAAATAACTATAATTAGGTCGTATTTCCTATTGATTTGGAATAATTATGTTATAATATGGTATAAAAAAAGTCTTCATAAATATCACAAATCAATTATTTTTCTTCAATAGGCAGAGATTAATTTTGATAATTGTGGAATTATTGTAAAACGGCTGCGCAGCCGAACAACAATTTGTTATCGTATGTTTTTTCTGTACTGGGGTTAAGCCACTTTCAGCAAAGCTGCTTGTTATTTCACATCAACCAGATTCATACAGTGTTATGCCAAATTTGTAAGGTTTTTGTTTTGTTTGAATGATGTTTAACACCATTTTCAGCATTTTTTTTCAGCTAAATCATGGCGTCCAGTTTTTATTGGTTTTGTTTGTTTGTTTGAATTATGTTTTCAGCAGTTTTCATTGTGGGAAGAAGCCTGAGTACCCGGAGAAAACCCCCGACCTAAGGTAGGAAAACTTTTCAATTAAGATTGCAGTTGAGTACATCCTGCCCGCAGTGAGAATTTAACCCGCAATCTCAGTTTTGGCAGACTACGTGATCAATAGTAGACGAACTACCTTAACCACTCGGTTACCCAGGCCCGTGTATCCAAAGGTCATTTCGCCAAAAACTGATAGTCAACTTGAATAAATATTGGCATAATACAGAATTTTTAGAGATTAAAACCATCTGAAAAATTTAACGGAAAAACTGTTTGAAAAGGTGGTGAGAACACAAGATCTTGACAGAACGACCAGCAAACATCGTCAATTAATATTGGAGTCTAGCACACCTTTCTTCGTGTAGATACTCCCGAGAATAATAAATATTTAACTACCTATAAAGATAGGCCACGGAGGCCTACCTTATTTTTATTAACACCTGGTTTAAATAATGGTTTAAAAATCAATTGAATTTTACATCTACAGTAAACAGATAACCAGAAGGAAGCTAAAGGACTCTAGTACTAAAAATAGTTTTGCATGCGAAATACACACAATAATGTTATAGGTTAAGTTGACAATAGCTAGCGTGTCAACTGGCGAAATTGTCAATACCTAGTGTGTCAACTGGCGAAGTTGACAATAGCTAGCGTGTCAACTGGCGAAGTTGTCAATACCTAGTGTGTCAACTGGCGAAGTTGTCAATAGCTTGTGTGTCAACTGGCGAAGTTGTCAATACCTAGTGTGTCAACTGGCGAAGTTGACAATAGCTAGCGTGTCAACTGGCGAAGTTGTCAATACCTAGTGTGTCAACTGGCGAAGTTGTCAATAGCTTGTGTGTCAATTGGCGAGGTTGTCAATTGCTATTGTTTCAACTGACGAAGTGTCAAATGGCTAAATTTCAACAGCTAGTGTGTCATTGGCAAAGATGTCAAATAGCTTGTGTCTCAAATGGCGAGGTGTCAATTGCTATTGTGTCAAAAGGCTAAGCTATCTAATGTCTTGTGTGTCTTTTCTTTATTGGCGAAGCTGTCAAATAGCTTTTTACTAAATGGCAAAGTTGTCAATGGCTATTGTGTCATATAGCGAAAATGACAAACGGCGAAGTTGTCAATTGCTATTGTGTCAAATAACTATCGCATTGCAAGCTGTTATATAAACTGACAGGTCACATAATGTCACTAACATTGTACATGTTTTGAGGCCGTAGACAATTTTATGGATGGAATGAGCTGTCAATCGGCTAGCTGTTTTTGTGTTAATTCCGCCAGACGGGTAATGTAAAACTGTAACAAAAACCGGTTTTAATTTACGATTTAAAAACCAATCAATCAACATATAAGATCCAATCCTATTCACATGAGCATTTGGGTATGAAAAAGCTATTTGTTCCCTTTTTGCTCAATTAAATGAAAGATAGTATGTGTTGTTGAAAAAAACGGCAATACGGCACGGGACATGTAAAATGAATGTTTTTCTTCTGCTAAGTTTCCAACCATCTGACGTGTTTTAAATAGAGATGCCGCGTCTAGACCATGTTATATTAATTTTTCTTGAAAGCTGTACTCAGAAATATTGTTCTATCCTAATTTCTTCTGACATATGACCAATATATTAAGGTGGAAAACAAAACAATCCCAGAGTTCAAAAAGTGCTTCCTGCAGATAACGAGGCACGACAATGAACAATAAAGATTTTTTTTAAATTGTAAAACAAGGAAATCATTACTGCCATAAAAACAGGCGTCTGCCTCATGTCAGAGATAGATTAAATTATTAAAAACAGATTTCGATTACACTGTAAAGCAAAATAAAGTAATATGTATATATGTATTATAGGATTGATTTCAAAATGATGTTTTAAGGGTGTATGTATAAATCCCAATAAATTAAACAAACTCATCATTGTCACGAATTTTCCCCGCACCACGTAGAGACGCGTAATATGAAGACCTGACCCATCATAGCGCTTACTGTGCCAGAAACTTTTTCTGGAATGCAGCTAGTGTGCAAGCGCCGAAAAACTGTTTTTTTCCAAACTAATAAAAATAGAGCCAGGTCTTAGACATACACATTGGAATAAGTTCAACGAGGCAAGCATAACAGTTTGTAGTCTCCTTTTATTATATCTAACTAGTGCTTTATAAAAGGTCAGAGGAATCAGTGACCGAATGGATAAGGTAGTTTGTCATTTACCCAACTGGTTAATCACTTTCCTGGCACCACTGCGTTTACGAATTCAAGTCTTTTTGCATGCAGGGTGTGCTCGACTCTATCCTTAATTGACAAGAATTGCCAGTTTTTTCTGACGAAGGTCAAGGCTTTTTACTGAGTACTTCAAATTATAACCAATTCTACCCACAAATAGCTAAAAAGAGATGGTAACCGGACAACTCGGACCGCGGACAACTCGGATCGTGACAACTCGGACCGTAGTAAGGAACACTCGACCCGTAGAAAATAAGACAACTCGGACAGCATATATTTCTTATACTGTCATTAAAATATTAAAATACGATAGCCATGTTTTTAATATTTATCAATATAACGTTATAATTTTTTTCTAGTAAATTGAAAAAGTTCTACTCGAATGTTAATTATACTGATTTAAATATATAAAGGTTAAATGTTAAGATGAGAAATGAGACACAATTAACAACATTAAATCTTAGAATTCAGAAACCAATTCCCTTATTTTAAAATAAATATACGTTGAAGCTTTTTTGTTTTGTTTTATTTTTCGATTGTAAATTTCAGGTCAAACAACAAACTAATTCAGTCTGGTCAACTGCTGTACGGTTAATTAAATAAACGTCAGTTAAAAACTGTTTTTACATGACAATATAGATTTCTTCGACCATTAATTATAGGATAACTCGGACCATAAGGTATAGGACAACTCGGACCGTATATGAAAAACCAAGGTCCGACTTTTCCTATTACGGTCCGAGTTGTCACGATCCGAGTTGTCTCGCATTCAAAGAGATGTTATGAGTCCATAAGAACAAACAAACTAAAAAAATGAGCAAGTGGACATGCACGGCTTGTATATTCTTCTACAACTTAGTCTATATCCAAACAATTTTTAAATTAAAAAAAAACAACTAATTTTAAACAATAGAACAGAACCTAAGCAGTACTTTACTTCGTTAAATAAACGATGTGAATTATAAAACGTAACTAGTAATTTCAAACCACCTTTAAATATTAAACTAAATAAAATGAGTACAACTAAACTAAGTATTTAAGATTTGAGGTCCGATTTTATTGTTTTATTTACAGTACAAAATAAACCGGATATGAAACAAAAATAACGCTTTTAAAGATAATTCGATACTGTTTTAATATCTGTCATTCTGTTTACGATATTGTCAATTTGTCTGCCCAGATCAAAGTGTAACATAAAAGAAATGGCGAAAGTATTTATGAAATATAACCCTTTTCCTATTTCAGGAAATTTTCATTGATTCAAATAAAAATTCCTATATTTAATACTGCAATGTCATTTTAAGCCTTTTAACCCTTTACAGGGAACATGGCGTATGATTGCTACTGAAATCTAAAGCGATTGATTTCCACTTAAGAGCAATTAGCCGACTATCTATTGACCAGTAAAAGGTTTTATTCCACCAATCTAATGATATTTAACAAAAGCAAATACGATAATAGAATAATCACTTAAAATACAGTGGTAATTACTCGTTCGAATAAAGGCGGTCAATAAAGGAATTTAGAGATTCAACGGAAGTGTCAAAAAGACGTACGTTTAATTTCGCTATTTCAATGCAATAAACTTGAGTTCTATTCAATATGCATGACGGGATCCATTGTTAAACATAATAATTACACATACATATAAGCATATTCGCGATTTTCGTTTTTAATTTCCTGCATACAATTTAAAGCGTACTTTCCAGTCTGTTCTGGTTTAATTAACTAACGATTCACGGTTGATCGTAGGTGTTAAAAGTCAGCGGGCGTGGTTTACACTATAGCATAGTAAGCATCACCTAAGATAGGCGTGAAACAAATTGATAATGCTCACATGCTGACGTATCGAATGTCTTAGGTTTTACTCGAAATGTCTAGCACATCTGATTTCTCGCATTATATATACCGTATTTATTTATACTGACAATAACACGTTCAAAGTTCAACACTTATTTAGTTATATTTCAAATTTATTATATTTTTATGGACTACATTTTGTCGCGTTAACGAGAGGTAAGCTTCAAAACATGAAGGGGGGAAAGACTAATCCAATTCTTTAAGATTTTCCACTAAATTTGTTTGTTTTTTTTTTTTTAATTAGGGCAGCTCTTTTTCCTTAACTTTAACTTGACCGACACTATATATATCCAGAATCTTACATGACAGGTCTACGGTCTCTCCAAATTGCATCACCATTTTCATGCCTTCCAAGAGAAAACCAGCTTCCGGGGTAAACCCCACTCTAACAATATCACTATATTTTTAGAAAATCTTGGTTTATAGGTCATGTAGTAAATATGATATAAACCATCCTAAACACCATAAGAACTGAGCAAATTAGTACTTACAATTGTCCTAATATATTCAACTTTTAGAAAAACTTTCATTCATTAAAATCCAGTCAGCAGGTTTTAAAATACACTAAGAAAAATAGGACTATTTTGCTTTTAAGTACTATTTTGTTATGTTCCAAACAGTGGTTCTAAATTTGATTGGACCCCTTTAGTGTCATGAGCCCTGAACAGTGCGTCATGTCATTTGCATTGGATATTTTCATTTCAATGGGTGAAAAATGAAATATGGTTTGGTGCATCTTGGTACAAATCAAGGCACGAATAGCACACTGCCATGAGATTAATACAGCCAGAAGAACGGGTGGCGGATTAATTTTTTACGTCCAGCAAACAGTATTTCGGCTGTATTTAGGACGAGAACAAGTTCACAATCAAAAAGCCAATATAGAGATATAGGATGGGGCAATAGTTATCAAATTTTTTAAGCTACGGGAACTCTTCGCTTTAACTTTAGTTTTAAAAATAAATTTTACCAACACTTATACGTATGTTAAAAAGTAGATCACATTTAAACTCGGAAAACAGTTTTAAAGACAATTCGCCATTTAAATAATATACGATGTTTACGAGATAACAATTAATATTTTAAACAATGAGACCTGTGGTACAGTACGATGGCTTATTCGTGCCAAATAACGAAGAAAACAATATTTATTTCGTTTGTACGGTTTATTAAATCGTTTGTACGATTTATTAATCCGTTTGTATGATTTATTAAATCGTTTGTACGGTTTATTAAAACGTTTGTAATATTTATTAATCCGTTTGTACGGTTTATTAAATCGTTTGTACGGTTTAATAAATCGTTTGTACGATTTATTTATCCGTTTGTACAGTTTATTACAAACGATTTAATAAACCGTACAACGGATTAATAAATCGTACAAACGATTTAATAAATCGTTCAAACGAAATAACTTTTTTCTTTCTGTTGTTTGGCACGAATAAGCCGTGGTAGGTAAAGCGTGTTTTCGCAGTAAAACACTTTTTAAGATATACAACAAATGAATAAATCATCTAAATCATTTTATATATTTTGAAGAGAAAGTCGGAAATTAATCACGAGGGATCGGTAAACGAGTTAACTTTTATGTGACGTGTCATGTGATATACACGTGTCAGGTGATATTGCTTTTGCTATTTAAACGGATGTATGCCTTCTGATCACCTTCCGTCTGACCAAGGGCATTAAGTTGTCGGTGTAGGACTTAAAAAACTCCCCCAAGTCAAGTCTGATCACCTTGTAAATATTTTCAGACACTGCCGTGATTATGCCAATAGCATTGTGATAAATATGGTTCCATCTGTACAGAATATTGCTACAAGTTCCACCATTTATATAATAGATTCCGACCTTCCTTGTCGGGCTAACAAAAAAAAATTCTCTGTTTTTCCGTTTGATTTTCATTCCTCAAGTATTAATAAAAGCAACACATGATAATTAATGAATGAATACATACTTAACGTCCAGAAAACAATATTCTCTTTATGAGTGTTCTAGAAGCCATTTTTATGTTATACAAGATGAATCATATCAAATTATTTCTTGTATGTTTTAATCAATTAATCAGTCAATCAATTAGTTGCTGTTAAATGTAATTTCCAACCAACGTTAAAAAATATCCACAGCATAAATTTACGCTGTCAGTTTACAGAAATATCTAATAATTTACTATATTTTAGATACATGTGCAACTTCTGATATTCATCATGATTATAAGGTCAGTGAGTTTACTGTCATGTGACATTTGTCACGTGATATTGTTTTTGGTTTCAGACTGAATCATGCACACTGACCAGATTGTCAATATCCTTGGTCAAAATTGAAAACAAACTGTCACGATTATGCCAATAGCATGGTGATAAATACGGTTATATTCTGTTACAAAATTAATACAAGATTCTTAATCCTGTTTTATTCTTTATCCAACACAGTTTTAGATACGGTTTGTCAGAATCATTTTAAACAAAATTGATCAAATCTTTTTGTATTCTCTCACAAAAAACATGGTAACGCTTTTTCTGATCGAGCTTTTTACCTTTAACAATCACCATTAGATAAAGACGTTGAAGTACAACAAATTAAGTTCAGCGACACGTGAACAAATATTAAACAAGATTAATCTAAAAAAAAAATATCAGATAACAGGAACTCGCAAAAAAACTACAATACCTTAAGTATCGATCAATATAGTTTAAGCATTCGAGACCATTTTTTTATTTTGAAATACATTCACATTTCATTTTACACGACTAATGTGTCTATATATCTTTGAATAAATTTGTTGGTTTTACTACATGTAAGAAACTTTGCAAAGAAACCCACCGAACAACAAGAGCCGAAAACCAAAGGACAATTTCTCAAATCAAGATATCGACAAACATATACAGCGCAGAGAGTAATGCGAACCCAATAAAAACCATGGGTTCACTCAGGTGCTCCGGACGTGTATGCATGCTTGTCTCTAATTAGACACCAGTCGAGTTACTCATTGTCATGTCTAGGGAAGTCAAATCCAGAAATAGGAAAGTCTACCTATGACAGCGGAAATGTCCGATCGTATTTAACAGATTGATTTCCAATAACAATCAATTACGTCATGGTGACCACCATAGAACTGGAGAGATAACATCAACTTAATTACAACTAACCCGTGTTTGAGTAGTTTAGTAGTCAACCACAAGAAAATAAGTTAAAGTTACTTACCAGGAGCGCCTTCGATAGGGCAGTGTTTATGCACCGAGCTATTGGCTGGGCTAGCCACCCAACAAAGTAAACTATCAAATACTGCATCACAGAAAGCTTTGCCTGAAATAAAAACAGACCTATGATAACAATAAACACAACAAAGTATTGCTTGACACCACTTTTGGTGACGTTAATGTACCATTTCCTACCGTATTCCTGTCAAAGAAGAGCGGTATAAATAAAGGGAGGAAAACACAGAAGCAAAATGTTACAATGCCTATTTATGCATTTAAAAATTAACTTCCGCATGCAATAAATGCATATAAATAAGCATATAATTAATTTTGTTGTTTCCCCTCTTGTTATGTTGAGTAATCAGAAAAGACGATAGGTCTAGAACAGACAAAACCATGGTACAATTCTTAAAACAATATTCTCAAAACAAAGGAAGTGACGTGTAATATGATAACTGTGTGACGTAGATGCAAGTTTTTGACGAAATCGTTTCTGATTGAAGTTCTACATACGTCAGTAGAAGTTTGAAGCTTACATGAAAGTCAGAGTTGTTTTTACACGATATTACATAACCTAAAACTGATTCTGACAGTAAACAAAATTAGCCTTATAACAATGGTCGTTGAGAGATGGAAAAACTACAATAAGATTACAGAATTTAAGAAGTAGCGTAATTTGCGCATTTGCTGAAAGATTATATCTAATAACAAACTAATTATAAACTGACATGACATCGTGTGGGAGTTTACTTGCTGGCTCCAAAAAATTACACTTGATTATTAAACGTCGGTAACATTTTATTGGTAAATATATATTTATATATATGAAACCTTGACGCGACGCTTACATTGAATCAGATATAGTTCAATAACCTCAATCAGTTATTGGATTATTTTCATATAAATATAAAATGCACATCGTTACGTTAATGAGAAATGATATCAAGGGATCAATTAATTTGAAACTGGTATGTTCGGAAAATATACAAGTTGGAAATTTAATGACGATCATTGGGAAACCACGTTATAGACCCATTAAAAGTAAAGGAGACGAACACCTTTGTAAGATATAAGTAGCTTTATTAACAAATTGACATTTGATATAATTAGTGTGTTTCACTATATAGTTTGTACCATAAGTAATAGGACACAACATTGTGACAAATGGGGCATAACAAAGTGTTACAAGTAATGGGGCATGACATTGTGTCAAATGTTATGTAGCGAAAAATAGTGTTTCTAGTAATGGGGCATAACATAGTGTTACTAGTAATACGGCATAACACAGTGTTACAAGTAATGGGGCATAACATAGTGTTACAGGTAATGGGGCATAACATAGTGTTATAAGTTATAGGGCATAACACAGTGTTACAAGTAATGGGGCATAACATAGTGTTACAGGTAATGGGGCATAACACAGTGTTACAAGTAATGGGGCGTAACATAGTGTTACAGGTAATGGGGCATAACACAGTGTTATAGGTAATGGGGCATAACACAGTGTTACAAGTAATGGGGCATAACACAGTGTTACAGGTAATGGGGCATAACACAGTGTTACAAGTAATGGGGAATAACATAGTGTTACAGGTAATGGGGCATAACATAGTGTTACAAGTTATAGGGCATAACACAGTGTTACAAGTAATGGGGCATAACATAGTGTTACAAGTTGTAGGGCATAACACAGGGTTACAAGTAATTGGGCATAACATAATGTTACAAGATATAGGGCATAACACAGTGTTATAAGTAATGGGGCAAAACATAGTGTTACAAGTAATGGGGCATAACATAGTGTTACACGTAATGGGGAATAACACAGTATTACAATTTATGGGGCATAACATAGTGTTACAAGATATAGGGCATAACACAATGTTACAAGTAATGGGGCATAACATAGTGTTACAAGTAAAGGGGCATAACACAGTGTTACAGGTAATGGGGCATAACATAGTGTTACAAGATATAGGGCATAACACAGTGTTACAGGTAATGGGGCATAACATAGTGTTACATGTAATGGGGCATAACATAGTGTTATTAATTTTAAGGGCATAACACAGTGTTACAAGTAATGGGGCATAACATAGTGTTATAAGTTATAAGGCATAACACATTGTTACAAGTAATGGGGCATAACACAGTGCTACAAGTAATGGGGCAAAACATAGTGTTACAAGTAATGGGGCATAACATAGTGTTACAAGTTATGGGGCATAACATAGTGTTACAAGTAATGGGGCATAACATAGTGTTACAAGTAATGGGGCATAACATAGTGTTATAAGTTATAAGGCATAACACAGTGTTACAAGTAATGGGGCATAACACAGTGTTACAAGTAATGGGGCATAACATAGTGTTACAAGTAATGGGGCATATCATAGTGTTACAAGTAATGGGGCATAACACAGTGTTACAAGTAATGGGGCATAACACAGTGTTACAAGTAATGGGGCATAACATAATGTTACAGGTAATGGGGCATAACATAGTGTTACAAGTAATAGGGCATAACACAGTGTTACAAGATATAGGGCATAACATAGTGTTACAAGTAATGGGGCATAACATAGTGCTACAAGTAATGGGGCATAACACAATGTTACAAGATATAGGGCATAACATAGTGTTACAAGTAATGGGACATAACACAGTGTTACAAGTAATGGGGCATAACATAGTGTTACAGGTAATGGGGCATAACACAGTGTTACAAGTTTTGTTGTATAACATAGTGTTACAAGTAACAGGGTATAACATAGTGTTACAAGTAATGGGGCATAACATTGTGTCACAAGTAATGGGGCATAACATAGTGTTACAAGTTTTGTTGTATAACATAGTGTTACAAGTAACAGGGTAAAACATAGTGTTACACGTAATGGGGCATAACATTGTGTCATAAGTAATGGGGCATAACATAGTGTTACAAGTAATAGGGCATAACATAATGTCACAAGTAATGGGGCATAACATAGTACCACAAGTAATGTGGCATAACATAGTGTTACAGGTAATGGGGCATAACATAGTGTTACAAGTAATGGGGCATAGGATAGTATCTCAAGTAATGGAGCATAACATAGTACCACAAGTAATGGGGCATGACATAGTACCATAAGTAATGGGGCGTAACATAGTACCACAAGTAATGGGGCGTAACATAGTACCACAAGTAATGGGACGTAACATAGTACCATAATATAGTGTCACAAGTGATGGGGCGTAACATAGTGTCCCAAGAAATGCCAATACCAACCATCAGATTGGACTGATACACATTTTCTGCCTAATGTTTTGCCTGTAGAGAGTCTGGAACCAGTCTGAGCTCTAACAATGCCAGGATGTAAATATTGTCACCTATGTTTTGCCTGTAGTGAGTCTGGAACCAGTCTAAGCTATAACAACAATGCCAGGATGTAAATATTGTCACCAATGTTTTGCCTGTAGAGAGTCTGGAACCAGTCTGAGCTATAACAATGCCAGGATGTAAATATTGTCACCTTTTGTCGTCATCGCTAATCTTTGATTATGTAGGTGATAAAATAATGACTACTTCAATGAGAAATGTCAGACAGTAATGATTAAATGTGTCAATTTCCGTTCAAACAAAGGAAATAGTCATAAGAAACTTTCTAAATGCAGTTTTGCTATGACGAATATAAGAGAGAAATGACTATTTTCACGTATACATCAAAACGCTTCTGACTTAATATGACTTTTGGACGCGCACGTGCCAGAAAACATGTGCTTTGACACCAAACTATTTCACATGGAAAAATAAAACAGTAATCTGTGGGCTGAGAAAAATGTCCTTCCCTTTGAACAGATAGTGAAAAAGATGACATTCTTTTTAACGTGTTTTAGATTGATCGTCAATTACTTAATTAGAGAAAAAAATAACGTGCTGATAAATTGTAAAAGATGTTTACAACAAATTTTAAGCGCATAATATTAATACTCTTCGTCGAGTCTGGTTATTAATCTTAAATGTCAAAACTTTTTATCTGATATAACCCGAAATACATCTTCATATTTTATAAAAACAAGTCAACTAGTTAACCTTCAGATACAGATAAATGCAAGTTTTCTGATTTTTGACTTATCATCAGCAGAAAATGATGGCTTTGGTTTGGCATTATGTCTTTGACTGATTCCCAAGAGTAATCGATTTTCAGCCTTCTGTACATTCGGGTTGGCGTAATAACAGATTAGTGAACTGGTAATTGCCGAATAAAATAAAAACTGGACTCTTGAGATTACGAAAACGACATGGAAATATCAAGTGAAAATGCGTCAAATACATGCATATCATGTTCATATTTGTAATAAGATCGATTCCTATCAGTTGCATGTTTAATTGTTCCAAGGTTTAAAATGACCCATTACAGGAATTTTATTCGAAGAACAAATTATGCAGTGCCTGCACTTGTAGCACTAAAGCCTAAATATGAAAACAATTCCAAGGAAATTCAAGCATAGAAAATTGCTCCCAAGATACGACTTTAGCTGCCAACCTTTATTCAAGTAAAATTGTCTCTCAATGATATCAAATGCATTTGTAACAAGTGCAAAATATTTCTGTCGAAGTATGACAAAATTGAGAACCTGTTAAAAGTAGGGCGAGAACTTGCAAGGCCAGTGTTGACAGGCTGGGGATCAATAGATTTTTGTCTTGCCTGCGACGAAAGTCGCTGGAGGCGAGACATATATATGGGAATCCGGCGGCGGCGTAAACATTTGAAATCTTGCTTCATATCTTTGTAAGCCCAAGCCCTAGGTCCATCAAATTTGGTCCAGAGGTAGCTTATGATGAGTACTTGCCAGTCAGTCACCTGTCAGCTGACCTTGACCTCAATTTCACGGTCCAGCGACTACGTTAAAGTTTTTGGGTTACAACAGTTCCTCTGTAACAACGCATGGTAGGATGACAATATTTGCTGTATAGTTTGCTGATGACTAGTACATGACTGTCTGGTAGGTGTCACCTGACCTTGACCTCAATTCCACGGTCCAGCGACTACGTTAAAGTTTTTGGGTTACGACAGTTCCTCTGTAACTACGCATGGTAGGATGACAATATTTGGTGTATAGGTTGCTGATGACTAGTACATGACTGTCTGGTAGGTGTCACCTGACCTTGACCTCAATTTCACGGCCCAGCGACTACATTAAAGTTTTTGGGTTACGACAGTTCCTCTGTAACTACACATGGTAGGATGACAATATTTAGTGTATAGGTTGCTGATGACTAGTACATGACTGTCTGGTAGGTGTCACCTGACCTTGACCTCAATTTCACGGTCCAGCGACTACGTTAAAGTTTTTGGGTTACGATAGTTCCTCTGTAACTACGCATGATAGGATGACAATATTTGGTATATAGGTTGCTGATGAATAGTACATGACTGTCTGGTAGGTTCCACCTGACCTTGACCTCAATTTCACGGTCCAGCGACTACGTTAAAGTTTTTGGGTTACGGCTGTTCCCCTGTAACTATGCAGGGTATGGTGACAATATTTTGTATACAGGACGCTGCTGATATTTAATGCTATTTACGTAATGCTTATGACGAAATTTATTTTCGTTACTGATGCGGAATGCAGGCGAGACGTTTTTCTGTGTCCACACTTGTTTAACTTCCAAATTACTTTTATTGCATTATTTGCTGTTAAAATTACTCCGCAATTACAGCAATTACTCATTGACGAAGCACCCCGTCATGAAAGTGCACAGATAAGCAGGGTATTACCTGAGCAAATATAATAATAACATGATCAATGGTATATGAAATTTATTTGAAAAGTGGCCTAAAGATACGTACTTACTCTCATTAAAAGTAAAACAACAGTATATGTTACCAAATCAACCAATTATAAATGACAAAGGCAACATGAACCATACTCAAGAGGGTATGCGGGTACAACCAATGACATAGGCAACATGAACCATAATCAAGAGGGTATGCGGGTACAACCAATGACAAAGGCAACATGAACCATACTCAAGACGGTATGCGGGTACAACCAATGACATAGGCAACATGAACCATAATCAAGAGGGTATGCGGGTACAACCAATGACATAGGCAACATGAACCATAATCAAGAGGGTATGCGGGTACAACCAATGACATAGGCAACATGAACCATAATCAAGAGGGTATGCGGGTACAACCAATGACATAGGCAACATGAACCATAATCAAGAGGGTATGCGGGTACAACCAATGACAAAGGCAACATGAACCATACTCAAGACGGTATGCGGGTACAACCAATGACATAGGCAACATGAACCATAATCAAGAGGGTATGCGGGTACAACCAATGACATAGGCAACATGAACCATAATCAAGAGGGTATGCGGGTACAACCAATGACATAGGCAACATGAACCATAATCAAGAGGGTATGCGGGTACAACCAATGACATAGGCAACATGAACCATAATCAAGAGGGTATGCGGGTACAACCAATGACATATTCAACATGAACCATACTCAAGAGGGTATGCGGGTACAACCAATGACATAGGAAACATGAACCATACTCAAGAGGGTATGCGGGTACAACCAATGACATAGGCAACATGAACCATACTCAAGAGGGTGTGCGGGTACAACCAATGACATAGGAAACATGAACCATACTCAAGACGGTATGCGGGTACAACCAATGACATAGGCAACATGAACCATAATCAAGAGGGTATGCGGGTACAACCAATGACATAGGCAACATGAACCATAATCAAGAGGGTATGCGGGTACAACCAATGACATAGGCAACATGAACCATAATCAAGAGGGTATGCGGGTACAACCAATGACATATGCAACATGAACCATAATCAAGAGGGTATGCGGGTACTACCAATGACATAGGCAACATGAACCATAATCAAGAGGGTATGCGGGTACAACCAATGACAAACGGCAACATGAACCATACTCAAGAGGGTGTGCGGGTACAACCAATGACATAGGAAACATGAACCATACTCAAGACGGTATGCGGGTACAACCAATGACATAGGCAACATGAACCATAATCAAGAGGGTATGCGGGTACAACCAATGACATATTCAACATGAACCATACTCAAGAGGGTATGCGGGTACAACCAATGACAAAGGCAATATGAACCATACTCAAGAGGGTATGCGGGTAGAACTTAAAAACATGACGATTTACCACTAAGTGATACAGCTGGTGAATTCCATTATATACTTGTGCGTCCCTTTTGTTTTCATACAAAGTTTATTCCTTGTTATTATTATAGTGGACTAATTTGATACAGAGATCCTATGAATAGTAACAATAGATCAAAATTGATTAAGTTTATCAAGTATATTAATATTATTAACAAAAACCTTGGATTCACTTTGCCAGTTAATTATTACTTCAGTTTATATATTACTTATTTTTGTTTTTTATTTGTGTTGTTTTTCTTGACTACTGTTTTGAAACTTTAAAGAATTAAGATGCATATCTGTTTTAACAGATTAATTAAAGTACTCATACGCATTAATGATATGCGGATTGAACTTTAACCTCTGCAACATGACAAATGTCCCAAAGATCTAAATACATATATAGGAATATCATTATCGCAACCATAAAGCAGGATTCGAGCAACTGTTCAGTAGACAGAAAGACCTCTCGTGTAAGCATATATATACACCTTAACAATTTTAAAATAAAGTTTTAAAATATCAATTCTGCATTTTTTCCGTACATGCAATTAAATAAAAATATTAAAATACTGATATAATTTATGTTAACCGTTAAAATACAACAACAAAATAAATAAAATAACAGACTTTAAAATAGGTTAATGATTGTTTGTCAATTACCACAGATGAGAAATTTAGCCCTTTGTCATTTTCTTGTAATCTACCTACTATTAGATCGTTTCCTTATCAAAACTACATTTGAATATATTAGTTGGAATAATTGCCCTTTTTATTAGAAGTTTTCATATAAATGACCTATTATAACGCACATAAATCGGTCTTATTACATACACGGCTAAAGATCTAAATTAAATCTGTTAATGTCATTTTGTTTTCTTGTTTATCTCAAGATTACATAATCCGAAGTCATGAACAATATTTGATAAGTTTTTTTTGTTGTTTGGATTTTAAAGCAACTCGTTTGATCGTGGCGTCGTCTAGTTTTTACTGGAAAAGGAAGCCGGAGTACGCGCAGAAAATAAACGAAACCTTGGTAAGAAAACTGGCAATCCTTGTCAATAAAGACCTACCTACCCGCAGTGAGACTCGAACCGACAACCTCAACACCTCCACGTGATCAATAGTAGATGACTAACTACCTTAACAACTCGGCCACCGAGGACCCCACAATTTGATAATGGTTTAACAAATAATTCATTAAAAAGACTTTCTTTTACGGACGAGTCTCCCGAATACTAGATTGCACTCAGTTCCTTCACATACCAATTTCAGCATGTTTCGCCTTTTTGGCGCAGTAATATATCTACCATGGAAATGTAACAGCTGGTGACCTAGATAGTTGTAGTTAGTAAGTCGAATAATTAATGACTTGATTGTTTAGGTAGTTTTTTTTACGTTCTGAGGGTAATGGTGTTGCTATATTCAAGGGGAAAACAAAACAAATTTAAGTTTACCACACATATATGTTTTTTAATCTACTATTCGTTAAGTGTGCATAAATGATCCAAAATGAGCGTTTATAAAAGGAACCAACTCTGTTGAAACCTTAAAATACAATAAATGATTTTGTTAAAAATCAAAATAAATGTAACGTGATTAGGATCTAAGAAAACAAATAGTGTTATTTATTCTCGCGAGATCAAAATCTGCCATTATTACTTAAGAAACACGGTAACGTCTATATCGGAAACAAACTATATATGGAAACATCAGCTTGCATCAGCCAATTTCTCATCAATAATTTAACAAAATGGGGTGAAAAGCTTTAATTATTGTTTAATCACGCCAGATAATAGTACGAATGCTTACGAAAATTCTTCTTGCATCACACCAGGAAATACAATTTTATAAGATATTTGATATTTTATTTCTCCACTGAATAACTAAATATTGCAGATCTTTTTCTAAATATTAACGTTTTGAGCTTTAAAAGGCTGGTTTTTTGGAAGTATGCTATTCATAATCTCGAATATATTAAATTACTTATGTCCTAATTCTTAAGACATTTTTTTAAGATAATTAAAAATTTGAGTTAAAAATAAATGCGCGATAAGGATCGAGTTTCTTTATTTTAATACGTAATAGAAACAAGACTTTACAGCTTAAGGTTTTCGACCAATAATTGAAGTCACCGTTAAATTGTATTGTTCTACCGAGAAACACGGCTTTATTAAATTAACGCATTGCCAATACGCTATTTTCAAGATAGGTAGTTCGCTGTATCCTATCACGTGATTTTATTTAGGGGACTTTCCTCAACTCACCGTCTATGAACATCGTGTGAACTGCATAAAACAGAATAAAACTTGACTACCATTCCTTAAATTTATTTTTAGTGTTGGCTTTGCACCCCGGCACAACACTTCACAGGTTTCGTTTTGTATCGTCTTTCTTACGCCGTCGCATTTCGTAAACTAAAAGTGCCCTAAATTTTTTTATGACGTCACGTGAGCAGCTTTATAATTTCCACCTCCTTTGACCTTAGCGATTATATCTTGAAAACGACGTTTTAAATATATAGTTTTAATTTGAGTCAATGTTAACATTTTTTAGCTAAAAAGTTAGTTACGCAAATAGTAATTCCTATCTTTGCCTAACATATTGCCGAGGTCTGCTCTATTGAAAAACAATGGACATCCGGGACACCAAATATGATCACGCGGCCGTGTTCATTTGTTTCGGATAGCTGAAAGCGAGAAATAAAGTGGAATCATCTTGCCCAACATAGCGTTGGTAATTCTTGTCGTCACAATTTGTGATATACTGTGGATTCTTACTTAAATTTATTTACAACTGTCGCTAGCTACAAAATTCTACAGTTCTTACAATAAATTAATTTGTATATTAAAATATAATCTAATATCATAACTATGCTGTTATTTCATATTTTATTATTTTAATCACGTTATTTTTTATGTGTATATAACCTCATACTATTGTGTGAGATACTGTATTTCGACAGGGTTGTCTCTGTTTTCTTTCTAATTGTTAAACCTTAACAATTTATAAAATTGTTGACGTCCTGAATATAGCTGAAATTTTGCTTGCTGGACTTTAAACATCAATCAATCAATCAATCAATCAATCATTCAATCAATCACAATTTGTGATTGTTTTAAACAGAAAAAAACATAAATGGGTTATATATAAAGTAACAAGCAATTAAATTATAATAATTTTTACGTCCCGAATATAGCTGAAATATTGCTCACTGAAGGCTAGGCAACATCAATCATTAAAAAAAATCCAAAAAGCAATTAAATTAAATGGTCTTCGAAAATTAGCCGGTCACTGAACAGCATTGTAGCGTTCGTGTAATAGATTTAATATCACGAAGTTAATTCAGTACAAAATAAAAACCAACAAAACAAAAAAAACCCAAGGAAATCGACCAAAAATGTGATTGCTCAAGACATATATCAGCAAGCATTTCTTTCACTGTAAAGAGATTGTAATATTTAATGAAATTGAATACATCGTAATTACTCGTTTCTTTTGCAATAATTATTTCCACGTCAAGTTAAAATTACTCTGACCCATTAAATACATAATTAAAGAGTAATCATTTACGTCTTTTTGATACGCAAACGGTTTTTTTTTTTTTTTTTTTTTTTTTTTGTAAATAAGGAAAAATGCTCAAACACAGTTGCATTAAATGTACTGTTGACAATAATGATTAATTTTCTTTTTTACACCAGTCTTGCTGGTACCCTTATGTATAACTTTTTTTACACCAGTCTGGCTGGTGCCCTTATGTATAACTATTTTTACACCAGACTGGCTGGTACCCTTATGTATAACTATTTTAACACTAGATTGGCTGGTACCCTTATGTTTAACTATTTTTACACCAGTGTGACTGGTACCCTTATGCATAATTATTTTGACACCAATCAGACTGGTAATCTTTATTCAGAACTATTTTTTGTATTTTGCGTTCACATACAATCTCCACGCAAAGGATTCTGAGTATCCAACGTCAACCACAATCACCTCTTCCACACATTCGTTGGCGCCATGAGAGATATCTCTCATGGCGAATAATCTTCGTGTACAAACTAATTAATTTTAATGTAAAACTGTATCAAAAGTGTATAAATAGACTATATAAAATAAATAAATAAGTTCTCGTGCATATATTTTACATACATATCATTTCTTTATTTACAAACGTCACTGGCAGACGACAAATGTAGTCCCGCAGTAAACCGGGATGACGTGTGGCAGAGGTTATGGGAACCAGTTATGTTCTCTGACAGTATATCAATATTAGTCAGTCATCTATTTAATCCCATTTGACAATATCAGAAAAAAATTTTATTCGCCAATTAAAGTAAAAAATTAGAAAAGTAAAAAAAATCCATTGGAGAGTGACAACATCCACACTAAACAGACACATGACACACAGAAGTTACCTACAAAACAAAGCAACAACTGCATACATTTTTGTTGATTGCTAAGTGAAACTCGTTCCGGTTAACAGTACTACAGTACTTTGATAATAACATTGTTGATTTAATTTGTTTACACATTCGATACTTGTAATTTTAATATTGTTGTTACAACATTCGTTTTCTAACAAAATCAATTTATTGATTTTAGTGGTTTTCGACAAAAATTAATCTTTGTCTTCCTCATTTAAACTTTGGCTTTATTTAAACTTTAAATTGTTATTAAACACATAAAAACATGTTTCTTATCCCTTAAAGATCCGTTCTTTATTTTTTTTAACAATGTTCAGTGTGAGCTATTCTCATCGCTTGGCGCCCTACGTCGTTGTCCTCAGTCGTAAACTTTTCACATTTCAATCTTCTTCTCCAAAACCACTTGACCAATCGTAACCAAACTTGGCAGGAAAAGTTATTGGTTGGTTCTTAACAAAGTTTAAGTTTTTGGTGTTGATCAAGTACTCAAAATGGCTGCTATGGCAATTAATACGCTCTGATTGGCGGAATTTCAAAAATCTGGTCACAAACCGCTTTGCAGATTTATTTAAAATATTGTAAAAATATACCTTAGGTCGTTCGCTACAAAGTTTGAGTTTTTTGTGACTCCCAAAATCCAAGATTACCACCCCCGTGGAACACAGCTTCACATAGGACCCTATAGGAAAGACATTCAAACAGCTTTTTCTCTGAAAATGTTCCACACAATTAAAACAAATAATGCAGAAGTGAAGGTGGCATAGTTATATTATTCCTTTGAGTTTAATGAGCAGGTTAGACATTCAACATGGCTGCCAGAGCTGATAATGCATTCTGATTAGATGAAATTTAATTATATTTGTTTCCTAACAAACCCTTTGGCAGAAGGAATTGAGATATTGTCGAAATGTACCACATGTAGTTATCTTTATTTTATTTAGTTTTTTTGTTGTTGAGCCGCTTGGAAATACAACATGGCTGCCTGGGACACTACGGCATTGTTAATGGAGGGATTTCAAAATTCGTTTCCAACTTGGCAGATTGATTTGTAATATTGTAGAAATGTACCTTAGATGGTCCCTTACAAAGTTAGAGTTTTTCGTGCATATTCAAAATCAAACATGGCCACCACTATGGAACATAGCTTAACATCATAATAAAAACATACAGACGGCTTCTTATAAACTGAGCTACAAATTGCTGCTGATTGGAGATTTTACATGACAATATAAATAAATCAGTATCTTCGTACAAACTCTTTAGCATTAAATCTCAACATTTGCAGTCAGGTAAGGGATACTGGCCCTAAAGAGCCTCTAGTTATTTTAATGACCTTTTCAGTTACATATTCCTGGCGTAGTGAATTTTAAAACCTTAGTATTTTTTCATGACATTTTATTTCTACAAAATAGCAAACAAACAAATACTCGTTTTACGAATTAAAATTGAAGGAGATTAAAATTCTTGATAGTAACACCTTTAGTTAGTTTTCGTTTCAATCGGACACTGGGCTAATTTTGAACCCAGTCTATAAGGTTATGAAACTTGTGAAAGTATTTATAAAAAATATCGGATTTAGGCAGTAATGCCAGATTAGTACAATGGCAGACATGTCAGTTACCATTATGAAGAAATTAAAGATTAAGTTATTAACCCCCAAAAACTATTGGACATTATACCTGATATAACGTTTAAGAACGGACTCGACTCCCGAAGATAAAGAACAATAAATCGATTTATTGATTGATTGATTGAATGATTGGGTGTCTGCTTTACGTCCAGCGAGCAGTATTTCAGCTATATTCATGACGGGAACAAGTCAACAAACAATTCATCGTGGCATGGGACACAGGGAATAAAATTTTGACTGCCACTGGAAAGGTACGGAGTATTGGGTAGGCTCGGAGAAGTTAGCCTTTTGTAGCAGCTACAATGAGCCTACTCTTACAAATTGCACGTATATATTGCGTGAAATCAAAACTACACAAAACAAAAACGCACACGTCTTTTACGTTTGATATAACTATTTTTAAATTTCGGAATAGTAAACCTAAATGTGGCATTTCCTCGTTTTTTTTATAATTGTCAATGTTACTGTAATACAGTTACGATGTGCTTGCCCAACATCGGTTTCATGCAACGTCATTTCCGCCAATGAACCAATGATAACGCCGCAAATTTGTTGAAAGGTTGCAAAAGGAACAGTCCAAAACCACTCAGTGTAGTATTCAGATTTTGCTTTATAGTTTGAGTTTATAAACTAATCATCTTGATAAATTATTGCACAACTAACTTAAAAAAATGATTTCCATAAACTATTAAGGAGGCCCGAACTCTTGATACTCTAGAAGTCTAAAGTCTTTGGCTGCATGCGTAACGTACACGTGAATCCATTGCATTATTATTTGGCAAGTTCCATTATTATTGTGCATGTACCATCTATAAAAAAGGTCGTGACCCCATGTGATACTTTTAAAAATTTGTTAAAGGCAAACATATTTTAAACCGAAAACACACTTTAAAAGAGATATGAACCTACTAGTTTGAATACAGCGCGCAACGCAAACTGCCGTAAAATAAAAAAATCGTAATTGTTGGGAAGAAACAACATAAATCATAATAAATAAATAAAACAAACAACGTAAATTTCGTGAAAAAACTTAACAGTGAAAGTGTTATTAATAGAAAAATAAACAGCCATCGCTTATGATTACGAAATCAACGATTTTCGGCGCCATGAATGTCGTTTGCTGGCAGCAGTGTGAAAATGACCAAAATTTACAATACATGTTATTTTAGACCTAGTCTGTTTGTTATCTGCACATGCAATCTGCAAACACTACGAATAAGCAATCTCTTTAATATGGATTATGCGTCTAATCCGTAACTTTAACACCTTATTAACATAGTGATTAGCATTAATACAATCTAATCTTATTTCGAAAAATTTATAAAAAAATGTATAACAAAATAATCTTATTTGAACGAACGTTATACCATATGCAGGGAAAATAGCATATAATTTTGTATAACAGCTAGTTGCTTGTGGCCGTCTCTGTGGTACATACGCATCCAGTTGGTTCATTAGGCACATCCGGTTGGTGCTTTCGATTCCAATATTAATTGACCAGGATTGCCAATTTTCCTATCGAAGGCCAGGGTTTTTTTTCCATGGTATTACGGCTTTCAACCCCAAATTAAAACTGAACGCCATGATATAGCTTAAAAATTGCTAAAAGTGGCGATCAACAACATTCAAACAAACCTAAACTTAAGAAAATAATTTAAATTAAAACACTTTACATTAAATATTTTGTTTGAAATTATATTTATTTCCAAATTTTTTTCGAAATTATATTATCTGGGCGAGAAACAAACAAGTTTATATAGTTTTTTATCCTGTTACTTAGTACTGTAGAAATGTTCACATATTTTTTAAGTGCGTACTTTTAACTCATTTATACGAGTCATTGGGAAAATAAGACGATCAACATTTTGTACCCACCAATTTCTCAAAAAGCAAATTTTTCATATACATCCCATTAGAAAAATAAGTCATTTTATTGCAAAAATATGTCTGTATTACTAAATAATGGCTGCTGAAAGGTTGTCTAGTTCGAAAGCTAGATTAATCCGTATTTCAATGAAACTTCAATATAGATAACTGGGGGAATGCAACGTAATGAAATAAATGGGTGCAGGAAATTAAATTTTGTATTTTTAATGAAGATCTGCAAGAAACATTGTCACCGCTAATAGATATGAACGAACAAACCTACAAGTGTGTAATAAGTATATCTGGTGCTTTGAGATGTAAGAAGGAAACGATATTTCAAAGTTGAATACAATTATCCATATATAAAACTTGATTGCGAAGGCACACATTACAAAATATGTTTGTGTTCTTCTAGAAACATATTTGAAAAAAACTTAAACCCAAGAATTTTAATGTGTAGATATTTTTGTTAATATTTAACAATACCGACATCTTGTGTGAAATCTACATTGTTAAAATTGGTACGAAGTTTCCACTATTTAGTACTATAATTGCATTGATTTGGTTTATTACATAAATTACGAAGGACTTATAGAAATTCTCAAGCCTCATTTATAATGGCCGAGTTTATTTAATTGAACTTTAACGATAAAAATACATGTTTAAATAATACTGCAAAGCATTTCTAATAATAGTAACCGAAGAAAAGAAAAAATCTAATTAACTGAGAATATTAGGTGTTAAAGTTAAGGATTATCTCCTAAGCCGATCATATTTATATATATAACTATATTACTGATAGATTAGACATAAATCTCATGATTTCATTTGGCCAAAAACTGACCACATTCTGTTGGCCATAGCTGAAGAAAACCTGCTTACTTGGTTTATACGTACATAATCTCCAAAGTTGCTAGAAATAATAAAGTACGAATCTCTCTCTCTCTCTCTCTCTCTCTCTCTCTCTCTCTCTCTCTCTCTCTCTCTCTCTCTCTCTCTCTCTCTCTCTCTCTCAATCTTCACTAACTGTAAGCAAAATAACACTGACGCTGAAGGTCATCGCGATCAAAATAAAAAGTATAGAGGTCCTTTATTAAAACATTTAAATGTAGAGGTCCTTTATTAAAACATTTCAAAGTATAGAGGTCCTTTACTAAAACATTTCAATTTTTTAGCCCAAAATCCATAGAGGTCCTTTATTAAAACATTTCAATGTAGAGGTCCTTTATTAAACCATTTCAATGTAGAGGTCCTTTTTACAACATTTCAAAGTATAGAGGTCTTTATTACAACATTTCAAAGTATAGAGGTCCTTTATTAAAACATTTCAATGTTTTAGCCCAAAATCCATAGAGGTCCTTTATTAAAAAATTTCAATGTAGAGGTCCTTTATTTAAACATTTCAATGTAGAGGTCCTTTATTAAAACATTTCAAAGTATAGAGGTCCTGTATTAAAACATTTCAATGTTTTAGCCCAATATTCATAGAGGTCCTTTATTAAAACATTTCAATGTAGAGGTCCTTTATTAAAACATTTCAATGTAGAGGTCCTTTATTAAAACATTTCAAAGTATAGAGGTCCTTTATTAAAACATTTCAATGTTTTAGCCCAAAATCCATAGAGGTCCTTTATTAAATCATTTCAATGTAGAGGTCCTTTATTAAACCATTTCAATGTAGAGGTCCTTTATTATAATATTTCAAAGTATAGAGGTCCTTTATTAAAACATTTCAATGTTTTAGCCCAAAATCCATAGAGGTCCTTTATTAAAACATTTCAATGTAGAGGTCCTTTATTTAAACATTTCAATGTAGAGGTCCTTTATTAAAACATTTCAAAGTATAGAGGTCCTGTATTAAAACATTTCAATGTTTTAGCCAAATATCCATAGAGGTCCTTTATTAAAACATTTCAATGTAGAGGTCCTTTATTAAAACATTTCAATGAAGAGGTCCTTTATTAAAACATTTCAAAGTATAGAGGTCCTTTATTAAAACATTTCAATGTTTTAGCCCAAAATCCATAGAGGTCCTTTACTAAAACATTTCAATGTTTAAGCCCAAAATCCATAGAGGTCCTTATTAAAACATTTCAATGTTTTAGCCCAAAATCCATACCTTGAATGTTTACTACAAATACGAAACCTACAGGTTTTCGGCAAATTAATTCATTGTCTTTCCACCATCATAACACTGTCATTGGATATGAGAACTGGAGTCCCATAGACTTGTTATTTTGTCGGTTTTTTTTGTTTTATTGTGTATTATCAGTTTGATTTCACAAATAAAACAAGCGTGGACTGTGGGCACGCTCACAAAGCGATACCCTCCGCTTCGCTTTCAAGTCCAATTATCTCCCCTTAATGATATCCGAGGCCAATAAAAATCCTTCATGCACATCTACATATAATGTACTTCCTTTATGCTAAGTTTCATTAAATTTCATCAAGCGGTTTAGGAGGAGTTTCGCTTACAAGGGATGTGGACAGACGGACAGACCGGGTGATTCCTATATACCTTCCCAAAAAACAAATTTCGGGAGGGGGGGTGGTATAATAAATGTTGCTTTAATGAAAATAAATATAATTATTATTAACTAAATTCAAGAACTACTATACGTTACACAAACTAAAGATCGTACAAAACAAAGTAAATACATAACTAGTTATGATTGTGTTCGGATGCCTGGGCAAGATGTCTCCCAAACGAACCCCCATTGCCACTATAACCTTGAGCATTTTGAAAACCCCCAAATACAAATTTTTACTATAATAATGCAATGTCCTATATAGTTACCCCCATTTCCATAGAAACGGCAGCCATTTTGAAAATTCCAAAAACTAGAGTGCAAAACTTCAGGTCAGCTTTAGCATTCCCAAACTTTCATATTGATTGGACATTGCATCAGAGAGAAAATGTGCGGACAAGATTGAACGGAAAAAAACGAAAAAAGAAGAACGAAGAATAGTAATAAGAAACCGAAAAAAAACAATATGTCTCGCAAAACTTCGTTTGGGAGACATAATAATAATGCTTAATAATATTAATAAGCTGAAGGCGTTGTGAAATATACTATCACATATCGGGTCGTAACTTCATACCACGAAATATATATTTCCTTGTATTCAATGATAAGTAAGCAGTCTTATGAAAACATGCACAGCAGCAAAGTCTAGTGATAGACAGGTGCCCGAATCATAAACAAATGTCTACGACACTTGTCCTATTCACCGAATTATACGCTCAACGCTTTCTTACATAATTAGTTATTAATTATTAATTATTAAGAGAATAAATTATTACCTTATATAACTTGACGTGTATGGCTGATTTTCGTGCATTTTTATTTTAGGGTTTTCTCGCACATGTGGAAGACAATTCTACACTTGTTATTATTCAAAAGTGCATCTACTCTCTTCGGGCAAATGTAAATTAAACCAAAATTGATTTTCGTAATAATTTAAGCTATTGGTTAATGTTTTATGACAAAATGAAAACCACGTGTTTTGTGGTTGTTTTACCATCAGGTGCAACTGTAATTCACTTTCCTGAATAATATTGACAAACATGGGATTCCAATTACGACCAATAATTTATTCGGACGTATAACGTCAACTTATGTCTGCGAAAACAAATAAGATGTAGTTCCGCTTGTATCTTGTCAGCGATTTGTGGTAGACTGATCAAAGTAAACAAGAATTAATAACGGCACAAAGATGATTTGAATGCAGTTTTAATGAAAAAGTTGTTTCGGTGAAATCTCGTCTTACCACGAGAACCGATATTTTTGTTTTTATTTGTTTTGTTTCTATGGTTATGTTTCCGAGATGTTGCAGCGTCCCGTGTAAGTCTTTTATTAATAAGAATTTCGTTGTTTTGCAAATATCATTTAAAAATTACTATGATGATTACTTTGCTTTAATGGTCACGGAGATTAAATCTGATCGATCAAATGTGTGCTTAACGTCTAGAAATTGTTTCATCTGTATTGAGAACAAATCAAGTTAAAGAAGTTGGGGGAAAGGAATGGACCAATTGGCAATCAGTTTTAACATACACTGATATAAAGTATAAGAGTTCATTAGGACCGTACCATTACGCACAGTTACAAAAAAAAATCACGTATGGTTGCGAGTAGGCAACACCTTTAAATTAGAATACTTCAGGTAAAACTTTTGGTTTTTAAACGTCGTCGATGGAAAATAATGATTTTTTACTGGCAATAGGTATAAATCTGTTTTAAAATTTGGTGTTTTCAGTTCATAAACCCCATTCATTCATTCAAACAAACAAACAAAACATCATAAAATGGCGAACGTTTCATTGACTTAGATTCTATAATTTATTAGGTTTCCATTCCCCGAGATACCTTTTATGTAGGATACACATAACCAACTACCTCGGTAGGTAAATATTTAATTTATTTTGCATTCTTCGGAAATAGTGATACATGTTCAATTCGGTTTACTTCGCATAACCTTCGCTAACATTGTGCAAAAAAAATTCTATCGTTTCCTACACTGTATATCGTATCAACCCAATGAATGAAACCGACGTTATCCAATAGAATGTACTTTATTACAAGGTCGAACACGACCATCTTGCCTTGTTGCGTAAATTGAATCTAGACCTGCATTGATGAATCGCAAACCGATCCTTGTTACAGAAAGTATTAGATGCACATTACGAAGGCCGACATTTTATTGAAGAGGTTGTTCGGTTGTCTAAGTTAATAATCAAAACCAAATCTGAGTATGTAGAGACATCACTGATTAGTTGCGTAGACAATTAGACTTAAATTCGCTCGGTTTGTACTGAATCAACAAAATTAAGAGTTGAATAATTAAGAATTGATTACCGTCCAATAGAGAAGAAAATAAATTTTACAGAAACATAGTCTGTAAACATGAGCGAATTGTAAATTACTTCCTAGAAAATAAAAGAATTTCAGAGGTAACTTTGACTTTCAATTACGAACTAAATGATTATACTACGTTGTTAACCCGTTTCTAACCGGAAGAAACGAAAACGTAAAACAATGACGTAGATGGAAATGTATCAGGCCTGGTGTCAAAAATTTCCATCACCATAAAAAGTGTCTTTTGTGAATTTACATGTAATTTACAGACAGAAGCAAGATTTCGTACTACTCAAAGTAAGAAAAGACTTGCAATTCATCAAATACAAACTCATAAAATCTTCTGAAAACGAACAAAGGCGAAACTAATTCTCCTACTTAGTGTTTTTAGTTCTCTCCACGTCCATTTTGGAGCCTCGGTGGCCGAGTGGTTAAGGTATAGTTAGTCTATTATTGATCACGTGCCTGACAAAACTTGTTGCGGGTTCTAGTCCCACTATAAGCAAGGTGTACTCGACTCAACATTCAATGGTTATATACCTCAAAGAAATTTTGCCATTAATTCGGTATATATATTCTATACAAAGTTTTGTGATCAATAATTTGGGAAAATGAAAAAATGAAAATGAAAACCAATCCACAAAATATACATTATTTAGCCGCTGTTATGTGTGAAGAGGTTATCAGAACGACATCTCTGTAGAGCTCTCGACTGTCACGTGCTTAAATGATGTAATGAATCCTTAGCATTGTAAACTATATTGCTTACGGAAGATATGAATTTACGACAAAAAGTAATTAAAAGATTGAAATGCATATTACATGTGGGCGATAGGCCGTAAAACTCAAATGTTTAATTTAAATATTTATGCAATTTGCTTCATGGCGATTTGATTCTTTACGAGGTTGATCGCTGCGTGACACCAGTCACATAAAACAGCGAGCCTACGCAATGTTTTGTCTTCATTTATTTCTTAGCATAAGTTGAACTCTCATTCAAAATTAATTTTAGGTAACATAACAACTAATATCACTTAATTTTAAAATGTAAACAAATTACATTCCTATTTTACTAAAATCAATTTAAGCTGCTTGGTTGAAGAGTTTCTTAGCATGGAACTAATATCCAGGCGTTGAATGTAACTTTACACGAAACAGCGTTCAAAACTTTGACATATATACAGCTAAAGTTGAATGTAAACAAATAGAAATTTGTGTTCTGTGATTAAATCGGCTACAAATGTTGGTTTCATCTTAAATATATTCATTTGCTCAAATATGCAAATAGGATAAGACACAAGTTAATCAAACTTATAAAGTCTACTCCAGTATTCAGCATGTTACAAAAGTATTGTCATACAGTACAAATTATATTATGTTTGTTAAAAAGTGAACAATAAGAGATAAAACTATACTTTCAATGACAAATATTAAAGGAAAAAGATGGAATAAAGATAATTATAGATGTGATAGATGAGATGAAATGTCAGGTTCTTAGAAATATAACGTAAACACGCAATCGTCTATAATATTCAAGTATTTAGTTAAACAGAACTTACTAACACCGGACTGTTGTTTCTGTTCTTTTAAGAAAGAATACTTTTTTGCATGCATTACGTAAGAAACTTTCATTGACAATCCTTTCTCCTTGTAATACTATTACATCAAACCAATGTCTTTTGTATTTCATATTGATGTGTATTGCCTATAGATCCATTTCATAAATAACTTGCACATCTGGAAAAATTTGTCTTTATGTCTGGTTAAAAAACTATGTTTTATGGAAGAACAATAGACAATATAGAAATGACGTTTCACATGTTGTTTTATTTATAACCCGAAATCAATGCATTATGGGATCAAAGATGTCTGTACCTATTGTTTTATTCAGGAATATGTCAGACGATCATTGATTACTTAACATATGGTGATTTGTTATGGTAGTCTGACATGAAAACTAGGTTGCTGCTTGCAATCTCGTGCCAAAGTGAAAACGGGTGTTTGCAACACGTACCTTCAGAAAACTGTAGAAAGACTTTTTCTCTACATGTCAAAACGCAGTTGTTCCGACTGCCTGTTAAAACAGAACGTGATACTCTTGATTTAGAGAGCATTATTTTGCCTTAAAAACTATAGGAAAACTTGTCGGTAATCGTCAAAAATGGATTGCTAGATCTTATCGTCTGCTACTTACAGGAAAACAAGTTTGATATAATTAAATGCGAAACAGAAACGCTGGTTACTCTCTTAAAATTAAAAACGACTTGCATTCATGTCCCCAGGGTGACGTATCGTTTAATTTCTACATTATATGAGTTGTAACATTTATATGTATTGATGAATATGGATGTTTATGTGTTTGAATTGGGTTCAACGCCTTCTGTAGCCACGTAACATCTACATTTATTGATGGTGATATGCATATTATTTTATTGGTTATGAAAGCATTCGTGTCAAAAAGTTAAGACGTTTGTTTTTACAAATAAGTTTCAGCCGAGAGAAGACTACCTAAATCGTAGACAATACAGAAGTACGATAAAAAAACAGTAGAATTATGACTACCATGAGTGTGTTTTCCGAAAAGAAACCAAAATGATTTAAACTGATGTATCTATAACAGAAAACTATCACAATATTTCGTTTTTCTTTTTTTTTTTAAAGAGGCAGATAACAGCTGTAGCTGGTAATTGAGCTTAAAGGTACCGCAGAAAATGATTCATTGTTTGATTCAATGTTTGTGTCATTGCATAGTGTTGGACCGCAATTTAATTTCTTTAAACACCAGAGGCTCTTAAGAGCCTGTATCGCTCACCCGATTTGATAGGCAATGAAGATGGCATTTCCTTGACTTAAAATAAGTCCTGTAATTTTCAATAAACTGTAAAGAGGACCATCCACACAATATTGCTAGAAAGTTTTGTTTCCATTGATTGACCGGTTTTATCGAGAGGAAGATTTCATTTTATTTGCCTATGTTAAAATCAGTCATGCGGTGGTGGCCATTTTGAATTTCCAATTGGCAATAAAAACATAACCGCAAAGAAGACCATCCAAACAATATTGTCAGTAACTTTTGTTTCCACTGGTTAATCAGTTTCAGAGAAGAAACCTTTTAAAACTTTTTCACATAGGGTCCACTGTTAATCTATGAATTGATGTGGTGGCCATTTTGATTTTCCTATTGGCACAAAAAAACATCGACTTCAAAGAGGATCATCCAAACAATATTGCTAGTAAGTTTTGTTTTGATTGGTTAAACGGTTTCAGAGAAGAAGCCCTTTTAAACTTGCTTCCCATAGAATACTATGTTAAAATAAGTCTTGCGGTGGCGGCTATTGGTTTTCCAATCCAAACAAAAAACCCAAACTTCGTAAGGGTCCATCCATTGAACATGATGGCCAAGTTTGCTTTCAATTGGCCAAGTGGTTTCAGAGAAGAAGGTTAAAATGTAAAAAGTTTACAGACGCCGACGACGACCATGATACGCCGCCGATGACGATGCCGACGGACGTAAAGTGATAACAATAGCTCACCTGACCCTCTGAGTCAGGTTTTCGTCTGTCTACAGAGTGTATGTAAGGCTGTTCGTCTGTCTACAGAGTGTATGTAATGTTGTTCGTCTGTCTAAAGAGTGTATGTAAGGTTGTTCGTCTGTCTACAGAGTGCATGTAATGTTGTTCGTCTGTCTACAGAGTGTATGCCAGGTGTTCGTGTACATCCTTTAATAAGTAGTTTGACAATTATCGACTCTCTAGAAACCTGTCTCAATTTAATTTAAAAAAAACAATTCAAAAAGTAGAACACTAATAGTTTATTTGATAAAAAACGCATAAATAAAGGAGAAAAAACGTGTGGGAGAAAATCTATATCTCTTTAACTGATTTATCTCGAACCATAAAGGAAGGGAATCGGCAGGATGTACGATGCGTACCGCGGAGTAATTCACGACGGTCTGCAGTGAGAAACTATAACTTAAGTGTTAATAAATGGCTAGAATGGGAACTGTAGCGAATAATAAGGACCCATATCGCTGACATTCGTCATTTGAATTGTCAATATACCCATTAAGATTGCCTCCATTGATTTCAACATCACGTTTTCTTACAGTATCAATTGTATTGTATTCCACAGTCTTCGAGAACAAAGTTTGTTTATAAAGCACATTAAGCTTTTTGTAACTTGTATTAAATTTAAATAATTATGAAACAGATATATGTAATTATAAAGTTCGTATATATCTACGAACTTGCATACAATATCCATCGTACTGTAATTGAATAATACTTCAGTCATCTTATATTTGTCATATATTGGCTGAATTGGTCTTTATTGGACTACAAAAATGTACCTCTTGTACATAATTGTATACAAAAATGTACCTCACCGTTTGTTTTAGCGAGAAATTGTACCCTGTGTTTTTTACGTGACGATAGCGACGTAACAGATTCATAAAATAGTTATAAATCGGGATCATCATCCTCACAAGTTAGGGTTTCAGCTGTGTCCACGAAACCCTGACAAACTGTAGCTAGGACACATGTGGGCACAGAAACCCCGACTTGTGAGGATGGGGATCACTTGCGCTGAATTGGTCCCATTCTTACAATTTATCGCCAAAACAAACAACAATGTATATTTTTGTATACAAGTATGTACCCAAAGTACATTTTTGTAGTACCTCATACGACAAAGACCCAATATATTGAAAATTAAGCACCTTAACTATTATGTTTGAAGCTTAAACAATACTAATTAAATAGTCTTACACTGGTGAAATTTAAAGTACACTATGAATTCCACAATAACAACTTGAATCGAATTACTACAACAACACTTTTTAATATGTTAAATACTTAAATCACCTTTTTAGGTCCGATTATGTCTTAACAATGCTTCACTTCACAACCTAAAATGGCTTTTATCAACGTAGAAACTGAGGACCTGTATAACACCCATGTCGTTAGTCTGAGAATCCACTGCCGTCCAACGCATTTTTAATGCCCGTTCATATGTGCATATTAAGCGCATTGAATGCGAAACGAACACTACTGGGTTCAAATTCAAATCAGATCACAATATTGAATTCGCATTAAAGGCCCGTTTTAAATAAAGTACCTTATCCAATTCGCATTAAATTCGAATTGAATTGTCGCGTGAACCGTTTCTAACATGTGTGTGTTCGTTTGTCAATATATATTGTGTGTATAAAAATTCATATTTACTAATATTTATTACTTTAGTCATAATATATAGCCTAACTCGATGCTGAATTCAAATTTACCGTAATTTTACGTGTGAACGCAATGCAAATTTGAATGCGTATTCAATATTACGTGTGAACGCAACAGTTGTTATGACTGCGAATTTATCTGCTTCGAATTTGGTCATACACATTATAATTCGAATTACGCGTGAACGCACCGCACTTTTCCGTGACGCAAGAATAGTCCAATCTCTCTCACATCAAAGTCTAAAGACGCATTGGACGGCAGAGGATTCTCGGACTACCACATACGCTTTCTTTTATACAAAGGTTATCGATATACCGATCATCGCACATGCGTAGTGAAAACAACACAATACAAGTACGAAATTACAAAGCCATGTCTAACAGTAAACACACGAACTCAGCAAGTAATAAAAGATTTAAAAGGTACTTCATAACAAGGAAAACGAACCCCTGCAGAATAATTATATGTGGTTTTGGATGTGTGTGTATCTTGCTTTACTAGCGACGCCTACCGTGGCACTTAATGATCGAATTCGCTGTGAAGTAATTATTAAATGAATTGTACTTGAGACATTTTTCGGTTAATTTCTGCGCTTAATTAATTTGTTTCTTTCCTCTTAAATCATATTTTGTTTGCAATCCCACACATTACTAATGCACTGGTAATAATTTAATAACAATTTAATAACAATTGATAAATCCGCGATAGATGAGTAAAATGGCCAGATGCTTATGAGAATATTACTGCGTAATAGATTAATAATGATGTGATTAGTGATACATTTAATATAGATTTATCAATTAGTGCCACGGGTAAAATTAGGAGATCTGGATTTTGTCAAATGATTTTTAATAATATGTTGAGAGTAAAGAAATAAGATATTGGTGGTCGGTTTCTATGCACCGGGCGTAAAACTCCTTTAACGGGCTGCATGTGCTTTCGCGAGATCTACAAACATAAACTGTCACACATATACGTAATTTTTAGTGGAGTTTTTACTAGTAAAAACAAACTCTTTAGCTCTTTATGTGTTACATAGCAAGACTGAATTCTCTATCCTTTTCTATTCTACCATCGTTAACCTATCTGGGAAATTAAACACACCAGTTGAAAAATATTTCTACGTCAAACGCGCGTTTTGTAATAGAAAAAACGCATCAATGGCGCCCCAAGCAAAATATTGTAGGACCAAATACAAACTTTGCCATAAAAACCAAACAGCGTTGTAGGTGGCGCTCCAACCAAATATTGAAGACCAGTTGGCTTTAGTCGCCAAACTTTGTGAAATCCGGCCATCGCCATACAAACCTACCAAACAGCTTTGTAGGTGGCGCACCAATATTGGAAGAGTAGTTTAGAGCTGTCATCACCTAACTTAGTCTAATCCCGCTAGGACCATATAAACCAAACAGCGTTGTAGGTGGCGCTCTAATATAGGAAGACCAGTTTAGGGATTGTATCCACAAACTTTGTCTAAGCTAAGACCATATAAACCATACAGCATATGAGCTAACTGCAAGGAAACAATACAATAATAATAGTTTAAAACAACACTTAAAATCTATTGGATCTTTTACTACGGACCTACATTGTAAATTATTTGGTGGAATGACGGGCACTATGAGTTAACATATATAGATACAATTTTAGATCGATATTCACAGTTAGATCACGACTTAACAAATTATTTCGCATGCAATAAGGCAAGTTTTGAAATTTCTAATATACTGCTCTGCACCAATGTAAGCAAAAACGTATCCAATATACTTCGTCGGAAACAAAGAAGATTAATATACATTATACTGAAGATTTACATGGTTACAGCAATGAATTTTCGTCATTATTCAAATTAAACAAACGACCCAGACAAAAATCAAGAAAAGCAATTTATTTTTTACAATATGGTAGACATGTGATGATGAAACCCTCTAAGATCCCCAGTAATTTGATTTCTCAATGCTGAAATAAATCTGTCAACCTGTGAATTCATAAATGTCCAATATGAGATATTAAGCCCGGATCTTAAGTATTGATTAGCATTGCATAAGATGGTCCAAACATCCTGTTTTACAGATAACGTCGTTCGCACTGTCAGATATTTCAATCAAGCGCAACCGAAAAAGTTTTAGGTCAATGGTGAAAATGATTGCTGCTTTGAAGTACGTACTTCACCACCTGGAAAGGAATGTTGTAAACACGTTGATTGTTATATTATACGATCTTAATACGATCCTTGTTAGTATTATAATTGGAATAGGATGTTTATTGACAAAGCAAGAAGCATCGAGGAGAGTAAAGACTGGCCGTA
This sequence comes from Limnoperna fortunei, assembly GCA_944474755.1. NCBI lineage: Eukaryota > Metazoa > Mollusca > Bivalvia > Mytilida > Modiolidae > Limnoperna > Limnoperna fortunei. Next base: position 36,007,226 of record OX104119.1, read on the forward strand.
AAAAACGTAGGATTAAGGCATTTAATGATTTTTTTAAAGCATAGGGAATTTAATATAGAAACGCAGATAAGTTACGCTCTTGTTCCGTACTTTGTTCTTTATACTAGCGTTATTTTTGAGATCAGTTTCTATTGTTCGCCAAAAAACCTAGTCTGGACTTGAAACTCTTTTCGAAAAGAAAATAAGATTAGACTTATCATTGTTATGCCCATACACTAAAGGGAATACATCACAACATATGTTGTGATTTCAACAATTTATAATTAATCATCTTTTCACGTACTGTCCTTAACAGCACTCTCAAATTCCCAACAGCGTTCCAAGTCCAGCAAACGCTTTCATTATTAGATTTTGAATTTATATGAAAGAAGGAATCTAAAGAATTACTGTCGTCACCACACAGAGTGCAATGGCCAGACAATTATTTCTCAAGTTTAACTTAATACTAACATAACGGTTGTCAATCTTTGTTTTCTAGATTTTTTTTTACTTCTATTAATGTAGATTTTTGAGTTAAAAGCTGAGAGATGTTCCGATTAGGGCTTTCATACAAGGCCATAGAAAGCGCTATGAACAATCTTTTATCACTGGTAGGAGTCGAGTGAAGTTGAAGCATATGCCATCATTTTAGATTATTAAAAAATGCATAATTGAATAATGTTGTATGGCGGTTTGTTTGTTTGTTTGAACGGGATTTACACCGCCTTGCTATTTTATGGCGTCCAGTTTTTATTGGCTGAGGAACGTCTGAGTACCCGGTGACAACCTCCCTCCTTCGGCAGACTTACTGGCAATTTTTGTAAATTAATAATGCTATATGAAAAGAAAGGACATTTGGTATATAGAATTTTGAAATATATGAAGTTCATGTTTACATTAAACCACACAGATATTTTATAAGTGTCTTTTATTATTATTATTATTATTATTATTATTATTATTATTATTATTATTATTATTATTATTATTATTATTATTATTATTATTATTATTATTATATCAGCATTTAATTGCGCAAAAGTGTCACGCTAGAGAAGCACATTTATATTTAAAGAGAAGGTTTTGCCGTTCGATATCATCCAATACGATTTGTTAAAGCACTTCCTTTACAATATTAACGAGGAAAAGCTTTTAAGAAATACAAACTGAAAATAAAAAAAACCTGTTTCAGCAAATGGTATTTTTAGATTAATTTGTCACAAAAATCGAGAGATAAAGTTATAATGGAAGCATATTTCGGTGATATCTGAAGTCGTTGAATTCCAGTACGTCGCATATCTATAGGAGTTACTTAAATTATTTAAGCACGATATGCGGGCGTGATTAAAAATGCGAGCAAGACGTCGGTTTTTGTTTTGTTTGTTTGAATGTTGACCGCCATTTTCAGCAATTTTTCAGCTATATAATGGCGACCCGTTTTTATTGGGAGACGAAGCTTGAATACCCGGAGAAAACCAATGACCTTCGGTAGGAAAACTGGAAATAATTGTCAATTAAGAATAGCTAGGTATCAAACGGTCTGCTGGCAATTAGATAATGTGCAAATGTACTGAAAATTGTCAATAATAAAAACGTTTTTTTTATAAAGCATTCTAGTATAGTATAGTTTCATTCAATGTAAACCCGTAGTTTAACATCTATGCTGTAGGAATAGTACATTCTGTACATCAAAACAAATTCCGTGGATTCATTTCCGATTTCTTGCTATGCTAATGTTCATTCGAATTGAAATCGTAACTTTACGAAAGTTAAGAACCTCACATTGAAAAGTTTATTACATATTTAATTGCATAACCTTCGTATCTTTGAATTTTATCCTTTTTATCCACGACCATTTCTGTGCTTATTTCTTCAATGATTTGCTGGTTTATTTTATGTAATATTTCTTGATTGTTTGAGGCAAGGTCACATGTCATATTAGTTTTATAATTAATAACTGGTAATTGTTCTCTTGATAACGTGATCCGTTATTCTCCACGTTATATAACGAAATGCTGGAAATTCATTATAAGACCACAAATTAAATGTTTAATATAACTGCAGGTAAACAATGTGCGCAAATTAAAGAATGTTCAATGCTTGCGAATTGGGTTAATTATTGTACAATGAAATACGTTTTTACTATTAAAATATAAAATGGAACAATATGACACCTTTTGTTGTCCTAGATAAAAAAAGTGTGTCCTTGATTGGCATTTTGTTAAAGTACACTTCCGGTTTGACTGGAATTCAATTAGGAGACAATTTTCCGTTGACACTAAAGGAGTCCTGAATTATATATGACAAAATAACTGAGTGCCGTAGGCAGAGATAATGCCGAAAATATCTTCCAGTTTCATAATTTTCATATAAGTACTCTCAGCTGTAACTAATTTCGGAAAAAATGGCGGAAAAGTAAATAATTTAAAAAATTGATATAAGAAAACATAGGTCAACCCATTTGAAATGTGACAGATAATACAGATTTCCAATTTTGAGATCCGTATTAAAAAAGTTTAATGACGAGTGGGTAAAAATCGTCTGGTAAAATTTATTTGTTAAAAATATCGTCTGGTTGGGTGTAAACATTTTTGCGCTACTTCCTAGTTCTATGATGCTTGTCTTTTTTAATTCAATTAACTTTCAATTATGCAAAGGCCAATACAAGTCAGTCAAATGGTCATAGAACATTTATAACGGAGGATCGCCTACATTGAACACATGCTAACGTTAGGAGAAATTGAAAGGATTTTTTATGAAACAATGCTAGTTTGTCAGGCGAGGTATTAATTAAGCTGAGTTTTAATGAGTTAGTATGGTTCTTTGTAGACTACCAGTTAAACACAATTTTAATTTAGCTTTAGTCACAGGATATTAGATAAAATTAATTTAAAAAGTAACGTCAATCTGTCCATCACAATTGTAAATTAAAGACCCCTGTTTCTGTCGAAAATTTAAGAGTTATTTATAGTTATTATTCTTATAGTGCTTGCCTGCTAAAACGAAAACAGGCATGCGTGTTGTCGGCAGTAGATCCCAGCAACGTATGATGTTTCCGTTCGTATAATGACAATACACTTTTCAGAATAAGTGACTACTGAGCGCAATTTAACTAAAGACACTGTTTGCGCATGAAGCAAATTTTTAATGTATAACTTGCAATAAGTCAGCTACTTTCACGCAAGTCTGGGTTTAGGGCTTTGTGCCCGTGTGGTCTAGGAAGTCAGCCATCTACTCATTACTAATCAACGGCGCGTAAACATATGGGTTGAGAGATTTAGCGTGAATTTGGGCAACACTTGTTTGATTCCAGCCTTAATTGATAAGAATTGCCAGTTTTCCGGAGTTTTCTTAGGGTATTCCTGCTTCACACGCCAATTAAAAATTGGTAACACCAAACAACATCAAAATAAATACAAAAACGAAAGCAATGAAACAAACAAAAAAGATGAAAAACCTTTACTGTAGATATATAGATATTGTTTGATGTATTCATTGAAGGTTTTCATTATACTTGCAACAAATCCCTTTGAATTTTTTGCTATTAGAGAGATACATCTTTATCAACATTTCTAATACATCATCCTCACAAGTCAGGGTTTCTGTGTCCACATGTGTCCACGAACCCCTGACAAACTTAGCTAGGAAATTCCCGGGCCAGAAAATTTTCGTATGACGTCAATCCTTCAAAATATCAACCAATGAAATTGCATGAAAGAAGCAAGCGTTTGGCAGAAGTCATTCTTACTCATTTTTGAGTGGGAAGAAAACGTAAGGCAACTAATAAATAACGCGGTAATAACAAACTATTAACACTACTGTACAAAATGCACTGACTTTTACATGGTCTATGCAAAACATCCGTTTTGGGTTTATTAACAATCGACATCGGGATATCCCCTAACCAAGCCGCGAATGAAAGCGAGCTTTTGATTGGCTACATCAAGGTATGATGTAGCCAATCAAAATAGTGACTATGAACCCGGGAATTTCCTAGCTAAGTTTGTCAGGGGTTCGAGGATACATGTGGATACAAAACCCCTGACTTGTGAGGATATGCTAATACATGTACTATCCATTTACTTTGTACACAAGTTGATAATATAAGAAATGTTGATTTATAGGATAATTAATTGGACGGAGTGAATATCCAAAATATGATCACGAGTGCCGCATAACGCATCTGATTAAACGAGTGCGCGGAACTTGTTCCGCGCACGAGTTTAATCTGATGCTTTAAGCGGCACGAGTGATCATATTTTGGATATTCACGATGCCCAATTTATTATCCTATTTATTATATAGATCAAAATTGTTTTCGTCAAATTTTAATGCTGTTTTTAAATTTTATGAACAATATCTGTATAGTACACAATTTTGGCGGAAAAAACCTGAGAGTGAAAATAAACGATAATTTTCACATGTGATTTACCGTGATTTCTGTCACTCGGAAAATTCTATATTTCATCTCTATCTATATAATAAAGAGGTGTCTAATAGCAAAAAAACTCAAAGGGACTTGTGACATGTTAATGTTTTCATTAAATTATGCTAGACGATACATATTTATCAAATGGGCCTCGGTGGCCGAGTGGTTAAGGTAGTTCGTCTACTATTGATCACGTGATCTGTCAACACTGAGATTGCGGGTTCCAATCTCACTGCAGGCAGGGTGTACTCGACTTCAAACTTAATTGACAAGAATTGCCAGTTTTCCCACCGCACGTCATGGGTTCTCTCTCGGTTCTCCGGCTTCCTCCCTAATAAAAACTGGACGCCCCGATATAGCTGAAAAATTGCTGAATGTTGGGTTACAGCATACAGCATTCAAACAAAAAAAAAACAAAAACTATCCACTTGTGTACACATTAAATTTTGCTAGACGATAGATTAGATATTTAATATAGAATATAATATTGAATACAGTAATTTTCTATCAAATTTTGATTATTAATAAAATATATCGGAAAGTAGTCAATTACAGGATAAGAAATACCATACTTATATGATTCCATGGTATCTAACCACGATTTGTTTGTAATTTTACAAGTAAATTAAGTACCAAATAAACGTAAGATAATAAAAATAAATAGAATATTAAATGTCAAATAGCAATTAACTTTAAAATTAAAATACAAATTTGTTTTTAATTATATGCAACATAAAAACATCAGTATTCGATCGAAGAAATGTAGACCATTGTTCTATGATGCGCGATTGGGTATACTGAACGCTAATCGATATTTCAAATTACTGGAACACCGAAGAATGGGGGGGGGGGGTTGACAACAACCATCAATATTACAATTCGAGGATCTTCTATACGACATTCATAAATTACTCTTGATTAAATATTAACTATTGTACAATTTTTGCGAGAACGGAATTATTGCAACAATGACGTACGGCATCAAAGGCAAAGTATTGGATGCGAGATAGGAATTTTATTTCAAGCAAAACACGTTTCAACGCTAAAATGTTAAGAAGATTTTTGTCCAAATGACATACACTACAATATAATTAGGTTCATTAGGTATTGTTTTTTTGTTTAATAGGGCCAAGAAAACTAAATATCTTCGGATGGAAAACTGACAATATTCGTCAATTAAGCTTAGAGTCGAGCGCACCCTGCAAACAGTAGGGCTAGGACCTGAATCCCGGGTGTTGACAAGTAATCAATAGTAGATGACTAACGCTGGACGAGTGGTTAAATTTTGTTCGTCTACTATGGATCACGTAGTCTGTTAACACTGAGATTGCAGGTTAGATTCTCACTGCAGGCAGGGTGTACTCGATTCCAATCTTAATTGACAAGGATTGCCACTTTTTTTACCGCAGGGGTTTCTCCGGGTTTCCTCCCCCAATAAAAACTGTACGCCATAAAAGAGTTCACAAATTACTGAAAGTGGCGTCAAAACACCAATCAAACAAAACTAACTCGTTCCGACCACAGTATCCCATAAATAAAAACAATACTGTATTTTCCTATAGTAAGACATAGACGCTGATTGCATTTATTTACATTTCTGGCTTGTCAATCTATACTATAAAAGTTTTTTATGAGTCACCGATAGTACACTTTCCATAGTTATGTTTTTAATCCTTTCACGAACGGACAGTAGAATGTTTCATATTTTATGTTCTTTTTAGAGAGGGTGGGGCTAGATATACATTTAGTATTTCAAAACAATCCTCGAACATTGCCATTTACGTTCCTTTTTATATTATAACTGTTTTGGAATTGATTTCCCTGATAGAGGTTTGTCAGTGGGACTAGAATAGTATAGCAAGCATTCCATGGCAGTGGGTTTGTTTGTTTGTTTGTTTGTTTGCATGGCGTTTATCACTATTTTTCAGAGCTGTTGGGGAAGGAAGCCGGAGTACAGAGAGAAAAAAACCCAATCTTCGGTAGGAAAACTGTCGAGCCTTGTCAATTAAAATTGAAGTCGAGCACATCCTGCTCTGCTAGCAGTAAGAGTCGAACCGGCAGTTTTGACAGACCGCGGATCAATAGTAGATGACAACACCCCCCCCCCCCACAAGCAGGCCATTAGGAGTAGATTGAAATCCAGAGGACAAACAACTTCGATTTGACCTGACCAGATACAATTCATTCAATAGCTTAATAAATTGTTGACCAAAGACAATAGCCATGGAACATCTTGGTGATTTCAACTAATTTTTCTTACGTCAAACAGGTAGTTAAAAAATCAAAAAATTCCATAACAAAGCTAATCAACTCGTCTGAAGTTCTTGGTGTCTCTTTGACGTATGTATTGTCATCTTTGTTTTAATAATTGACTTCATGGGGATTGACGTCCGTTTCTGCTTTATCTGGTCTAATCAATTTACAGCTGGTATTTATACAGACTATAAAATTAATGTCCTCAGACGTAATAAATCGGATTACATAAACGCCCCTAACTGCCATCACGGTCAATGTTTCCTTTATTTGCTTTGAACAAATCTTGGTCTTGATGATGTTTTCTGTTAATACTTTGACATAACAGCATGAAGATTATCCTCGTCTGTGATGCGTAATTGATAACATGTTCAACTATAAAACTTCGATTCACATAGGAAGCAAACTATGCTAGAAACTTCGATCCACAAATCATGATAGAAATATATAACCTGAGCCCCCCCCCCCCCCACAAAAAAACAAACAAACAAACAAACCTTGGATCCGCACCATACCCATACCACAGACACTAAAATTCTGAGCAACCATTACCCTAGTCAAGAAAAGTGGCAATCCTTGTCCATCGCAACTTCCCGGAAGTCATTGACGTGCAGTGTTACAAAATATTGTGAATCAGTCTAACTAACTTGACTACTTGACCAAAAATTAGAATGCACCAGATAACAAATTACAGCCTCGGCCATTATAAGATCATATACACTAATGTTCATGATGTCACATATAAGAACTGCATGCTAAGACATTAATGTATCAGTATTTACTGCGAAAAAATATATTAGCATTAGCAACTAAGTATAAGATCAAAGTTCTTATATAATAAAACCAATATAAGTCTATAAACACTAATCGCTTTCTAAGGTAGTGTTTAGTTAAAATGTACAGTAGCCAATAGAAGCTATGGGTTCGGTAAACGAATGATTTTTATAATTAGCCATCTACTAATTATCATCAGCGGTTAGAGTCTTGGCGCGAGGTGTGCTCGACTCTGATAATAAGGTCAGGTGTTTTCATTAGATTATCCGGCTTCTTTCCCATAAGAGTCAAACTATCACAGCTAATAAAATTGGGAGTGACGTAAAAATCTTTCAAAAACCCCAAAACATGTGTGTGTTGCGCATGGTTGTACTTTATGCTTAAGTTTAGGAATAATTTCTATTTTGCGAGAATATGCTATTAAACGTTACTTTACTCGAACAAGACCGACCAAAACTCAGCGGTCTTAACTTTGTCTGCTGAAACTATAGGTTAGTGAAGAAGGTTAGTAGTCATATATTAATGCCATTGGGTTAAGTAGACTGAACATAAATGCATGATGTCCAGATCTCTAAACCAGAACATCACCCATGGAACCGGCGGATAGGGGAGACCCTCTCGTTGAGGGGTTGTCATGTCATTATACGGAAAGCATGACCGCGGACTGTAGTGGTTAACGTGTTTGGAGAGTGCCACGCTCCATGCACGATAAAGACCCCTTTTGTAGATTTCGAAAAAGAGTAGGCTCATTGTAGCCTCTACAAAAGGCTAAATTTTCGGCCCCTTCCCAAAACACCATACTTTTCCAGTGGCAGTCAAAATTGTATTCTCTGTGACCCATCCCACCCCCCATTTTCCGTTGATTTATTGTTTGTTAACTTGTTCCCGTCCTGAATATATCTGAAATACTGCTCGCTGGACGTAAAGCAGACATCCAATCAATCAATCACCCATGGAACCTTTTGGCAGCCAAGAACGATAACTCACATTTTGGCAATATATTTTAAACTAAATGCAATTCTATTTGATACTACAGAAAGTAATTATATTTTACGCCAAAATGAATTGCAACTAGAAATAACCCATCGGGGATTCTAAAATAGACACAAGACAGAAAAACATTCGTTCTGTTCAATACACGATTCAAAATGCAAACATGGGATTTGAATGACATATTCCGTGATAGAATCGAAGATATTAACCAACATAGCATTTGTAAATCGAACGTAATGATAGATACGAGTGAAAGATTAAACTAGATGTTGTCTTGTTGGGTTTTATAATGATAAAACATTACAACTTCGAGACAGAGCAATGGACACCATAGGTAGGTATCATTCATTTATATTTGGTACCAAGAATCTCGCGCATTCGTTGGATATTGTCGTGTTATATCACAGAAAGCCTGGTGCCGGATCATAGTGACGTGTTTGAAGAGTTTTAAGCTAATTGAAAGTTACATACCCATTTCATAGATATCGACAAGTAATAAGCTGATAGATTGTTTGTTTGAATGATGTTTAACAATTTCAGCAATTTTCAGCTACTTAATGGCGTCCAGTTTTATTTTATATCGGAGAAAACCCACGACCTACGGCAGGAAAACTGGCAGTCATTGTCAATTAACATTATAGTCGAGTACATCCTGCCTGCAGAGCCCTGAGACTCGAATCTGCGACCTCAGTGTTGACAGACCAGGTGATCAATAGCAGACGATCTACCTTGACAACTTGGCCACCGAGGCCCCCGTAAGCTAATAGGAGTCGCCACATAACACTAAATTCTCCATCCTTAAACAACCCTAATGCCTGCCTATTAATCCAAAGTATTTCCCCAATTGTTATTTATTTGTTTTCTTTATGGTTATAATAGTTTTAGTTCTGGACATAGCTTAAATACTGTGGTTTCCTTTTTATTAGTGGGGTACCAATTTTCGTCGTTTTCGTGAGTGAGAAGAAATCCACGAAATTAAAAATTCAACACATAACTTCTAGACAATCTAACATACATACTTTATGTTGTGCCTTTTCATTGAACAGTGTTGGTTTATGCACAAATACTAAAATCGATTATTTTAATTGAAGCAATGACCAATAAAACAAGTGTTTACACCTTTTATACTGATTTCTATCTTTAAATGTCACTAATTATATTATAAAGTTTCTTGCAAAATCTCCCCCCTACCCTCCTCCCTTTAGGGAATTTATTACACATGTACTATGAATTGTTATTTATCAGATTTGTTTTAATAAAGTGACATGTTTTTAATTTTGTTAATTATTTATGCGATTCCTAAACAACATCTGTTTGGTCTTTTTACTTTATGTTTTTAAACAAGAACCATCAATTAGTAATGTACAGAGTAACACTATATATGAACATCGAAAATTGTAGGAATTTACTACATTACGTTTTATATTTTTTATTATCAATGGGCGTACCACGAATTAAAGAATCCCTCGAAATGTCTTTTTTATCACGAAAATTGATTTCAACTAAAATAAATAAACCACAGTACTGTTTGTTTGGCGTTAAACAAACAACCAATCAATCTTTTAATCAGGTCTAGGAAACGGAAACAATATAAATTTACTGAAGACCAAAAAAGTGGGGAGTGATTTGTATCCAGATGGTCATCTTTACGTGACAAAAATAAGCATAGGCGGGGGAACGATGAGTTCCGAAATATTTCTATAGTGCAGTCGGCAGTTACAAATAAAAGAAATGTTTTAGTTTTGTTTATGTTCAATATATTTTCTGTCACAGCAAATTTAGCAGTTCGATTTGCAGAACAAGGATTCTTACTTATATATGAATGCGTGATAATTGATATGTAAACTGATAGATGTTAATTTACTGGTATTTTGTACAACTATTAAATGAGAGTATATCGTCTGACTTTTGTTCTATGAGCTATTACTTGTGGTGGCCTTTTTTGCCTTTTTTTCTATGAAGCATTTTCTCCACTTGATGTCCTTGATATGTGTTATAAAACAATTTACTGTAAAACAACAGTCGTAGAAAAATCCCAATTAAAAATTTGCATTTTTAGAACATATAGCTATTTTATAGAAACAAAATACAACATTTATGCTTACGCGACTTCCACTAAAATAATTGCGAATACTACAATTTGTATGTACAGTTTTCCTAATCACGTGGTTTGTATGTAGCCCGTTTTAGGCTGATCAACATGTCTATACACTGTAAAAATGGCGTTTAGACTTGGAACGTCAATAGAACATGTTTAAGTCTAAACGTGTTTAGGATTATGTTCTATCCCGAAACGTTTAACTCTAAACATATTTAGGATTTTAAACATGTTTAGAGTTAGAACACCTAAGTTTGGTACATGTTTAGAGTTAGAACACATAATTTTCATTTTTCATTAAACATGTTAAGTGTGATGTTCCTACTGAACATGTTTAGGTTTAGAACATAATGAATTACACACATATGCTGTCTTGTAAATTTATAGGTAAACATTCTTTGATTAACTTTACTCATGTGTGTAAGTCTTTTATTGTTTCTATAGGCAGAATAGATATCTACGTTTGAAATATATCATTCCTGAAGAGATGGGTAGGGTCCCGGTAGTGACCCCCCCCCCCCCCCAATTCCCTCTCTCTGTTTCACAACGTTACGTGCCCCCTTTCCTTTTAAACCCGCTACTGGCGATATGTCAAGTTTTGTCCATATTAAGTATCCAAGAACCTCAATCTTATTAAAATTAACCCACAATGACAATAACAAAAAGGGGGAGCAAGTCAGTAAAGATTTAATTTTAATTAGATTGCCTTTATTAGTCCCAGTCGTATCAACCAGAACACGCCAAAAACATTTTAATTTCTACACTTCTGTATAAATCAGGGATTATATTTATACGATCCTGTATAAAAAATTAAAATTGAACGATCCAGAAAAAGTATCGAGTTATCTCCCGGGTAGATGGCGCAATAGTTTTCTTTGTTTGAAAGTAGCCGCCAAAATGGACGTTGTTGAAAGAATTACAGACAAAATCCGTGATGAAACTTCAGCGCCGGAAACAATCCAGCTTTGTGCAGAGAATTCCTTCAGTACTTCATCGATTACTGCCTAAGAAGGTTTGTATTATCAAATAAATGCTGTCAGAATCTGAATGTCATTGAAACAAACTATAACATCATGTGCCCCGGCTATTTGTCGGCTTGCATTACACGAAATGAAAGTATAATACCACATAACACAACAATAAAGCAATATGTATGTATGACAAGAACATGCACCGTATTTAAAAATTCACTGCACACAACCGCATGAGCATGGCTGATCGTCCAGCAAGCAATATTTCAGCCACAGGGTCTTGTAAAAATAGATTTACTTGCGCTTTCGAATGATACTGGCCTGGGTCGATTTTGTTATAGTGTGGGAGAAGGGAAGAAACAGAGTCTATACCCGCCAACTTTCAAAAAATTTTTTAAAATATTACTTTACCCCTATCTACACGGGTTTGTAATTATTTCTGTTCCGAATTGAATCATCTTCATGAAAAACCCTACCTTGATGTTTCTTATGTTATTTAACTCTCAAATTTTAATAATTTCCACCAGTTTGAAACGAAACGGACAATAACCCTTGACGGAAGTGGTGACTTTAAAAATGTTAAAATGTATATGTCATGTTTTATTAGATAATGAGTGTAGCTTCCGTTAACTGATTTTATCTATATTACATTTTGTTTTTTAAGCCTATTCTTATTACTGGCTTTTTAAAAAAATATAAATTTACATTTCTTGCATAGTAAAACAAGATATGGGATGCTTATTGAAACGTTGATAAAGAATGAAAACAAGTTTTTAGTGTTTAAATTGTACTCATTTTAGATTTCATATATTTTTACAGGCTGAGGACAAAGAATTCATCAGCATGAAGAGATTTTGAGCCTGTTGAAGCAAGAAATGAAGACAAGAAAAAAGATTTTCCATTAATTTAATACAGAAGTGCAAGTAAGAATGGTTCTTTTTTGTTTTTATTTGTAACAATATTTCCTCTTATTAGTCTCCCTCCTTATGTTAAATTCTTTTTTCGATAGGATCAGTATATGACCAAATTTATATTTTTTTCTCAGTTTGGAAAAAAGTGTTGGTCTGTCTATTTTTCAGTCAGTTTGTACACACAGTGATGTCCTAATACTTAAAATACCTCTTAATTTGTTAGATTCAGTTGATTCTTTGTAAATTACTGCAATACAAGGTACATGCCTTGAAAATGGAGTAAAAATGTTTGTTTTCTTTTTTTCTGTAAATATCATTAATATTTTGCTCAAGGATAAAAACAAAGTTGCTGATAAAAGTTTGCTTGCATGTTGTTGTTAGTTTTTTATGTATCTGGCTTATTTTGTATGTTTTAAATATTTTTATTCTTTTTTAGGCAACTAACCCAAGCACTGTGAAGACAACATCTTGTCTTGCGATTGTAAGAAACGGACACAAGAAATAACACCATTTATGTGTATTGAATGATATAAAAAACATAAAAAAGGCATAGAAGATCTTATACTTTTGTTCTTTCTGGATCTCTCTTGTCCTAAGTGCTGCCAGCTATTAGGGTTCTACAAATCGCACTACTGAAAGACTGTTCACATTTCCATAGAGGCTAACTTGATAAAGTTTTAAACAAAAGAACAAGCATCAGACAATAGTGAGGACAACAATGGTCAGTGACAGAAATTAACGGTCGCCCACTCGCCCACGGCGACTAAATTGTCAGCTGGGCGATTAAAATCTTGTTTCAAAGGAGCCCAGCTGGCGACTAAATTCTCAATGAGGACCTGGGCGAGAGAAACTTGTTGATAAGGGGGCCAAACCTCTCTGACGAAGCTTTTTTTAAATAATAAAGCATTTTATTAACGTACATGTTTACCGGAAACAAAAGTTACTTAAACTGATCCCGAATTTCGAAACCCAGTCGCGAAACGCGGAATATTTCGTGTTTTTTCCGTAACAGATCGTAACTACAATCATTTTCTGTTTTCCGATATGCAATCGTCGATGTGGAAATTTGTGAAAGGGGGCAATCCTCCGGATAAAAAAAGAAAAAAGGATGACAAGGAGGAATATTATAAGGAATATGAAGCCTCTAAACGATCGAGAACGTATTTAAAAGAGTGGGAAAAGGGCCGAAGTTGGTTAATTAACACCGACGATGGGATTATTTGTTCAATTTAAGACTTGAGGGTGAGAGAGAGGGGAATGAAGCACAAGAGGTAGAGAATGAGATTCAGGTGTTAGATGAGGAGAGTGAGAAGGGTGAGACAAGTAGTGAAAGAGAAAAGGAGGACTATGTAAATAAGTTATTAGATGAAATGGAGAGAATTAAAAATAAACTGGGGCATGATGATGATGAGGAAGGGGAAACAGATTCTGAGGTAGAAAACGAACTGAATGAGGATTGTGTATATAAAAAACTTTTGTAAAAATAAAGATGTACTTAAAAATTTATTAAATTTTTGAGGGTGCGTGCCTTTTACACGAATTGTTCATTCTCAATGGTGACACCTGGGCTACTACATTTTGATCTGGGCTCCTAAATTTTAAAATGTAGGGGCCCAGGTGGCTACTGGCTAAAAAAGTTAAGTTCTGTCCCTGAATGGTGCTGAACTTGAGTAATGTACAACATACAAGTTTTGACTTTAAATTAGGTCAATATTTTTCGTATAGACCATATTTAAATGCTACAGTTATTATACATATTTTATTAATTGCAAGTTTTTATCTGTATATATATTGTAAAGAAATTTAGTTAAATGTTTCTTTTGATACTATTGTTTTGATGGTTTGTTGTCTTATGAACCAAAATTTCACATTTCATTTCAAAATCAGCTAAAAATATGAAAACTGTTGATTTAAAATATATATTAATTCTATAAACAAATACAACAAATTGAACTTTTTGAAATTTAAAACACTCCATTATTTTAAACCTACAGAAGATAACAACTTTCAAACTGGAAATAGATGCAAATGAATTCCGAATGGCTGTTAAAAATTTGCGAAAGGAGAATTTCTTATTATTTAAAGACATTTAAAAATAACTGCAATATCACTTTTCTATCAGCTGTTTTTAAAGAATTAACCTCTCAAAATATGTCATGTGATGGGGTTTACACAAATCAAATTTCTGAATAAAAAATTCAATTAATAATAATATTGATTACCAAATGAATATATTTTATTACTGTATGGTTGATACTTGCTGTAACATTTTCACAAGTATGAACTTTTTGATATGATGTGTGAATCTCACTTTTTATATTGTAATGGGTGTTAATGAGTTGTGTTTTACCCATTTAAAGTTTGTGCAAGGATTTGTTAACTGTACAAATATTTTTTCACCTTTATTGTTATATTGCCATGTTCATTGTAAAGAGCTTGCCTAATAAAAAGCAAGTCCTGTCTTGGTTTTGTTATTAGGCACCACCTTGGAATTTATTTAATTATTGGTAATCTCACCATGGATCGAATTTTTCTTTGATCCCATGGCCATACTGGAATAGCCTTTAATGTGTAAATAAATGTGTATGTGGTAGAGGTTAACATTTCATGATTCTGTTTGAATTAGATTTAAATTAGACAGTTTTACTTTCTTGTCGATATGTCCACCAACAAAGTCTGGATTTTCAATTTTTATCATTTGTCTTAAAAGTATTGTTTAATTATGCAGTTAAACTTGTCATTTGTGGGAACATGCATGAATAAGACATTGTAACCCATGTTTGATTCTCAAAAATTCATATATGGCATATATACATGGTGTTTTTGATACATTCTTTTATAGAATAAATTCTTTTTTAATCTTTTGTTTAATTTTAATACAATGTAGATTAGTTCTATTGATCATGTCTATTGCAGAAATTTACATGCTTGAAAACAACTGTAGTAACTTATACATGTACACTTAAAAATAAAATATTAGACTCAATTTAATGTTTGTGTTGCATTTTTGACATTTTAGCCAGTATGTTTGGATCTGTATGAAGAGTAATCGTAAATTCTCCAAATATTAAATGAGAGTCCTCAAACAATTTGCTGAACAGTCTGTAAATAAAAAACTAGTTTGACATAGAAGCAGGGAATGACTATACAGGAGGAAAAACCCAGGAATTGCAAGTAGAACATGTTTAGGGTTAAACATGTTCTCAATCTAAACACCAGTTAAGACCTAAACATGTTTAGGGTTAAACATGTTCTAACCCTAAACATCAATGCAAACCTAAACATGTTTAGGGTTAAACATGTGCTCAAGTGAGAACAGAAAGGGCGTTTAGGTTTATGTTTAGACTCTAAACACATTTTTTACAGTGTAGTTAATAGATAAATTCATTGGATGTTTGCTTAACATCCAGCGAGTAGTATTTCAGCTATAT
This sequence comes from Limnoperna fortunei, assembly GCA_944474755.1. Classification (NCBI taxonomy): domain Eukaryota; kingdom Metazoa; phylum Mollusca; class Bivalvia; order Mytilida; family Modiolidae; genus Limnoperna; species Limnoperna fortunei. The sequence continues at coordinate 36,023,065 of OX104119.1, forward strand.
TCAGGACGAGAACAAGTTAACAAGCAATAAATCAAAAGGATATAGGGCTGGGATGGGACATAGGGAACAAAACATTTTGACTGCCACCAGAAAGTATGTAGTAGGGGTAGAAAATTAGCCTTTTATAGAGGTGAGCCTACTCATTTTCGAAATATACAAAAGGGGTCTTTATCTTGCAAGGAGCTTGGCACGCTACAAAAACGTTACCCACTACGGTCCACGGCCAGGATTTTCGTATTAAATGTATGACCTGAAAGATTTTCGTATTATGACCAGAAAACTCCCAAACGAGAGGGTCTCCCCTAACCGCCACCCGGGGACGCGCTGTGCTGCTCTGTGGGACGTGCACTGGGAACCCTTCCAGTTTGGTTCCAGTACACTTGATAAAAGGGGTTATCGTCTGTGATACAATACATATCAATAACCATATATTTTATTTTCAAACAAATGCTCAACATGTATGTTATTGTTAAAAAAACCTGTTGTATCCTAATAAATAAAATACTATATACTCCAACATAGCTTTCAACTTCGAAATATAACTATGATCTCAAGTCCGTTTCATATAACAAATACAAAAGTTCTCTAGAAATTCGGTAGAAACTTGGCAATCCTTGTCAATTAAGACTGGAGTCAACGAGCAAACCTCAATGTTAACAACAGTAAATGAATGACTTAACCACTCGGCAACCGATCTGTTAATTGAGTAACGATGCAGTTATCTAACCATGATCTTCCACATGATTATAACTCTATGTTAGCGCCATCTGTAGGGAATGTCCTAAATTCTAATATGACGTGCATTAAAGGCTTTGAGACCACAACTGTGGTAAAAAATGATTTATCTATTAGCAACACGCGCTGAGGAGGGCGTGTTTTAAATGGCTGTTCCAATTGTAACTCCCACCGGAAAGTATTGCGTATGACGTATAAATCTTATAAATAGCAACACGCGCTATCACACGCTATCCGTTGCAATATATTGTATGTTACATTGACGGGACAGCCAGTTCATGGCGGAAATGATATTTTCTATAGGTACGAAAATATTATAAATGTACCATAACTGTCTTATTAGAATATTAATAATTCACGGAGGCTGTGATTTATCATTGTTTTACAACGGGATGACCATTTATGTCGTTTTTTTAAAATAATACGACATAAATGGTCACCCCGTTGTAAAACAATGATAAACCACAGCCTCCGTGAATTATTTCTTAAATAGCAACTATTTAATTTGTAGAACGAGATACATTAAATGTTATAAATATAAACGACTAACAGACAATTAATGAGAAAAATCATTTGTAATCATATTTTAGAATAATGAAATTCGCTGAAGACGTACATTAAGTTAGTATTTATTTATTGTATAGAGTTGTAAATTCCAGGCTTTGAAATGATAAGTGGCTGCATTCACAATGTTCTATAAAATGATTATTGCTAGTTTTTATTTTATAGTAAATTACTTTTTATACTCATGTTGTACAATTAAAATATATAAAAAAAAACGTGTCAAGAACGATTATTTGCAGCATACGAAAAGCGAAATTTAATTAGGATCATCTGCATACATTGTGTTAATATATCCAGTGCCAAGATCGACAGTCAGTTCAAGTATCAATGGTAGTCGTAATTTATAAAAGTAAAGAACTTATGAATAATTCAACACAAAGCATATTAAAAAATGCAGAAAAACGCAATTCAGTTAAAAATAATTGTGACCATCATTCAACATTTTTCTTGCGCAGCCAAGTAGAAAAAAAACGTTGAAATGATACAGACACTTGCAGACGCTTGCTTATCTGTCAACAATGCGTTTTATCAGAACTGATGATACAAACAAGTAAGAGGTTTCAAACGACATTAAGATAAAAGCCTTTGTGATAAAGTGTATTAATGGACAAACATACTTATAATAACAAACATTTACATCGATAGTTATATTCATCATAGATACATCTCAAGGTCGAAAAGGTCAAGGATTCAATATCAATAAACACTAAACTAAAAGATAAGTCAGAACAATGCAAAGTCAACAGTGAAAACAAACAAACAAACAGTACTTAACAATACAACAATTATAATCTTGCTAGGCAAACATGATGCAGGTGTCGATGTAACGCCAATCTGAATGGGCGCCAAAATTATGTACATGTACAATCCGGTCTATTGTGAAGACGTTGTAATGTATGGCAAGCCCAAAAAAGAGACTTCCTGTTTTTTTCAGATTTATAATACATCAACAATATAACATACCAGCATTTAAAAAAAACAAAACTGTGTTTTGCTTGTTTAAAGGTCGGTGACATCATCTACAATTTTACAGTCGCAAATATCCAATTTCCGGACTCCTCAAACGCGTCGCCACTAAAATTCTAAAATTCAATTTTCGATAATAAAAACACAGATAAACATTGACAATTGTTTTAAAACTTTAAAGTGCGATGGCTTTTTTATCTTCAAAACGTCAAAGTGCGATGGCCAAGCCAAAATGCGATAACGTGTTTATTGTACTTGCGTCAAAGTGCGATGGTCACACTGAATATGATAAAAAGACAAAATTAAATCATATAAGGTTAAAATGAATAAGATACAAGAACATCGTTAACACCGCAAAAAGATCTCAAACAATTCAAAGTAGAATTATTTCAAAATAAAGCCACCTCTACTATCAGGTTAGGGTTAGGATTTCAATAGACGTTAAGGTTAGGGTCAGGTTAGCATGAGGGAGCCGCCTCGACTATCAGGTTAGGGTTAGCTTTTTCATAGGTTTAGAGTTAGGGGTTAGGGTCAGGTTAGCATGGGGGAGTCGCCTCGACTATCAGGTTAGGGTTAGGGACATGTTAGTATCTGGGAGCCGCCTCGACTAACGGGTTAGCATCATGAACCCGTCAATAGCTTTTTTAATTGATGGTACATGTTTCTTTCCTTAAAATAAACATTTATGCTTAACATCTACTTATATAGATGACCATCGTTCCCAACGTATTTTAGGGTGAACAAACGCACTTTAGCGTATGGTACAGGTGCACCATCGCACTTTAGCTCGACGGAAACACCATCACACTTTAGCGTCAACAGGCATCGCACATTACCGTACATCATCGCACTTGGGCGAAAACCCCTTCGTATTTCAGCGTCAACCAACGCATTTTGGCGTGACCATCGTACTTTGGAGTCCCATCGCACTTTTGAGTCCTACACATTTAAAAGTTACATGAAATTTCTTATGGCTAAAAGTTGGAACGTATATAATACACATGACGTTTAATGTCACATGAGTATATATATAATTGTGTTTTCTTCTGATGTTACGGAATTTTCAAGGCTTCAATTAAAACAAATCTTAAAACTAGAAGATTTACGTTTGTACTAATACGACTGAACGATTGACACATATAATCGTTTAATGCTTAAAGGCACATGCAGCGTTTTGTTAGTTCCTCCTTCATTTGAAATTGCATGATATCGCCGTATTAGACAATTAACCTTTCGATGTCCTTTGAATAATGTTTGCAACAAAGAACAAATATCTTTTAAATAAAAATGCATTTCTTTCATCTTTTCAAAACATCTATTTTTTATGAACAATCATTGTTAGTAACTAGCACAAATCTAGTAATTGTCCAATCAAAACGCTCGTCTGTTTTACCACCCAGAACAAATCCTTAGCAGACACGATACTTTGATTGGATCATTTGCAAGTCAAACACTGATGCTGACATGTTTGGTTGGTCAGGTCATACTGAGTTTGGGTCTACCCATGCGACAAAGATTGTCAGGAAAAATGACCAAAAGTGTTCACGCTGAAAAGCGATCTTGGAAACAGTAAAATGAAAAACATCGACCGTATGGCGGGGGGGGGGGGGGGGCAAGATCTTTTCTGTTAACATGGTTAACGTGTTGTGGGCATTTTTACACATCTGTTAACTGTTCTTTTAATAAAGCAACAGTTAATTGTTACCATTAGTGTTATCTGTTTTCCTAAAAAAAGACATTGTTGTTAACTGTTATAAGAACATAAAAATCCCTTTAAAAGTCAGAACCCTGTTAACTGTTTTATAGATTTTTTCTCTTTTATCTGTAAATTCATTTTAGTCTTCCTTTGAAAGGAGGAATCGATGAGATTCTGCTGTTATCGGTTTTTTTTCTATTTTTGAACTACTTGTTTTCTGTTTTCTCATGTAAATTGCTGTTATCTGTTATCATTATTTTAAATTTACTGTTATCTGTTTTGGGAAAAATAAAAACTTGTCAAACCGTTAATGGACCCCGTCTAGCCCCCCCCCCCCCCCCCCAATATGTGTGTCTTTCAGTATTACCTATAATTTGTTAAAGAATTCGCTATGTGCGTGAATAATGTTACCATTCGATATCGTGATATTAGCCCCACCTAGTTGTTTATATTACGTTTGTTTAATGGTATCGTTATTTCCGCACAAAATACATTAAACATTGTGGTCATTTAATTTTTCGACGTATATTAACCGTTTACATATCATCCTCACAAGTCAGGGTTTCTGTGCCCACATGTGTCCACGAATATTTTTGTATTACGTCAATCCTTCAAAATATCAACTAATGAAATTGCTTGAAAGAAGCAAGTGTTTGGCAGTAGTCATTCTTACTCATTCTTGAGTGTGAAGAAAACGTAATGCAACTGATAAATAACGCGGTTATAACAAACTATTAACACTACTGTACAAAATACACTGATTTTCACATGGTCTACGCAGCACATCCGTTTGGTTTATTTACAATCGACATCGGGATATCCCCTAAGTCGTGAATAAAAGCGAGCTTTTGATTGGCTACATCAAAATAGTGACTTCTAGCCCGGGAATTTCCTACCTAAGTTTGTCAGGGTTTCGTGGACACATGTGGACACAGAAACACTGACTTGTGAGGATGTTTACATATCTAAATTTGTTAATTTAATACTTGGACAAAATCACAAAGACGCCATTGTTCTACAATTTAAAACTATTTTCAGCTTTTTAAGGGTTATTTTAACATCAAATATTAAAAGTAGCATTAGTAAATTTTAATTGAAAATGTCAAAATGCATATCATTACTTTTCTAGTTGTTTGACAAAAACGCAATGTTTTCTATCATCACAATACAGTAGATTTATAATAATGCATATGCTTCTGAATTTACTGTCTGACACCTTTTTGTACTTGAAATTGACAGTACAATAGAGAAACGCGACTGGTGCAAGTTATGGAGCACATATTACCCTTCTGGGAAGCACCATTATAATATATCCACAGTTAAGGATTATGTATATTGTTTTGTCGTTTTCTCGGTGTTATTGTTTGTTGAAAGGGATTTCACGCCACTTGCAGCAATTTTTTCGGCTATTTCAGTTTTTCGACAACGGAATCCATTAAGTTTGAAGTCTAGCAAACCCTGCTGGCAGTAAGGCTCGAACCCGCAATCACAGTGTTGACGACAGGCACGTGCTCAATAGTAGATGACAAACTACACTCGAGCAGCGAAGTCCATAGTCTCAGTGTGTTTTAAAAGTGTGTATATACTAGCATTGTGAAAGAGTGAAAGCGTTTCATGCTTATATATTCGTTCAGTCAGCGCTTTGACAGTCTAATAAAACTTTACAACTCTGAATTACGTTCTACACAACTTATTATTACATAGGCGTATCACCCAGAAAAATAGTGGTACAGTCAAAGATGGTACCAGTAAGAAAGTGTCCTCCCACCCCGCGAAGCTTGGTGTCTTTTACGGGTAAGTGGTGCGAAATCCTGCATTCTGGCACTAGAAGTATTGATTAAAACCGGAAATCGATTGCTGTTGTATGTTGAAGTTATTGAAAAAGAATCAGATTTATGTTGAACGTTTCAAAAATTAAAGAGTATATTTAATGGAATCGTGTTTTATTTCAATTTACCAAAAAGATGGTGCGGATTTCCGTACATGTACCAGCAATTTAAAGTGGTACGGCGGGAACCGTACCAGCCTCACCGCTTGCTACGAAAGTAAATTACATTCTACACAAGCTAGTTAAAATTCAATGTAATTAATGTTCGGTAAATGATATACAACATTTAATACGCTTTGTTTTGTTGCTTTGACATATATGTTGACGCTTATATTTTATATAAATTTCGGAACCACGTGTTCACCGTAACAAATCAGATTGTCTGATTTTAATCGGTGAAAAAATTAATATATAATGTAATTATTGATTGATATTTGTCTTTGTTTTTTACGTGATTGCTTTTTTATATTGATTTACAATTTCTTTGATTTTCTTCTTTGAAACAAATCTCGAGCTATTTTAAGTTTACCTCGTTGCTATTATATAGGCATGTTCATCAGGGCGAAATGAAAATACTCTAACATTTAATTACAGTCATTGAAATCATCGGATAGCGCTAGATATTTTTTCTGTCATTTAATGGTGTAAACACGAATCTAGTTTGTTTTTTATTCACTTTATTCTACTAAGACTGGGGATTGAGAGCACTTAAAGAAAAGGGTAAGAATAACGATAGATCAACAACAATAAAAAAAATATAGAACAGCCGGACTTCGATAGAGAGCCACTTCACCAAGAAAAAATATAACAACAATAACAGCAGAATACAAGAAGTGATTAATTCGAACCCAATAACAACAACACATATGGCTGTGGCAGTGTATGCAATGTCTGCTTATAATTCAAAACCCGTCAAGTTGCTCACCGTCATGTCCGGGAAAAGTCACATTCAGGAGGAAATCCCACATATATAACAGATGCTGTCTTTGTACATTTACTAAATAAAAACAAACCAATTAAAATGTGTGTTAGTACTGAGTTATGAAGTAACTGTCAATTCAACAGAATTTGTCGTTTATTTCTCTTTAACGCTGTAGTCTCTAGTGCGCTGAAATTTAGTTTTACAAAATCACCTTCAACAGCCAGAGTCGATAGTAACAAACATTCGCATACGAAAATTACAGTTCGTTGTTTATAAAATATATATATATGGCTAGATGAAAACTCATTTAAATATAAAAACAACTTACCTTCCTCACGGTATACACTTGCATCTGATGTATTTTCACATTCTTCCTGATCTAGCTCGAGTTGAATATCCTCTCTTGTTCGATTGTCGTACATTTGTTCGATATTCTTCACTTTACTTTTTTAATATTAATCCCAAATTAGAAAAATGGTCAGAAATGACATTCTTGATGCTCACGGATAACAGTGTAAATTTCCAACCAAGCTATTTTGTCCTTTTAGCTAACGTCTTTGTCGCTATAAAAAAAATTGCCGGAAGCTGCCAGGTCCACTTATCCAAGTGTTTCTGGTCCACTTCAAACAATAATGTTTAGAAATAAAAATGTCGCGCAATTTAAAATAAATTCACTAAACTAAGTCGCCTGCAAAATATAAAATGAAAAAAAAATCACATAAAATTGAAGTAATAATATACACACATTCTGTACGGATAAAAGAATCGTTAGCTAGTGTCACTTGTTGTATTTGCCGCTCAAAGATTTGAGAGTCAATACTTAAGAAGAATCAATATTCCGTGATAACTGTAGTATGTAATTTAATGCAGTGTAATTTGCTGTAAATTTCACAGAAGTTTTAAATCACAGCATTGGAAACTTTATTTAATACGTCTAATTGCTGACTTCTATATATCTCTTCCACGTGTTGTTAATATCGTATGCTCTGAGCTACTTCGTTCGGAACTCTTCTATTGACTGAGATTTCGACGATAAGATCCACTAATATTCTTTGTCAAAGTGATTTGATTATTTAATGTCGGTCATATATCGACAATTAACTAATTATTTACTAAATGTGATCTTTATCACTTTGTCAGCGATTTATTAATATAAACTGGTAATATAGATTTCAAAATCTTGCGTATTTATATAAACGCCACATAAAACTCCTCTTAGTCGAATAAAACTCCCCCTTTAGTCACAGAATTTCACAATATTTTCAAATAAGATACTACTGTCTCACAATTAATCCCGACAGACTTAAATCTGATATTCTATAATCTTGTTAGCACCGCTAACTCGTGCGAACTCAAATCATTAATCTGCTAGAACGTAGCCTGCAATGAAAATTAAAAATATCTTAATACATATTTTAAAAATGGCTAGGTCACCGAGTCTTCAAATAAAATAATTTGTGTCCTATAAATAGAAATATTGTCAATGCCAACGCAATTATCCGTTTAGAGATATGAACATCGGTATGTAAGTTTCAATGGACACATGAAATCTACACCCAAGATTTCTAGTTTTAATTGTGCTTAACTATTTAAGTCTTTGTGTATCGAGCTAAATTTACCACGGGTCTTAAATGCGTATAAAACGTATTAGTTATGAAAGAGATATTCGGTTTTTATAAATGTTTCCTCGTTATGCAACACTTGCAGATTGTATACCCCATTTAACCGATACAAATATTTTAATAATATAATTGCTCGTTTGGAAACGTATTTAAAATTATTCATTAAAACAAACAAAATCAAGAAATAAAATATGATAAATCAATCAATTTATTAACGTATTAAAAACTCACTGCTATTACGTGTATTTTTAGTAGTGCAAAACGCAGATAAAAGTCGGCTTTCAGATTTTTACTCCGTGTTTTATAAAATATAGCAAAGTTGACCGAATTCTCAAATCTGACTTTCAAAGAACCCCCATCACAGTCAGGTCCTCAACAGCAAAAGCAAATATTATAAATACCAAAAAGAGATAATTTATAGACACCCGGAAATATTACAAAAACGTGACTTTTATCGCCGGAATCCCGGAAGTGTTCACATAGTAACAGCGGTAATAGGTCACTATGATTAAAATAGGATCATTGTAGCTGCTACAAAAGGTTAAATTCCCAGTCCGTATCAATACTTTATACTTTTTCAGTTGCAGTCAAAATGTGCTTTCTTTTCCTCGTTGATTAATTATTTGCAAACTTGCTTTCCTATTAAATAGTGCTAAATTTCTGTTCGCTAGACGTTAAACAAACATTTTATCAACTTATTTCATATATCAGATATTTATTTTTATTATATTTTCCCGGACTAAAAAAGTATAGTAAAAGCCAGCGTGTTTTGTGAGGTTTTTTGCCAGACAAATAAAAACTGCTTACCGCATATGGTCGAGCTTATGCTCCTTTTGTAAATCCCCAAAATTATGTTTTGAAATTAACAATTATTTATTCAAAATACTCACGTTTTGAAATGTAGTGGTTATTTTCATTTTGATAGGGAAATTTTGACCTAAATTAGAACGGTAGTATAACTTATTTGCAGTTTATTTTGTGTATTCGAAACTCTTCAGGCTTTGTCGTTTTCGGTGAACGCGGGAAAGTCTCGCGGTTTGTACGAATACCATTGTACGTCACGAAAGCAGACGAACGTTTGTAAACAATATCAGATCCCTTTAGAAACAAAAATGACTGACTGACTGTGGAAAATCGTCCTGTCAACATATTATAAAATGGATGCATTTCAATATCCTGAATATTTTTAGGAAATAATTGTTGATTTCAAAATATAATTTTTGGTATCTACAAAAGAAGCATAAGCTCGACCATATGCGGTTACAAGCAATTTTTATTTGTCAGGCAAAAAACCTTCACAAAAACACGCTGAGCTTTACTATAGTAGTTTTGAGACTCAATTATGTAACTAAATAAATATCTACAGTGAAATTGACTTCCAAAATATTTTAGTTCATGTACATGCTACGTACGTAGGGTGTAATACATATTTTAAACTTTAGACCTTATAATTGCTTTTCTGTCTATGTTCAGGGTCACTAAGAGTTTAAAATATATTTTAAGACTCAAAAAGTCAATCTCAATGGACATACTGAACTTATCAATGACGCCTCTTTCAAAATTACGTAAATAAAATGAAAAGAAATATTTGTCGATAGAAAAACGAAACCAATATCTGATTTACACTAGTTTTTCCTTTTGTATAAACATATTTGTGAAAATAAAGACTTTGATTATTCTTAACAAACAGCTTGTTATCATATCAAAATCCGTTTTCGTCACTCCTGGAGCCTTTCGGTGTACGGATGTCATTTCACTCATCATCAACATGAACATCCGGGCCAGAAGTATCAATTAGTGTGAATGTTATGATCTATGATTAAAATATTCAATGAATGACAGGAAGACCATGTGAATTATTGAATATAAATGTTAACGATTTATTTTTAAATATTCAGTTCTGATGAAAACATTTTAATTTGTAAATGTATATGCTAGTAATATCATAATTATACATTCTTATCTAGAATCGCGAACGAGACTCCCACTCTAATCCTACACATTTTAAATATTTATTCCGATTTAGAAAAACAGTCAAAGCAGATACTCCAAATCATTTTGATGCACATTCACGCATGAACAGTCATAAAATATCTTTAAAAACAGCTTTAAGAATGCAAAAAACCATTGGCCTTTTAATGTTATTTTCCATATGGGGTACCCCTTTTCGATTATTAGTTCGTTGAAAGACCAAGTTACTTTAATGTTAAATAAAGAGAGATTATTTATGTTAAAGAATAGGGGATTCATTTGGTGTTATTGAAAATATAGGTTCGCATTGCTTTTCTGATTGAAAAATGAGGGTCAAAAAGGGGGAGTGTCATTTTTTTTCAAATTTCCTAGAGGTTCCCTTACGTATTCGAAATTGGATTTCTTCCTCCAAAATGTGTTTAAAACTCCTTTTTGTGTATTTTCATACCAAAGGTTGCATCTCTTTCCAAAATATAATTACTTTAACAATCATTATTGACCAATCGCGTTTAACCTGACAGTTTTTTTCACGCTTTACTTTGTGCTCATACAATGCCCATAGCGTTATGCATTAGTACATTAATACCTTGAGGCGTTATGATAAAAAACGTTGAGTCATGACTAAACATCTATAGGAAACATTAAGATGATAAACCTTTTAAATTTTGGTTATCCGTGTATTATAATTTGATTATTTTTAAGTTATTTTTACCAGATCCTATTTCCAATGCAACTGGTATATTGTTGGTACCTTTCTGAATACAGCCGAGTTACTGCTCGCTGGACGTTAATTAAGCTTTCAAGCAAATCTCTTTTTTTTACGAATATGTTCATGTCTTTTGTCATGTATTCATTTAAATGATGTTTAACGCCACTTTCAGAATGGAGTTTTCAGCTATATCTTGGCGTCCAGCTTTAATTGGGGGAGGAATTGTTTAGCAATAACATGTAGTAGGGTTTTTACAGGGAGACAAAGACGAATTACGCAATCAGAACCCATGAGGTTTGTCAGGAAAACCAGCAAATATTTTAAATTACGGATGGGTAACACGAGTCCTCGGTGGCCGAGTGGTTAAGATAGTCAGTATACTATTAATGACGTGGTCTGTCAAAACTGAGATTGCGGGTTCGAGCCTCACTGCGGGCACGACGTACTCGATTTCAATCTTTATTGACAAGGATTGCCAATTTTCCTATCGAAGGTCGGGGGTTTTCTCCAGGTAATCCGGCTTCCTCCCCTATAAACAACTTAGCGCCATGATATTGCTGAACGTGGCTTAAGGCATTCAAACAAACAAGTAAACACAATGGCAACAACTCTTTGTATAAATGTTTATAAGTTTGTTTTGTTTGTTTGTTTGAATTGGGATCTAAAGAATCTTTCAGAAAATTTTAGGCGTCCAGATTTTTTGGGGAGTCAAAACTGGAGTTCCAAGTGAAAACCACAGGAACAAACTGACAGTCCCTTTCAATTAAAGTCGAAGTATAGCACACCCTGCCTACAATAAGGCTCGAACCTCCAGGTCCTCTCTGTGTAGACATGCGGAACTGCGTAGGGCAATCGGCGATTTTGTATTAATGACGTTGTGTTGGTTTTTTACGTCGTTATACAATATTCTAATATTACGTGCTTTAAAGGCTTTGAGACCACAGCTGTGTTAAAAAAAAAAGATTTATCTATGAGCAACACACCCTGAGAATGGCGTGTTTTAAATGGCTGTTCAAATTACAAAACTGTAACTCCCACCGGAAAACTATTGCATATGACGTATAAATCTTATAAATAGGGACACGCGCTATAATTATCCGCTGCAATATATTGTGTGTTACATTGACGGAACAGCCAGTTTATGGCGGAAATGATGTTTTCTATAGGTACGAAAATATTATAAATGTACTCTGACTTATTGTCTTATTAGAATAGAAATAATTCACAGAGGCTGTGATTTATCATTGTTTTACCACGGGATGACCATTTATATGTCGTTATTTTATCCCTCGCTCTCGCTCGGGATCAAATAATACGACATGAATGGTCACCCCGTCACAGCCTCTGTGAATTATTTCTTAAATATACCATCCTTACTGTTGGGGAAAAAATCCGCAGAGTAAAGAAAATTATTACAAATTGAATGACTTCAAAATTTCAGAAGGTACAAACAAATTTATGTTGGATTTAACTAATTATATATAAGAGGAAAATAATGACGCCCTTAATATATACTGTTTTTTGTTATAATCGTTTGTATTTAGGCCGCTGCGGAAAGCACTCTAACATAATTATTAAGTGTTCCAGCTGCGAGTAGTAGGAATTTGAAAGGGAAAATATTTGCTGAAATAGATATTTGTAATCCAGTAAATAAAAAATAATTCTTGGCGTTGCCAAAATGTATAAACCCAAAGAGCCAAAATGTAGGTTAATTTGGTACATTCGTTCTTAATTGCCAACAAGTTACATACGTATTTTAGAACATTTATTGTTTTTAGTGACCCAATTTCTCTGCCAAATCACTTCTGTATTGTTTTAGCCTAATATAAAGTTTGTTTGTTTGAATGGTGTTTAACGCGACCCAGCATTTTTACAGTTACATTATTTATTGTGGGAGGAAACTGTAGAATCCGGTAAACACCGTGGCCTTCATTAGAAAACTTGCAATTTTTGTTTGTTTGTTTGAATGTTGTTAACGCTAATTTCAGCAATTTTTCAGCAATATCCAGGCGTCAAGTTTTTTTTGGTGTTACCCATAGAAAACTCCGACCTGCGGTAGCTAATGATTCTTTTCCATTTTTTGTAGCCCTACACGACGTTACTGAAGTCGGACTCAAACTCCCAACTTCGGTGTTGACACGCCGTTGATTTACAGTCGATAACTACCTTATACGGCCATTATACTGCATCAAAGTAAAAAGGAAAGACGTGCATATATCCAGATCTGACTTTTTATATGGTATGTAATGAAATGTTCCGTTTAAATGGAAATAGTTTTAAAAAGTATACTGTGTTTAAGTAAAAATGAATCGGTTATATAATTTCAATCAAACCTCTCGTATTGTCTGCGGTTATATAAACATATGAAAAGCCGTTCTTCGACTCCGACTAGTTAATTATACATACTAAACAATGGACTGACTCTGAAAGCACGTATCGCAGCAAAATTCAATGATGTGTTAAATACGATTGACAATCTATCTTAAAACCAAAAAGACCAACATGACAAGAAGGAATTATTCGATGCACAATAAATTGTTAAACATTGCAAATGTAATGCTACAATGGAAAAACTGAAAACAACCACGACGCCGGTCCTCCGAATGATAATCCAAACATCAGACGTAATACTGTCATATTCTGATTGATAGTCAAATCACTTTATAATTATATTTCGTAATAAACAAACGACAATAACGAATATATTGTCCGCAGTCCAGTTAAAGGTGTTTAGGTTATACCTCGAGATATGGAGTCGGACATCAGGATGTCTATAATGATTGATTGCCCAAACACCTTTGATATATATTGCGCAAAAACCTGTTTGTTTTTTTATATTTATTTTGAAATATTGACCAAGTTGTGAAGAGAATAAAACATGACTAAAACAGCCATGAAAAACGGGTTTACAAAGACAATAAACCACTTACATTTCTTAATTTATGTATTTAAAAAAATTTATGTATTTAAAAATTCATAAAGATGACACAAACATATATCTACAAAATTTAAGATCGCGATCTAAATCGCATTTCATCCATCTTTTGTGTTTAATTAGTACATAAGCTAGTAGAACCTTGTCATTTGGAAACTGAAATATCCTAAATTTCCTGAACAGAGGTACTGCTATAACGTTAGAAAGGAACAGCAAGTCTTATTAAATACAGAGTGTATTCTGTTATATATTCATCCAACAATTTGTACCTAATTTCCCGTATCTTTCATATTATCTGCAATGCATCCATTTCAGGTGAAAGAGAAAACAAGACATGACAAGATCTATCTTTAATGGCAGATCGAAAGACACATTTTGAGTCGTATCTAAGATGCACATCCGATTGTCCAATTTTATCTGTAATTATCAATCGTAGACATCAAATTGAATTTAAAATTTATTGATGTGAATACACATTAATGAGCGATAATCGAAGAAAAATTCCTATATACTGTGTTTATCGTACGATCATCTAAGATTATGGACAATAATATTAGGTTATGGCATAAATGTGGTTTTCTTGTCACATACTCTTTAAACTTTTATCAAAATAAAATAAATAAAAACCCAAATATTACTAATATTGCATAACAATGTTATAGATTGAAAATAGTCGAAGATTGATTGGCAATTGGGTTTTTTTTAACCATGTTCTATATTTTCATGTTTAATTTTGTTCAAGTGAAATTTAAGACTGGCCCTCCGATTTATATACATATATTTCATTTGTTGTCTGATTTATTGGATAATTAGGTATCTTTCAACTAAGGCGTCGTCACGGTGATATCGACGGTAATTGTGTATACGAATTCAATGTTGGTACGTTTTTCACGTTCGTTTTTAATTTTCCTAATTACTTAACCCTAAGTACGGACTGCTGTTAAGAAATAAACGGACTCTATTATGTATAAGAAAATCGTGGTAATAACAGCCATAGACAGGAAAATGGCCATTAGCGGTGTTAACGTTTCACATAGAAACTGTAAATTATGCAGAATTTCCATGGAATGACATGAAAGATAGAAGCAAATGGATAGCAGTATAAAAAGAAATGTTTGTCAAACGAGAGTCGGGTTAATTATCAAAAGCTATTTCTATAGTAGAAAAATATAAAGGAAAACTATATAAATTTAGACACGGTATCAAAATCTGTGTCTGCTGATTACAAAAGTGCAGACGACATAATTTCATGCTGTTTGTTGATATATAGAACAAATAGTGACGTAATTATTGTTTTTTTTTAAATTCTGTTTAGAGTTATTTACTTCTGAAATTATTGTTGTGAAAGTATATAACATTTCTTAAACACCCGATGGATATATTTAACTCGACAGTTGTCTGTTGTAGTCTGTACGCGAAGAATGCTGCTCGTTCGATGATGGAATTAGCGTGGATGCAATAGACCCCATACCTAAGACTAGGCTTTAGATCTCATGCCTTAGACCATACTTTGGATCCCATACCTAAGATCAGACTTTAGATCTCACACCCAATACCAGGCTTTTGATCCCATACATAAGACTAGGCTTTAGATATTATACCTAAGACCAGCCTCCAGATCCTACACCTAAGACCTTGCTTTAGATCCCATGCCGAAAACCAGATTTTAAATCCAATGCCTAAACCAGGCTTAAGATCTCACACCTAAGACCAGGCTTTAGATTCCATACTTAAGACTAGGCTTTAGATCGCATACCTAAGACCAGACTTTATATCCCATACTAAAGACCAGGCTTATAACTAATATTATACCTAAGACCACACTTAAGATTCTATACCTAAGATCAGGCTTTAGATCCTACACTTAAGACAAGGCTTTAGTTTTTATAACTAAGATCAGACTTTAAGATTCTATACCTAAGATCGGGCTTTCGATCCCACACTTTAGAGCAGGCTTTAGATCCCATGACTAAGCCCAGCCTTAATCTCCCACCCTTAAGACAAGGCCTCAGATCTCACACTTTAGACCCAATACCTAAGATAAGGGTCTAAACCCATACCTATGACCTATCTTTAGATCCTATACCTAAGACCAGGCTTTAAACCCATACCTAAGACCAGGCTTTAAACCCATACCTAAGAACAGGCTTTAGATTCCATACGCAAAACTATGCTTTAGATCTTATAACTTAGACCACACTTTAAGATTCTATACCTAAGGTCAGGCATTAGATCCCATACCTAAGACCAGGCATTAGATCCCATACCTAAGACCAGGCTTTAGATCCCATACCTAAGACCAGGCTTTAGATCTTATAACTAAGACCACACTTTAAGACTTTAAGATTCTATACCTAACATCAAGCTTTAGATCCAACACTTAAGACCAGGCTTCAGATCCCATACCTAAGACTAGTCCTAAGATCATAAGAATCTAACACAATATATTAACAAAACAGCAGTCTTACTAACTGGTCTGTTGGATAAATCACGTGATAAATATATAAAAGATAGTTATTAGATATCAAGAGTATAAGATTTACCGCCAGACGCATGTTTCTTCCATTTAAGTATCATCAGTGGCGCTAAAAACACATTTGAAGGCCACAATAACTAAAATATTGAAGAATTTTATCGCAAATTTTTTTTTACTTATGCGAAGTACAAGGCCACATTCGGAACAGAAAAATCATAGAATTCAAACCAGCTGCTCGATTTCAAGGCCTTACATATAAATAATATAATGTCTTTATCAATGAATTATGTAAAGTTTAATATTTAATATAAATAAAATCATACATCATAATTAATTTGACAGCACCACACTTATAAAACTATAAATAAATGTTTTTCATTTAAAATATCCTCCAAATACTTCTTTTTTTCCGTTTGATGAAAAAATATCATTGATTGTATCATCCATTATACTTCGGCATAACGTTAGTAAGTGGATAACTTTGATAAACGTGCGCATGCTCCTCGTTGTACATGTCATCATTGATTTCTACTTCCCAAGAAATAAAAAAAGAATTTACGAAGCTTTTATCAAGCCATTTTCTTGTTTCGACAGCTGATGATAAGTTAACAATTTTATTATTTTTTTGTTGCAAACTGCTACTAAAATAGCAATAATTATACATTAGTGATTAATTGTTCGACAATGCTTTTTTGTTACATTCTGAAGTGTTAATTTTTCTGACTGCGCGATAAGGAAGACAAGGGTTTTTACTCTGTTCCCGTATAAAATTCGATTGTGCATGATACTATTATTTTCCGTATCTTGGAATTGGGGATATATTTTTACAACAGATTGTACTATTTATATCCTTGTACAATAGAGCAAGAGATAAAATTAATTTAATGTATTCTTATTAAAGTTCCATTGCCTCCAAAAGGAAGTATACAACCGCGGCAAGTCAACGTGCACTTTAGTTTAACATTTTGTTACAGATATTTTAGAAATAGTGACCTAAAATTACCATAAAACAAGACATCTTAAACAATTTCTTGATAATACAGCATTATGTTGTGTTCATCTTTTTTTTCAAAGTGATGGATGAGTGATGAGGTGCTTCCGATCGTTTACCTCAAAGACGTCTATTAAAACGTTTAAGCGATGCAGCGAACATTGATCTACAACTTCCTGTCATTTGTACTTGTCACTAATTTAATGACGACGTAAATAAAAGTAGATTATACGACTTAAACACACGAAAAAATCATAAAACGAACAAAATCAAACGTTTCCGTAAATAATGTGTGTGAGTCATTCTGCATAAGTTTTTTAGCTGACAAATTAACAAAATACGACTCAAAAATATTCCGAAAACATATTTTAAAGGTCATTATAAAACGATAACATATTAAAGAAAACTCGTATGTTAAGTTCTTGCATTTTATCTAATTTTGATCCCAGCTTTCACCCTGGTGACTTGAAATCTAGTTTGTAAAGAATTATTTGTTACTTTAATTTTGTTAAAACTATCATTTTTTACATATTTATTATCAAACGCTAACTTGCAATGTACGGTCATTCTTTAGTTTGGACATTATCTGTGTCTATTAGATAGGGACACGTACACGTGTGGATATAGTGTTGCCATCTTTGTTACTCAACATAGGAGTAGAACGGTTGGAGCTGCTTCTACCGTAACAATAATTTCTACCGGTTCGTAATGCTGTTCAATAATTTTTTGCATCTTTTTTTGTCTTGTAAGTTTTTTTTCCCGTGAAATTTGTGATTTAAAGAAGTTATCTGAATAATAGAAAACATCTAAAATGGAGGATTTGACGCAATTTTCTTCTGACCACATGCCATAAATCCACATAGCTACGCGAGTGGAAAATCAAATTGATTTTTTTTTCAAAAAATGTATGTAAGTATATGTACTTATTTTCTTCTTTCGCGTCGATACTATGTAGACTCTCCATTGTTTAACATACGACATCCAATCAGAACGCGTGAAATAAGAAAAATAAACAAGAACGTTGCTATGTTACTATAGCAACGTTTGTTTCAGGCGTTCTGATTGGATGCCACAACGAGTAGAGATAAGAGCGCGAGAACTCATCTCACTTCGGTCATGACAACCCTAAATCGGCCATGTGCGGTACAATTGAGTATAACAATCCTATTCGTGTTATAAGATATGATTATGTACATATACATTATAATTATAAATTTAGTATGTCTGTGATTACTAAAGGGGCGGATCCAGAACATCGGGCTAGGACGGACGAAATTCGGGCAAGCGGTCTTGGACCGCAGCGGCTATGTGGGGGAGTATTTAGCGCCCAGAAGCTGGTGAGATTTAATCCATTGAGAGGGTGTTTTAACATTTTTAACACACTATCGCTCGCTCTTTCTATTCTCTCTCTGTCTTTCCTCCTTTTTGCTCACTTTCTCTTTCTATTCTCCTTTTTAGTGGAAAAAGGGGGGAGGCGAAAGTCCCCTCCGCCCCCTCTAGATCCGCCACTGTACTGCAATATTATACTGAATTTATATAACATCGAACTAGGTGTAATCAAATAAATGTACTTTGTTGAAATCAAATAAATAATTTGTCACACAAAACAAACAATGTATATCAATAACAACCATTTTTGGGTCAAAAACATGAGGAAGTACATTGTGTGTTGGTATAAATCTTTTTGTTGTATTTTTGTTATTTGATCAATTTCATCAGCTTTTTAACATCTTACTTCCGTATTTCGATTCCTATTATTTAACCATTGTTTTTACACAAGCAATACACAGAACAATGAGTAAATGAATGAACTAACATTAACTCAGTGTTTTAGGACGTAATAACGACGTGCTTCATCTTTCCATTTATTTATTTAACCATTATAAAATTATTAGGCGGGGTCTACGTGTTTGTTATAACTTTGTTATCACGTGATATACAAATACAAAAAGAAAACCTAAATTCAAGAAGATACAATTAATTGTACGTTTGATTACTTCCTTATGAAATAGATAATTCATATGAACATGTAATGTGAATATAGTAGCGGTCGTATTGCGAGTACCGCATATTATCTGATTCATGAAATTTAACTTCGAGCAATCACAGTGTGGTGATATTCAATATTTTTTCTAAAGTCGGTGAAATCACATGATTGTCATACGATGGGTAGTAACAGGCTCAGAAACGCAATTTACTCTAAGAACAATTTATTTAACGAAAGATAATTTTTTTGCAATAATCACTCCGTGACAGGAAGTTCTACTTACCAATTTCCGGACAAAACAAATATCAGCATTAGGCAGATTTTGATCACGTGATACAGAATGCTGTAGAACTCACCGTTCTTTCGATACGAGCAGTGCTCGCTATTAAATGTGATCCGGAGAAGCAGTGACCTCTAAGTTCTATGACTTGGACGAAAGTGTAAAATGCCGAAAAATTTGACAACAAAATTAAGTAGAGACCCAGAATGATTCCCAGAAGCTCACACTTTACAAATCATTTCGACTAAGAATTTAAATTCCCATAAACCATCCTTAAGCTCTTCTTGCAATAGTGCAATTGGTAAGTATAAACGTAATTAAATCTTTCATATCTTTTAAGTGTGTGCTAAATACAATTCTAACATGCAATGTTCTTCACATAGAAAAGCTTAAGTTAGGTGTAGAAGCAAGTGATTAATTAGTTGAATTATGCGTCACTTCCAGTAAGCATAATTTCAGTTGCATGCAGAGTGAATAAGTTACTGTGATTTAATACCCCTGATGATAAACCCGCTCTATAACTGAAAATAAATCCCAAAACATGGAGTGGTCATAAAAGCTACTGACAAACTTTCAGCATTTTATCATTTAAAATTGCTGATAAAGATATGACAAAAATGGTTACGAATGAACAGTCATATAGACGAGCAAAACACACTAACACACATAAACACGCACATACTGAAACAGTGTTCCCCTATCACCTATGGGAGAGTGGGTACAAGAAGTTAAAACAATTTCGACAAAGGATTGATTGATGGAGAGAAGATTTTGGATCCACAAGATGGCAAGAAGAGTTTGACATATACTTGCTCGACACAGGATGAAACCAATGTTAAGAAGGATGTATCAATGACAAGAAGATTTTCACCTTCACTGGCTCGCCAAAGGATGCATCAATGGCAAGAACATTTTGACCTTCACTGACTCGACAAAGAAAGAATCTATGGAAAGTAGGTTTTGACCTCCACTGGGTCGACAAAGGATGGATCAATGAGAAGAATATTTTGACCTACAACTGGCCCGACAAAGAAAGAATCAACGGAAAGAAGATTTTGACCTCCACTGACTCAACAAAGGATGATACAAGGTAAAGAAGATTTGACCTTCACTGGCACATGTACGTCATAAAGAGTCATGCAAGCTGGGTGGCACGTGTGAAAACGTTTTGATCATCGGTCAGGCTGTACGTATCATAAAAACCACTCCCGTATCCACCACGTTGGAACACGCTAAACAGTTCAGGGTCTTTCAAGTTCCCAGTAGAGATTAAAAAACATTGCTTCAGTTTAATATTATTTTGTAACAATACTGCGTAAAGTAGTGTAATACGAATACAAGAGTATTGTTCTTTTGAACATTTTTAAAGTAAAGTAGGGTTTTCAATGACTTTTTAATTTGGGGACAAAGACATATTGAAGTCATACAATATGATTACCTACAGGTAGCTAAAGTTATATTTTTGACAAACATCTGCAATATACACAGAGGGCAATGCAGTGTGTCTACATTTGTTACAGCCCCAGTATACTGAAATATCTGTGATAATTGTACAAATTAGATTACTGTAGATAAATTTGTAGCGTTAAACGAACATGATAGATATCTGCCAGAGATTGTGAGTCAAAATTAATATAATTTTACAGAAGCATACGTCAGTTTCAACTTTTTACTAAAAAAATTAATTTTTATAATATTTTATATTTAACTGTTATAACATGTTTACACTGCCTTCTGATACTTATCGTATTATTTGACACTATTTAACACCATTTTACAATATGCATTCGTAGGTATACAGTAAAAATTTTTAAAAAGATAAAAACTGAGACAACAGAATTAGAACAAAGAAACGTGGTAAAAAATTTTGGTTTGTTTCAATATGGATGCTAGTTTGAATTCATGTACAAGTTTTATAACCATAAATAGTTTCGACTACCTCTCGGTTAGCTGTGAAATGTGACTTTCAAAGTGCCACACTGACCAGTAGAGTAACATTTTAACAAAAAAGACACGGAGCATTTAATCAAAAAAAAATGTAAAGGTGTCTTATAATGTTAAACTGCGAACATCTTGTCAAATACCCGAAAGTTCCAGTATATTTTATTCAAGAGTTTAACCACGAAACAAAATTCTTAGACAAAACATTTCTTATTTTTAAAGTTATTACTGCACCAAATCTAATATTCTTAAAAAGAGTGGATACTTTTCCAGACTTTAAGCTAAAAAGTTCTTATGATACACAACCAATTGCAGTTACTGTGTAAACATTTTACTAAATAGTAAAGTAGCGTTTCAATAGAAAGGACGATTAAATTCGGTGCATACCTTTTAAAAACCAATTATGTATTGAATATGAAACTATAATTGCGCAAGACGAGTAATTCTGGTCTTGTTTTTATAAAATGGTTAAATATTAATATTGAAAACCATTACAAGTTTTATATATAATAAAAGGTACAGCTATTTAAATTATACTACTGATGCTATTATATTCTTATATGAAAAAGTGAAGTGATCAATGATATTGTATGTCATATTATGGATAGTAATTCATTTAAAAAGGTTATATTTAGAAAATAATCAATGTACCATTTAAACTGTAATGTGCTCCTATCAATCCGCAATTAGGATATTGAATGTCAAGTAAAATATCAAAATACTATAATTACAGTAAATTTCATAAATGTTCAACGATGCATGGCAATGTCAAAATTAACAAAACTTCTAACATTAAGAAACATTTTAGATCTATGGTTAGTATTGTCGAAGATGCCGCATCTTAAAATATGATATACACTCGTCGTCATATGTAAGGTAGCCTCGGTCGTTTGGGGGAAGGGGCCAATGTACTGTGTTATCTACTATTGATAACAAGTATATGTTTGTCACACTTAGCTTTGCCACTGCTTAAATATAATCGTGTCGTTATATTTGCGAGGCATCAGTTTTCCAATGATTAAGGTAGATAGTTATCTAGGATTGACAACATTGAATTTAGGCGTTAGAGTCTTACTGTTGATAGGGTTGGCTCGACTGTAACCTTATTTGAAAACGATTGCCAGTTTTTGCTGCAGATTCAGTTCCGGCTACCCCAAAAGTATCCATCGCCACCACCTCCCCCAAAAATTTAAATAAATAACTCGGTACAACGATAAAGCTGAAACATTGCTCAAAGGCCGTATAACCGCATGCAAAACACAAACAAAATAAAAAACAAAACCAAACAATAAACAAAACAGACCCGAAACTAAACAACCAAACCAACCTATGAAATATACGTTCAACTTAAAAACAGGAAAGAATACCTTAGAAATAAGACAATAAGTCAATGACAGGGTTAAACAAAAGAGAGGCAACGACACAACGAACAGACACACAACACAAAACTTAACATTGAATAACACAAATCCCAGTTTAAACCGGGACGTATCACTCAGATTAAAATTCGGTAGTTAGTAAGTAAGAAAAATTAAAATCACCCTTTAAGTTATCACCCGACTCAATTGTCAATTTCAATATGTAGGTCAAGATATGTAGACCTAGCTGTTTTGTGGTGTCCCTATATTCAGGTTAAATAGGGGAGACGCGATCAACAGTCACCGAACAACTCAGCAAGTAGTGGAGCACAGTTGATACCCACTTTAATGCCGACGGTATGTTGAAAAACACGTTAACCAAACATGACAAATATGTTGTTAATTAGAAAGTCAATTCTAATGATGTCAGTAGCAGACAACTTTATGATTCAGTCAGAGTCGCCCTTAACGAAATACTAGTATGAATGGTCATGCCATAAATACAAATATTTGTACCTTGGTTCGTAAGTCTTTTAGTGAAGCAAGTTTTTATCATTTGTTTTAATTTTGGTATTAGCATATTATTTGGAATACTAACACAAAGGGTTGAAAAGTAAACGTTCTAATGGCAACTGCACGAAGAAAGTGATTTAGACTGCAGGTAAGCGAAGAGATTTTTAAAATCTTTCAGTATCCATCTTTGGAGTAGCTTGTTTCACAATATCTCTGAAGCTTGGATTTAAATGCTGCCAAATAGATGTGAAATGTTTAGACAGAGTTTTAATTAAGCAATAAGCAGACACGGCAACAAAATGTGTAATGAAATCCAGTAAAAAAGGGAAGATCCAGTTTCTTACCTGTGGTTGAGATGCCAAAGGAAACCACAATGGATCTTGTATACAATTTCAATATTGTTAGGGGTCTTATCACCCATTTGGAAGAGAGTCTACGTCCTCTTCTGCAAGCTTTGTCCATTGTCTGGCATACTCATCTACTGAATTGATAAGGGTTTGAAAAAAAAATGTGTCTAGATTATTGAGCTGGACTTTTGGTCCGGTAGCAAACTCGTTTCTTTAATAGGGAAGAGTTATCAATGATGTTTAGGTCACCAGTGATAAAGTGCCCAGCATCAATATATTTGAATGTGGAATTTGCACAAGTGCAGGTAGTAGGCTTTGTCTTGATGTCTTCAATATTGCCTCTAGTTGACGATTTTGGTTGCAAACAGTGTAGTATAATAGGAACTGATTGATATTTGAAATGTGAAGGAATTTTATATTTCACTGATTTGTGATAGGATATTGCTAATTGTGTTCTATTGACGTTACACATCAACTAATCAAGCATAATAGCAACTTATACAAAATTATATTCGAATTGCATTCAGGTATATGTATTAAAATATGTGTCTTCCAAGAGAAAACATTTTTAAGTTTGAATTTATATTTATTGTTTTCTCCATTGCTTTTAAAAGTCAATCAAGTGAGGAAAGAAATTCTATTTTAGATAATAAAGCGAACATGATGGTTCATTTCACAGAAGACTTTATTGCAATAAGTAATATGCTTACTAGATAATAAGGGAACTGACATATAATGACAGCCAATTAAATTTAGATCATTTTTAAAGCTAAACTAATACTGAATATTTGTATCAAATATTGTTTCAGTAAACACATTTATTATTGGAATAGTTGGAAAATCTGATATAATTGAAAACTATCGATGCGGGCACGCCGTTCTGTGATACATTGATAATATATCTTTAAATTTCCATGTTAAGGTGACCTGATCTTACACAGGAATAACTTAATTTAAAAATAACAATCAAGTGCGTCCAATTAATACACATGAACTTACGTGAAACAATTAAGTTATAATTAGTATAATTACAAATTAAACTAGCATAATAACTACAATTATAATACAATAATACAAATGATTAGGTATTACAAATTAGAAAACGGATTAGAGGCAAACCGTTGTCAGGAAAGAATAATATCATAAGAATAAAAATAGGACATCTAATGGGCCATTTACCCCCGCCACGTTGCATTGTTTTTAATATTTATGAACATATTTTACGGAATTACAAATCGGCCTATAGTAACATCTGAGCACGATAAAAGTCTATCTCAAAAAACAATTTTTACCTCCGACCAAAAAAAAATTATATTGGCCTAACTCAAAACTACAAATGTAATTTGATCTTCATTTTATTTGATCTTCAAAACGCATAAAAGTAAACAAAATGCTATTATTTGTCTGTTCTGTTCATCTTGAAAATAGCTCACTAGATATAAAACATCAACTGATCAATCAAACATAGTTACAACCTATACAAAATATATTATATTCATGCAGCCAGGTATTCAAATATTCAATATTTTCAAGATAATACTCTTTCAAGTTTGCATTTCACATAAATAATTGATTTCATTTTTTCAACTTGCTTTATTATTCAGTGATGAAAGAAACGTTACTTACAATACATTAGTCAGTTAAATATGCAGGTGACTTTTTTTATTCTATAGCAATAGTTGAAAATGTTAGCATGCTAACGGGAAACAAGTGAACTGTCATACCATCACAAAAGGTAACCCCAGAGAACTATAAAGGGATACTTGTGTGTTAGTTTAGTACACGTGTACTAGTAAGGATGACTCAAAATGTGCGGGGTGATTTTTTTTAATAGACCTAAATTTTTAATTATGCAATTTTAGTATTACCGCCAGTTTATATTAATTGCTTAGAT
Source organism: Limnoperna fortunei (assembly GCA_944474755.1). Lineage (NCBI taxonomy): Eukaryota > Metazoa > Mollusca > Bivalvia > Mytilida > Modiolidae > Limnoperna > Limnoperna fortunei. Next base: position 36,048,800 of record OX104119.1, read on the forward strand.
GTTTGTTTTACGTCCAGCGAGCAGTATTTCAACAATAGTCAGGACGAGATTAAGTTAAAGCAACAATAAATCAATCTGGAAAAATGGACTAAAGGGCAAAAAATGTTTAAATGCTACTAAAAGTTATGGGTCACCGCTGGGGGCGGAAAATTTCGCCTTTTGTAGCGACCACAACGTGCATCTACAAAGTGTGTTTGCATCGAGCAAGGAGCGTGGCACTCTCCAAATATGTTACCCATTGTGGTCGCGGTCAGGCTTTCCGTGTTATGCCCAGATAACCCCCAACAATAAGGCGTCCATATCAACTACCTGAGGACGCGCCAGGCAGATCTGTTGGTCGAGTAATTTGAAGCCTTACAATATGCCCCAGCGAATGTATATATTTAGCTAAACCAATACTGAATGTTTTTTTATCAACGCTGTTTGATTGAAAAATGTAATATTTTCGAAGTTAGAAAATCTTATATAGCCAACAAATACCGATGCGGGCCTGCCGCTTTGTGATAATGTATCTTTAAATATCCATTATGTTAAAAACAATCTGATCTTAGTGGTGATAACCCAATTAAAAATAACAGTTAAGTTCTTCCAATAAGTATACCTGCACTAACACATGAATACAAATAACAATTTTAGTTAATATAATTCTAGCCATACAAAAACACTGACGATTTTGTTATAACTATTGAATGAAACCTTATTTATGCGTATGGATACAAATAATTTTAATGTCTGTACTATTCTGGATGTTATTTAAAAATGTTTATATTTTTGTATGTATAGCCATAAATATTTTATAATAAATATGTAGCTCTTCACCATTTTATCAATTTAGCTTTTTAAGCACCACTTATAAGTCTCGATTAGACGAATGAAGTAATTTTCATAACGCTAAAATTATAACCATCGCTTACATCCAATCGTTGGTTATATTATTGTTGGGCCCGGTGCACAAATTTAACGCTCACTTGGCTGTAAATAAAATAACAAAGGACGAAGTTTGGAATGTCTCATATATAATTATATATACCACGGTCCACCAATAAGTATACACATGAATGAAACTATTTTTAAAGTAGTATTTCAAGTGGTAATGTACTATCATATTATCACAGATATATACCAGTCAGCAAATACATATTATTTGAATAGAATAGGCCTAATTAGATAAAAGGCTAAAAATAACTTTTTCGTATTCTTGATGTATATGAAAATAATTTACGTTGTGTATATTTAAGTCTGTTTTTAAGAAATAAGTAGTTAAAATGCATTAAAAAGCATTTGCGATTTACATAAAACTTATGAGCTTATTTTAGTGAACATTAATTTGAAGATCATTGCAAGAAAGACATAAATAATTATACCTTATGTTTATTTATGTGAGAGAGAACACATTTATAGATCATCTTTCCCACAAAACTAATTACATGGTGTTTTTACGTATTACTTATATACTCTTTACAAAATCGTAAAATCTTGGTATAACTAACACATCTGTTTGGACCTAAAGAAAATTGCATCATATCAAATGACGTTGAATGAAAAATAGCAAGGAAATCGACCGTATAACTAGAGGCGAAAACTTAGAGACGATTAAGACTTAAAATGTTTGCAATGAAAACAGAAAGACTTGTTTCAAAAATTAACAAGAAATACATTTCACCATATATACAAAATGTACCATAGAAATTACAATTTTTTTATTATTATTATTATTATTATATTACATTATATACACATTTGCAACAAAAGTAACATCTCAGCTGTTTAGATGTAATATGACAGTATCATAATGTAAAGTACCTTGTTTATATTAGTTTCATTTCGTTGCTTATTTAGATTACGAAATAATTGTAAGGTCAAATGTTTGATCGTTTGAATTTTGTTTTAATGCCACTTTCAGCAATTTTTGCAGCTATATCGTGGCGTCCAGTTTTTATTAGGGGAGGAAGCCGGAATACCGGAGAAAACCCGACATTCGGTTGGAAAACTGGCCATCCTTGTCAATTAAGATTGGAGTAGAGTGCTTGGGTACACGCTTAGCTACTCTATGGTTCGACATAATGGTACCCTTCCCGCAAAACGGCGAAAAATGTAAATATATTAACAATTGTGAAAATAATATACATCTAACCAGTGATTTATATTTAACTACACAATTGAGTTTTCCTTTTGCTTTTTAGTCTATTACAGTATACAAAATTATGGCGTTATCAATTAAAGAATAAAAGACATGTAGGTATCGATATGATTGGCATCCATGTGTTCGTATTGTTTCGCCATATGTTTAGCAGAAGCACATTTGATTTATAGGCAATGTATATCATACTTTGTCTTTGACAATCAATACACATATTGCATTGAAGGAGCATATAGTGTTAGCATTAGCGAAATAGAATGGAAACAATCACTATAATTTCAGTTAAGAAGCCTCGGTGGCCAACTGGTTAAGGTAGTTTGTCTACTTTTGATCACGTAGTCTGTGAGATTGCGGGTTCGATTCTCACTGCAAGCCGGATGTATTCGTCTCCAATCTTAAGTGACAAGGATTGCCAGGTCAGGTCAGAGGTTTTCTCCGGCTTCCTCTCTCAATAAAAATTGGACGTCATGATATAGCTGATAAATTGCTGAAAGTGGCGTTAATCACTATTCAAACAAAAACAATATAATTACGGTTTATAAAAAAGGCAGGTTGTATACATCTGTCGACCAGAGTGTATGCTTGGTGAATACCACTTTATAATCTTAGGCAACTTAAATACATTAATGAAAAACCTAAGTCATTATGGCTGTCCAACAACAGTACTATGAACAAAGTCGTTTAGGTAAACATGTATAAAGGATACATTAATTCATTGAATATTCAGCGAACAGTATTTTAGCTCTATCCGGGACTCAAACAAGTTAACACATTTTAATTAAACGGGGAAAAGTGGGATACAGGGAACACAATTTTGAATGCCACTGGAAACGTATAGTTGGTGTATTGTGTGTGGGCGTATTTTTGACTATTTAGTAGCAGAAGCAAAACAAATCGTTACAGATGTTGGTTTTATTATTGTACTTTTATATACAAATTATTGTCACTCATAATTAAAAAGATTGACACATGTAGATTAATAGCTACAAATGCCTATTTAGATTACTCGGTATCAGCACATAATTATTACCTATACCAAGTTATATGAGCTACTACCAATTAGACCATATATCATTGGGTTATTTTCCACTTAAAATTTCCACTGCTAATTTTGCAGCCGAGAACACGTTAGGCAACATCAAGTTATTTTAAATTATCTAAAAACAATGGCTAATACAAAAAAAATGTTAGAGAAAGTTCGGTTGTTAAAAACAGTACTTACAAAGTTTACGGATAATGATTAGAAAACATAGAACCTTTTTTCCTAAACCCCTCATTTTTTAATAAATACTTACCTCGCACAAGTGCGTACAGTGTCAAAAAGTATTCATATTAGAGTGTACAGGAAAGTTTTGTATTTTGAACAAGTTAACAAAGTAAAAATTACAAAATGCTGAATGATGGTGTTACGAAAACCACGTAATATATGCCAGTCAACTGAAAATAAGCTAATTACTATTTTAATTTTTGTATTTTAGTGATGTATGTAATAAATATTCGTAACAAAATAATGACCAATTTTTTTGAGTGAAGAGTGAATCCCAATACGGTGAGTATAAATATTCCGGATATGGTCTCTAAAACACGCTTACCTCAATAATGTTCGTGAATAATATGTTTAGTAGATTTTGTATCCCGATTTTGCCGATTGAACATCGAAAAAACTCTTGATTTGAAAGAAGACAAAACAAAAAGTAAGAAAAAAGATATTAATAAACCACTTTCAGCCATATTATTTATTGAAAGTTTATTTAAAGCCACACATATACATATGGGTTAAGCTGAACATCAAAAGATAAAATAAACATGATTTTTTTTCCAAATAGATATGAAAGATCGTTATAATCGAATAATTTTAAATAATTATGATGAGAAAAGTAAATCTTAGTTCAACATAAATTTCAAGATAGAACAACCATAGCTACATCACATACAGTAATAAGATAATAAAGGTTTTATTACACCATTGTTTCGCGTTATAAGGAGTTAAATGGCAAATGCCAAAATATGTCATATTTATATTTGATATATAATAAAGATAACGTCATTAGCTATATAGGTATATTGTACATCGAGACAAATAAAGCGTCATTATGTAATGACATATACATTTGAATCGTTCAGACTAGGATTTGACATATGTGACTAAATCATAGTTCTTGAACTCTTGTAATAGAAACTATATTTGTAATTTTATTTCATTTATCTTCAGTGTACTACAGCATTCGAATAACTTTCTTGCGCTGCAGCCAGTTTAGGGAATTCGTAGGCAGAAAACACTTACATAAGGGTCTGAATTTACTGGCTTCATTTATAATTCGCAAAACTCAAACAGTCAAACAATCATTATATGGACGTGGCCCAACTGAATGGTTTACCCACCGACCCATCCGTCACTATTCAGACGTAATTTACGGCTAGTATTTAACAGAACAATACTTCTTTGGTATTGCAGTGTTTCTATTTTGCTTCCTTATAACATAAACAATACTGAATGCCAAACCCTCGTGGAAAAAAACTTTTTGCTTGCATTTTTTTATTTGCTTTCGTGACTTCAATAGTATTCGGACTAACCGCGAGAATTTTCCGCAGAGGGCATCACCCGAAGGATTTCGAGTAGACAACAATCGATTGCTCCTAAAGTACACTTCCGTTCTAATTAAGGTCAAATTTATGTATGGAAAATCGCCCGATCAAAATTTAAAAACCACCATATTTCGAAACGCTGAATATCTCGAGGAAATTATTGTTGATTTCAAAAAGTACCCTTCTTGATCTACAAAGGGAGCATAAGTTGAACCATTCGTGGAAACCTTTTTGCATTTGTCACGCAAAACACCCTCGCCAAAATACGTTCACTCGTAGATAAGATTGTTATATTTTCGCTTTACATAGTTATGGTTGACTAGGATTCCATTAAATATAACTTTAAGGCCTGAAGCAACATATTACAATGAGTATTTAAGTGATCTTTAGTGTCGACTGCTTATTGGCCATTAGATCTCATTAGTGGGGTTGAATTATATAAAACACGAATGTCTTAATCCAATAGTTTCAGGTTTATTTTTTTTTAAAGAGAAAAATAATCATTAATACTTAATTTATGACACAATGGTCTTCTGCTATTTCCGATGTCCCAAAAATCTCTGATTTAAACTATTAAATTCATACTCAGACAGAAAACACCTATTGCATCAGGAAATGATGGGAAAGAAATGTATTCTATCAGGAACACGATAATAAATAACAATGCAACAATATACAAAAATATGAATGCAAATATTTACAAACACACGAAGGCAAATACAACTAAATAATGTAGAAAATAGAGTTTTAGAAATCACTCAGTTGTGTATTACATCTTACGCTCGATTGGTTTTTTTTTAAAGGCGTAAATAGTTGTATTATTTTATTAAAGATCTTTACTGTATGTACATTTAACATACCGACCATAAAGTATGGTTTCCGTTTTAGTAGAGAAAAATATATACACCGTATCGTTGCACACCATATTTTGGAATAAAACGCTTTAGACAATCGTACGTATCTCACAGCCTTAAGTCTCATTGAACTATAAAGTAAAAATATAAATGAACATATGGCTGATTTCAGATGTTTCAATTAGATAATGAAATATCCTTAAACACATTTGCAGCAATTGTTTTTAAAGTGACCTAACAATTTTTGCAGTACATCCTCATGTTTCTTGTTTCTTAGCATAACACATAAGATGTGTATAAGGCTGTAAATTGATCAGCATTCTTTATAACGTAAAAAATTGAGCACTAACGTAAAACTTGAAATAGGTATCGTTAAGGATTAGACCAAAACACTCGATCATTTATGTCAGATTTTGTGACGTAACACAAGTTGTTCACGTCGCGGTAACACGGATGGTATGAAAAACGCGTTCTTTGTATATGCAAACAAAGAATATGCTTGTTGCATGACATTGTTAATGTAATGTTGCTTGGAAATTTGGCAAATTCTAAGAAGGTATTCATAACAAATAGCCTTACCTTTTGAGCCACTTCTGCGTTCTTCTAAATCTGAAAGTAAATAAATAAATAATCCTGTATCACAATAACACAACATATACATAGACTTTTTAGTAACGTCGTAGTTTTAAATTCGACGGCAAGCTAACGTATACAAATCTTCGCAGCTCACCTCAGGAATCTTATAAATTATAGATAATCCAAATAGTATCACATTCATTAGTATAAATGTTTATATAATTTACACGAACAACATTATAATAGAAGAATTATGGTTACATTTTCTGGCATAACTTTCAACACAGATAGACAATGTCTGTAGGCCTCAAGAAGAACAGATTGCATCTGTAATATCTGAAACAATTACGGGAGTGACGAAGGTTCCGCATTGGTATAAATGCAATTGTCTGAAGATAGATTATTAAAGTAGTTTATACTGGAAGTTAAATCACAGTACTGATAATGAATAGCATAACTTCTGGTAACTGCTGAACCAGTGAAAGAATTGTACGTTAGACTATATCCCAAATGTTGCCTCAACACAGCAAATTAAAACAATTATATAAAATAGTTAAATTTAGGTAAACTATCTTATCTGATTTCCTTAATTCAACACAATGCAAGCTTGTATATTTTATTAAGCTTCACCAGGGCTTGACGACACCCTATTATGTGGAGATGTAGTATTAAACCAGTTGTTTATTTATTGTTGACTCTTTTTAATAAGAATACCACCTGATGTTCTATGTAAAAATATCATGACAATGAAAAGGAAAACTGTATTGCTATTATTATTGTTGAATTTTTCACCTACTGTGTACGATGTATACAGAGGGAAAATAATGATATTATATATTTATTGCGTCGCGTATTTAAGGTTAGTTAAATAAGTATATTTATTTAAGTGATATTGTCGAAAATGAGATAGAAGCTAAGGATCCTACATATTTGAAATTACTTCAGTAGGCACCAAGGCATAATCAAAAGAACAAATTCAAGTAGGAAACTACAAAGCTATATGTATCTGTTGATTGATTGATTGATATATTGATTGATTGATTGATTGATTGATTGATTGCTTTACGTCCAGCGAAGTAAACAAACAAAAAATTGACAGAAAATGGGGTGTAGTAATAATAATAATAATACTTTATTCTAAAAGCAATACAGCTTATAGGATACAATACACAATATATAATAAATATACAACACATAGTATAATATAATATAATGCGGAGCATGGTATAAGATTAATGTCTATGAATTACGAATTTTCTCAGCAAGCGACAAATATTTTTTCCGGTTTCGATACATAAATTATGAGCATGTATACGATACTTAGTTATCACATATTTATATCTCTAATAAACAGGTCTATCTAAATAAAACTGTAAACCAAGTCTATCATATATAAATCTATACAACAAACATTTAGGTGAAGAATCAAATAAAGATTTGGGTTCAGTAATAAATTCTTCGGTAACACGTGTCTTGAATTCGTACATGAAAACATCAATATTATGAACACTTTGTTACAACCAAACATAATTAAACCCATATTTATATAAAATATCCTTATTTGGCAACACCAATTCCATTTACTATGGCGGTTTACATAACTTGCCTCTAGCATTTCTTGATAACAACTCTGTAGAATACAATTGTCAGTATTTAGCAACTTAAACCAATATTTCAGTAATTTACAATATCTATCGATATACAATGGGACTCTTCCGAGTTCATAATACACCATATAGTTATTTGTATTTTTCCTAACCTTTAAAATTTTTTTCAAAATGTTCAAATGTACATTTTCTAAATCTTGCCCTTTATGGTATCCCCATACTTCACAACCATAATTTAATACAGGTTTAATATATCAAATAAGGACAACATGGTTTCAGTGTTAAAGTAATCGTTTTGTATTTTGTTAAACAGACAAAAAAGTGCTTTTCTACCTTGATTTGACAACATTTTCTGGTTTTCATTGAAGTTACCATTGTATCTAAGAAGTACTCCCAGGTAAACAAATTCATCACAGAGTTCTATAGCATTACCATTATATACCACTTTTCGTCAGGTTTTACAATACCTCTTTGTCTAAACACTACTATTTTTGTTTTAGAAAGATTAATAAACAAATTGCGTTCATTTGAAAAGGCATTTATAACATCAATCATCTTTTGTAATTGATTAATACTCTCACTAAAAATCACAGTATCGTCTGCATACATTAAAAGATATAAATTAAGTACCTGTAGCTCATAAGGGATGCAACCTTGTGTTATAAGTTCTATTTCTAAGTCATTGACATACAATGCAGAATGTATAGATTATTTGGTAGGGGTGGAAAATGTAGCCTTTTGAAGCGGCTACAATTCGCCTACTCTTGGAAATCTTCTAAAGTGGTCTTTATTATGCAAGGAGCATGTCACTGTCCAAAAACCTCATCTACAACGGTTCGCGGTCAGGTTTTCCGTCTTATGTCCTGATCACCCGCAACGAGTCTCCCTTATCTGCCACCCGCAGACTCTGGGCTGCTCTGTGGATCATGCACTGGAAACCCTGCCAGTATGGTCCCAGCAGTAAAAATCTCAGAACAAGCAACAAACACGTACAACAAACAAAAAAGCGACACACACCCTCTGTACAAAATGGATATCAGATTATCTACATCTTGCTTCAATTTGACACCCGTCTGGTAAAATTAGATGTGTAAGGTCACCTATGACACTTATAAGGTAGACAAACAACCACACACGTGGTAAGCAACGGTTAAACGACATCCTGATAGTCCGAAGATACCTATTGTTGGGTATTTGCTATGCTATGCGAATTGTCAGCTTCCTCGTGGTAACACGGCAAATTTACTATGCAAAATAACATATATCTAAACTTGGATTTTAAGTTGACCATATGTAATGTTAACACAACCAATATTTACTCCATGAAGTTGCATTCTGTGTAATAAATTATAAAGTATTCTGCATCGAGGATTTACTGGAAAGGGTTAACAATGCGCGAGTAACAGAGCTACCAAGCGTGTAACCAGGTGGCGGATAAAGAAGGTCATAAAATAGGCGATTGACTCATGTTATAATAATGAAAGCATAACCGCGGAACGTAGTGTGTAACCGGTTTACTATAGAGAATGTGCGCGCCGATCCTTGCGCGATAACAACCGCTCAGCAGTAGGCTCATTGTAACCTCTACAAAAGGCTACATTCTCCGACAGTTCCCAGTACGCAATATGTTGTTTGTGGCACTAAATTTGTTACTCGTTGATTTATAATTTCTAAACTTGTTCTCATCCTGAATATAGCAGAACTATTGCAAGCTAGACGTCAATCAAACATTCAATCAATCACTCACTCACTCGCTATTTTTTTAATTCAAAGTCAGTTAAAGTGCGCCAATTACAAATATTGTGGTCACAGACGTATTTTGATGACCAATAGTATATTTGTTATGGGAATTTGACTTTAATTTAACTCGTAGATAATTACGTGTTGAAAAAAATAACAATTCTGTTCTGTTTGACTCATTTATTGGTCAACACTGACTAATTTTGAAGCCTACGTAGTAAAAACCATTATGTCACAAATTTGGAGTACTAAATTTATTTACAAAGAAAGAAATTTTATAGCGAAATAAATAAGTGAAATATGTTTTCTATGATAGAGAATTGTCAGAATTTGGATAAAAACACTCTGTTTTTATGTCAGTATATTTGGAAATTAAAAAAAACCAACACAGTATTTGTGTCCCATAAAATGCTGTGAATTACGTTACAATTTCATGATATTCGTATTGCAAACATATTTGATTAATACAGTAATGATTCGTGAAAGAATATGTACAAAAATGCTTTAAAATATTTATAAATCATGATTAAAAGGTGTATGAATAATTTTGGCCTAAAAACTAGTCTTTGATTTCAATTTTTATTTTTTTGCATTTAATTGTGAATTACGTTACGGTACCTTCCTCATAATAAGTATATGCTATAAGCGTCAAACACTGTGAGTAATAAACACACTGATGTTAACCATAAATGCCAAATAAACATTGTTTTTAGCTGTTAAAACATTTCTCATATATTTGCAAATGCTTATGTCCGTGAATTACGTTGCGGTGAATTACGTTACGGTATATTCAGTTAACATGCTTTAAAACTTATTTCCTAGGAACAAATTACCTGGAAACATTATTTTTTGACACCGCCTAAAATAAGGGCGTTTGTTGAAAACTAAGTTGCCAAGCGGGAGACATTTAAAACATTTTCTTGTGTAAACATTACCATCACTCGTAAGTACACATTTATTTTACAAGAACACATATTATATAGCATTAATTGTCAGCGAAAATTATTTTTAAACGACGCAATATATAATATACAGCAGAACTTTGAATATGGAATATTGATTACATTTGTATTTACGTCAAGTGAGGGCACAAAGTTTAGTGTAACGTAATTTACGTTTTGTAACGTAAATCACATGCACATTTATGTTATAGTTTGTTTCCAAAAAATGGTAAAAGTTGATAAAATGATATGAAAAAAATGTTTAAACACTAACCGAAGATAGGCATACAATTTAGAAGGAGTTAGGCATTTGGAAACGTTGACCGATACTACCAAACACCAGTTGGATATATCATTTTGTTTTAAAATGGCACTTTCATTTTAAATTTTATCTTGCTATAATTGAAAACATTTGCAAAAAATAAGTATAAATTATAATACAACACCATGACAATAAGTAGTTTAGAAAATCATGTAGTAAAGATCTATCACTCTTACTTTCTTGTGTAACGTAATTCACTATTGTGTAAAAAGACAATTGTCAATACAACAGTACTGAAAACACAACCATTTGTTCCAAAACATTTAATGGTGTGAAATGATCATAGCCCATTGTTTATCTTTAATCAAACCGTTGTGAACAGCACAATTTCATATGTGTAACTGTGGATTTTTTTAATATTTCTTCGCATTGGGAATTTAATGTGACATTTTAAAAGATTTTATGTTTTATGTGTTAATATCGTTGCAAAGATATTGCAAATCATTGTACCAAAAAAAAAATAACCATAAACCAAAAGCTCTTTTTCTATAATGGTTCCAATTTAAACATAAGATAACAAGATTGTATATATTTTATGGACTTCTGTGAATTACGTTACACATGGTACTACTACTGTAAAGTGTAATAAATATCTGTTTGATAAAATTTCAAGTCTTTTAAATTTGTTAAGTATTTTCTTTAATGGTCAACAAATGAACAGATTTATTTAAATGGTCTTTAGACTCTGAAAATAAAAGAGTATCAACATTCAAAAATAGACACTTTTTCTTTAAAGCGTCTATTTTCCTTTTTATTGTTCAAGTATCAAGGAGTTGACCGATATCTTTTAGAGTTGGTTAATGTTGGGTTTCTTAAATGTTTTATTTGGTAAATCAATCATATATCTATCATATAAATGTGTTTTATATGCAATTGTGGTTCTTTTTATGATAAAATATATTTGATATAGTTACAGTAGACAGAAGTAACGTAATTCACCATCCAAAATACCACCACATGTATATTCATGTTTTTCTTGATGTGAACTTGTTATTCAAGAGCTACCTTTTTTGTTTTCTAATTGTTCAAATATAGTTCTTACAAAATAAATACATTTGTCTTGTTTTCAAAGCCGAAAATCTTCAGCCGTTTTTCCTGTGCAAATGGCGCACTTTAACTGACTTTAATGTGTAATAAAAATGTACAATAAGAAAATATTAACTTATCAATTCAAATTAATTAATTTGAAATGAGAATCCATTTATGCCTAGCATCCGAAAAGACCCTTTGGTAGAATCATGTCAGCCGTTGCCTCTTATTGCGGAGTGCAAACAATATAGAACTACATGTAGATTACAGAAATAGTGCTTAATTATTAAATCAATCCTAATTTAAGACCATGGGAATAAACAAAACAGATATGAGCATTTATTAAATGCACTAAAAGAATGGAGAAATGATGACACAGATGATTGTTAACAATTGACAAATGAGAGCCATAAGCTATTTCCACGCAATAGTTAAATCAAACGTAAAAATGTGACTTAAAACTACAGTGTGCTACAGCGAACACATCAAAACGTTATAATTTTATATAATACGTTTACTTTAAGTCTACCTACGTTTATGTCGAGTACATACCGATGTTTAAAAAAATAAACATGCACGTTAATTCACAATTATAAAACAAAATTATGATTAAAAAAAGGATTACTCTCTCACAGATTTCCGTTCAGTGTTGTATGCAAATGATTACTAAGCGTTTTCATTATTTAAATTTAGACATTGAACCTAAGAGACAGCGTATTTATATGAAAGTCTTTTGTTCGACGTGTTAAAAAATGACACATTTAGGCTGAAATCCTGATAAGAGGATAATATGATTAAACACCTGTGACATTTGGACCCAAGTTTTATAGTTTAGGCATTACAATTATGGCTTCTACATTTCATCTACTGGTAATTATGTGGAACTAGCTATTACACTTAAAATAAACAACATAATACAATTGATGCATCTGGTATGCACATTTTGATTATGGAGAGGTCTTGGTTGATTTCAGGTACGACACGTGATTGATTAATTTGATCAGAGCAATTTGGGTTCCCTGCAACAAACATGCTATGAGAGAATTATTTCTATTCTAATAAGACAATTACGGTACATTAATAATATTTTCGTACTATAGAAATTCCGCCGTGAACTTGCTGTTCCGTCAATGTAACACACAATATATTGCAACGGATAATGATAGCGCGTGATAGCGCGTGTCGCTATTTATAAGATTTATACGTCATACGCAATAGCTTTCCGGTGGGTATTACATTTTTGTAATTGGAACAGCCATTTAAAACACGCCCTCCTCAGCGCGTGTTGCTCATAGATAAATCATTTTGTTACCACAGTTGCGGTCTCAAAGCCTTTAAAGCACGTCATATTAGAATCGTAAACTATATATATCATTTTTGTATGTTCAACATTCGTCTTGACCACGATTAAAATTGTTATTCCGTTACTTATCATTTTATACATATAAAAAATAACAATATTTACTGATGGCTTTTTAAGTTTACAGATATTATTGATGGTAATGGTAGATTTACTCTATATATGTGTATTATTACATAGACAATGAATATGGCGTTTAATATACAACATGTTTACGTCTATTTTACAGACCAGGTCAATGGTGTGGTACTCTGTGTAAAGGCTGTATGGGTTTCTTACTTAGACGATATCTGCAACGATCTATTTGTCGGTTAGTTGCTATTCAGTCGTACAGGTATCTACTGGGCCACGTACACTTCTTCATAGTATTGGCGATATACAAACCAAACGTAGCATGGTTGAATAGCAAGCTAAATATTGAAGACTAATTTAGTACTCTTATTATTTTATTATAATGCATGGAAATTTTATTGGAAAATATTGTTTTTGTACATTTTGTTGTCATTATATGACTCGAAATGCATTTTATGATATATCTTGATCCAGAAACGGCCTACACCGTGTACATCCCCATAAACGTTCATTGATTGTCGTAACTAATAGTACACTGTAATTAGAGCAGTACTAAAAGAATTATATAGACACAAAAGAAACGAAATGTCTGGAAAAGTAATTCAGATGGTCTATCGTGGGAACTTAGTTGTTAGGGTAATAATTGATCTAAAAATTTATTAGTTGGTCAGCGGTAAAACGTCGGTATTGTGAACGTTTTGCGTAATAATATTATTAACATAGAAAAGGAATAAAATTATTAATCTACCAGTCTTTTGGTTATTGTTAAAGTTTATGGAGTATCAATCAAGGATTACAAAAAAAATTTTCTCCATTAGAGAGAATAGCAAAATTATCGTTGTCCGCATTTTATCAGAGCATTTTTATAAAACATGAATAACGTGACAAAAACTTGACAGTTTAATTTTTTTTTTTGTCATTTTACATTTTTTAAAATCAACACCATACTGAAAGCGTTCTGTGTAGAAATATATTACATAACATAAATTATTTTCTTCCATTCTCTGATAAAAAATATTTTCTAGCCAATCAAACGTCAATATTCTCGTACAATTTACTTATATTTAGAAACGCAGCAAAAACGTAACAGATCAATCCACTGATAGGAATAAATATATGCCTTTAATCCTTGATGTAAAAAAATTAAGTTAAGTAATAATTAAAACTGGTATGATACAAAATAACATTGTATTATGACAATTTATTTCTTATTTTTTATTGTTTGTTTGTAAGCATGTTTTCTTTGATTTAGTCTGAATGTTTGCAAATAAACAAAACATCTTTATTGTTTGCTCCACTTGGCTTAAGTAGTAATGACTACTAGATTGTCATAATTTTTAAAAAATTATTTTGAATTCTTTGAATGTTATAGATTTACACAGCTACTACATCGTATCGAACTCTTTTTTGTGTAGCATTCATTAATGTATATTTGTATCACCAATTATTGTTTCAATCGTTTTGTATCTGAATGTAATTAAAGAAGATAAGTATTCAATATTTGAATTAGAATGATAAACCACCGAAGCAGAAATGTAGATGAATGAAGAAGTGATCTCTTATTATCTGATAAGGTCAGTAGAGCGTGAAAATGTGCTACGATGTCATGTGTTTATCAGGACCATTTTTTAATAATAACGGAGACTCGGTGGACGAGTGGTTAAGGTAGTTCGTCTACTATTGATTACTTGGTCTGTCAACACCGCGATTGCAGATTCGAGCCGGTGCATTCTACTCCAGTCTTAAGTGACAAGAATTGCCTAGTTTTTCTACCGAAGGTCGGGGGTTTTCTCCGCGGTTACTGCGGTTTCCTCTCGCAATAAAACAATGGTCGCCGTGATATAGCTGAAAAATTGCTTGAAGTGGCGTGATACAACATTCAAACAAACAAACATATAATAATAACATTTAAGATCTTGTAAACGACTAGGATTTATTGATTTATTATGGTAACAGGCAATTTAGAGTAATTGTAATTATATAAAGAAATAAGGGAGGCAAGTGTATAACTCTGAATTTAAAACACTTTCAATCTCGTAACAAGTCTAGAATATCCCCAGCCATGTTGTACTTTTAATATTCAGTAAAATATTTCTTATTTAGTCATTAGCTGATAGGTGTTTGTACTAATATATTTCAATTATAATTATAGATGACACGTTTTCATATTTTATTATGTTTTTTTGCCCAAAAAAAAACCTACACGAAGTCGGTCGTCGCATATTTATGGTTTGTCAAAGTAAATTTTCCGTTATCTTTTAATTACAGGATGCGAGGCGAAAATTTATAATCGCGAAGAGATTCTAGATACTTCTTTTATGATTTATACTTCTTTTATGATTTATTGACATGTAGTGGTCGTTAGTTTTCAAGTAGGCAGGATGAAAAGTTTGTCTTTGTCTCTTTATGGTTTCTTTGCGACTAAATTACTTTTCCTTATGTAGACTGTAGTAGGCTACTTTGCAATATATCATCTGTCAGTATTTAGGGAAAGTTTTCTTGTAATTAAAGCGCCCATTGCAGTCCGATTTTATTATAACATTTAACAGCAAGTCTTTAGCGTTATAAGCAATCCGATTACTTTTCAAAAACTGTTAAAACATTCAAGAAAAGGAAACAGTTAAGTACGAAAGAAGTAACATAAAGAAAATATTCAAGTTATTTATTAGACTTTTGTTTGTTTGTTTGTTTGTTTTTTTTTTGCTTTTTTTTTTTGTTTTTGTTTTTTTTTTTTTTTTTTTGTTTTTTTTTGTTTCTTTTTTTTGTTTTGTTTTGTGTTTTTTAACACAAAATCTATTTATTCGGATTATTCTGTTGACTGTTGTAGCTTAAAACAATGTTAATTCCTTGCTGTTGAAATGCTTTACAATGTTTTTTTTATTTTTTGGAGAATATACAGGTGATAACAGAGTTTTCATGGACAATATGACAACAAAATGTCAATCGCCTAAACATGTATGAATACCAACAATGCTTTTGACATTTCTAGTTAAAATATTTTAACTTACAAACAATCCTTAGAATTTAAGACTTTACAAACTACTGAAATGCTCTATTTATTTTATCAAATTATAGTATTTTGTGTTTATATGTATGATAAAATTACAAATCATAAAAATGCTGTTTGAAAGCCGGTCGAGATTTTTATTAGTCTCCGTTAGATAATTGACCATATCGTGCCAGAAATATAACAAACTGATAATAATTAAACATAGTACAGACTGGATGTTAACCATTATTACATACGATCATAAATCAAAGTGGTCATTGCTGAAAATCGTTATTTCTTCCATGTACTATTGTATCGAGTTCCAGATACATAAATCTGCTCTGAATGGGTTTAAATTTAAATTAATTTTGTCATGTGACTTAGTTTTCGGTGTGAGAAAACTTCCATTTTCCGAGTAGGATCATGTGATAGTTCAAGATTGCGTAGTGAAAAACAATAAATAGGCGTTACTTGCAACCATCAACTTCGCTAGCCAAGGGTTACGATCCGATACTCTTATCTTCACCCTTGGTAAGTGTAGATAGGGGGGACATGAATGTAACACTTGGCTAGCGAAGATGTGCAACCATATATTGATTAATTAAAAAAATTAATGTTAATAAATACAAGGAAGGTATTAGTTCGTTTATAACGCTAAGATAAGATATGAAATAGTATGGAACCATTCAGCAGTTTGCTCGGAAATTATGCAGAAATGAAAATATTATCATTATTTATCCTAGACCATACTGCTCGACTTGCAGCCTATCGCATCCCCGTTGGCGGATAGGGGAGACCCTTTCGTTGGGCGTTGTCGGGTCATAATACGGCCGTACGGAAAGCCTGACCGCGGACCGTAGTGGGTGACATGTTTAGAGAGTACCACGCTCCTTGCACGATAAAGACCCCTTTTGTAGATTTCGAAAAAGTGTAGGCTCATTGTAGTCTCTAAAAAGGAGACTTATTATCTGCCCTACCCAATAATTCTTTTTCAGAAGCAGGCAAAATTGTGTTCGCTATATCCCATTCCACCCCCTTTTTGATTTATTGTTTATTAACTTGTTCTCGTCTTGAATATAGCTGGAAAAGTATGGAGCATTGGGAAGGGACGGAAAATACAGCCTTTGTTAATGGGTTATTTGCCTGTTTCGACGTCTACAAGAGATGTCTTTCTTGGAGCAAAGGGCGTGGCAATCACAAAACACATCATCCCCTATCCGCTACCTGGGGGACGCACTGGACAGCTCTGCGGGTCGAGCACAGGGATCTCTTTTAGCATTATCCCAACTATTTTCTTTGAGAAATATAAACTGTTTTGTGGATTCATCACGTGATGTTTAAGTTTCATTTGAACGACAGTATTCAATTCGTCACAATATCAAAACTTAAATACAGATGTATGAAGTATGAAGTTTGTGTATGATAGATTCGTTGATGGAAGGGGTTATAAGCAACTTTGGAGATTTTTCATATATATAGTTTTTATTATGAGAGAAAGAGGAAGTAAAAACCTCAAACCTTTGTCTAGAATATTTGTTTTAATGAATATGATTGTGTGCTACAAATAACGCAAAATATTATTAGTAAAAAAACAAATATTTATTTAATATATATACATATACCCCGCATTACCAGAATCTGAGTAGTAATGCCTAATGCGCATGCCAACAATAACTTAAATCAAATTATACTTAATGTTGATTACTAGATGATAAGTAATACATAGATCATGACAATAAAAATAAACGGAAGCACGATACATCAAGTATTTCTAACCTTTTTTAAATTTCCGTTTTATGCAATGTCACATGTAAGTAACCGACAACTCAAATACTGACACTTTAAGGGACTCCCAAATATTACTTATCTCATGTATAAAGCCTTTCATAACAAAACGTTATCGATGCAAGTATACATTGTCGTTTTCCGCGGTGAAAATATTCGTTGATAACATGTATTGTGAAATCAAATATTTATCCTAAGATCGATCTATTATGCCAGGTTAGATAGGATTTTGTAAACACTCAATATGTTTTTATCTTGCAATTATTACATTTGTGTACAATACTTTATTTTATGTTTGTTTAACGCTACGTTTAGCAATATTTAGCTATATCATGGCGTCCCCTTTTTATTGGGGGGGGGGGGGGGGGATGGAGAAGGTCGAGGAGTATGAAATCTGGCAGACGAAGTAATTAAAATGTCAGTAAAGATTCCAAGGTTCATAGAATTTAATAAGCAGTGGCGGATCCAGGTGGGGGGCGTAAGCGGCGTACGCCCCCCTTTAAAAAAAGGAAAGGAAAAGAAGAGAACAGGGAGGGTAAAAACCAGCGTCAAAGGCAAAAATATAATTCCCGCTCGTCCTCGCCACAAATTAATGCATTAACGGTACCAATTCGTTTATTATTATATCTCTGTTGTATACTGTACCAAATAAAGGTTACTGAACACTATAAAAACCTTGTGTTAAATACATTCATTTTGATGCTTTGATATTTTTTTTATAAATAATATTATATCCAGTGTGACGTTGCATCTTAAATCTCCATATGTATATTTGTTATTGACACAGATGTCAAAAATGACACTAAGGCAAGGTGTAGATCATTTAAGTCCCAAGCAAAAGCAAAAACAATATTTTCCGAAATTGCTATTATATTACCCTAAAACAATACATATTGTAGATATATTTCTGCATGACAATGCAATAATTCGTTAAAACATTTAACAATGTTAAATCTATTTACATTATTTATTGATCATTCACTATTAAAAATACTGTGTAAATAATTATGTACAAGAATAGATATTGCCCAACAATACAATATCAATATTATAGACGTTTTGATCAGTTTGGATCTAATTACGTTTATTAATGACATTGTATACAATTACGATATTTTAGAATGAAATATCATTTCTTTAACATACATAACATACTTTAAGGGGCCTCAATGGCCGAGTTGTTAAGGTAGTTCGTCTCTACAATTGATCACGTGGTCTGTCAACACTAATTGGTTGCGGGTTCGATTCTCACTGCAGGCAGGGTGTACTCGACTCCCATCCTAATTCACAATGATTGCCAGTTTTCCTACCGAAGGTCGGGGGTTTTCTCCTGGTACTCCGGCTTCCTCCCCCAATAAAAAATGGACGCCATGATATAGATGGAAAATTGCGGAACGTGGCGTAAAACATCATACAAACAAACAAACAACATACGTTTACCTACACACATCCGATGTTTTTAAAAGAAAAAAGTTTTCTCTTACAGCTAAGAACAGACAACCCATGGTATACATATAACATTGCAACTAGTTGGTGCTGACGTCCGTGTTCAGTGGTGTTATGATATGTCCTTATTATGGATGTTTCTAGGGATAGTCAAAATTTTCAGCCCATCCCAATACCTAACTGAAATTTGTTCTGGTTCTGGCAAAGGTGAACATAATTTATGCCAGATTTTTGTTTGTTTGTTTGAACGTTGTTTAACACCACTTTCAGTAATTTCTCGGCTTTATTATGGTGTCCCGTTTTTATTGAAAGAGGAAGCCGGAGTACCGGAAGAGAAAACCACTGCCCTGCCGTAGATAAACTGGTAATCCTTGTCAATTTTGATAAAAGTCGAGTGCCCATTGCCCGCAGTGAGACTCGAACCTATAATCTCAATACCTTAACCACTGGGCCACCGAGGCCCTAATTTTGGATTGCAGTAGAGCAGCCTTTCAAAGAATTAGTCAGTTATTTTAAACAACAGATTTAAAAAATTTGGATGAGTTTGCACATCAATGATCGTAGCGAGGTGATAAATGGGTGGCATATTTTAAAAAAATATATTTCTTGACTGATCGAATAAAAAATCTATCGAGAGAGCTGCCATGCTTTAGACCGGTGTGTAAGTCTAGTACAACTTTAACACTTTATAACCCAAATCGCAATCACAGAAACTATAAAGCTGGTGAAGTATTTTAGCACAGTTAATATGTGTCAGCCCCATGAAGCTGTTGTATCTAATGTTGGATTTTGAGCTGTGATCGACTCCTGGCTGAATAGTCTAAGTTTTCCAGTTAAGGGTTGTCAACGGGTACTTCGGCCCCCCAAAAAATCTAGACGCTATGATACAGCTGAAAAAAACGCTGGAATGAATGTTAAATGGTAGACTCAAATAAGTTATTAAGGCAAACAAGGTGTCCCTCAAATTAAATACTGTTAAGACCTATAACACAAGTGTGTTTAAAACTATTTTATGATATTTTGAAAATAGTTGATATGCCAGTAGGTTTGGAAACTGTTATGATACCAAAACCAACGTTTAAATAGTTTTTATACAGAGACAGCGTTGGCTTTCATATAGTTACCATCTCATTCAAAATTATGAGTTATCACAACCAAGGTGCAGCTCTAACGATGAAACATCACAATAAAATATATGATAAGAAAACATGTCTGGGAATAAACAGAAGATGTTTGTATTTGTCTGTAAATTTGAGATAATTGGCAATCAATATCATGAGAGCGTTTTATAGACCTGTTGATCTGAACGTTGAAATAACTACAATTAATGCCTATCCTAAACTTTTTATTTCATAGAGGGCGTAATAATTCACACAACAAAAAGATATTATCTTTAATCATTGTAGAATTAAGTGTTAAAGATTAACTGTCACAAAATTCGTGGAAATTCGCGGTGGAATATTATTTCATAACGTAATATATATTTTTGTTTCAGTAATGCGTTTTTGTAGGTCCTACGTGTCTTCACAAACGTTACAGGCTGAGAAAACAATTTAAGTGCCATGCGTAATTACATAAATCGATTATTGTGTTTTGTTTGTTTTTGAAGTTTTTTTTTCTCTTTGTTTTGTTTTTTTTTTTTTTTGGTTAAAATTACTAATTGACTTCGGCCTATTCTTTCTCGTTAAATCTGTAGACATACATGTATTAAAACAAAAGAATTGAATGACAGTACAAAAACAGATCAGATGGCAGTTTGTTATGTTGAAACCAGAGTTGTCAGACTTCTCCTCAATTGTACTGTTAGATCTTTAAACTTTCACACCGATAATCAACATTAAGCATATTTTGATCTTACATACCGATAATCAACATTGAGCATATTTTGATCTTACATACCGATAATCAACATTGAGCATATTTTGATCTCACATACCGATAATCAACATTAAGCATATTTTGATCTTACATACCGATAATCAACATTGAGCATATTTTGATCTCACATACCGATTATCAACATTGAGAATTTTTTTATCTTTAACACCGATAATCAACATTGAAATTTTTTTATCTTACACATCGACAATCAACATTGAACATATTTTGAACTTACGCATCGACAATCAACGTTGATCATATTTTGATCTTACGCACCGACAATCGACATTGAGCATATTTTGATCTTACACACCGATAATCAACATTGAGCATATGTTGATCTTGCACACCGATAATCAACATTGAGCATATTTTGATCTTACGCACCGACAATCGACATTGAGCATATGTTGATCTTGCATACCGATAATCAACATTGAGCATATGTTGATCTTGCACACCGACAATCAACATTGAGCATATGTTGATCTTGCACACAGATAATCAACATTGAGCATATTTTGATCTTACGCACCGACAATCGACATTGAGCATACGTTGATCTTGCACACCAATAATTAACATTGAGCATATTTGGATCTTACACACCGATAATCAACATTGAGCATATGTTGATCTTGCACACCGATAATCAACATTGAGCATATTTTGATCTTACGCACCGACAATCGACATTGAGCATATGTTGATCTTGCATACCGATATTCAACATTGAGCATATGTTGATCTTGCACACCGATAATCAACTTTGAGCATATTTGGATCTTACACACCGACAATCAATATTGAGCATATTTTAATCTTAAACACCGACAATCAACATTGCGCATATTTTGATCTTATACACCGACATTCAACATTGAGCATATTTTGATCTGATAATCAACATTGAACATATTTTGATCTTACGCACCGACAATCAACATTGAGCTTATTTTTACCTTACACACCGTTAATCAACATTTTGCATATTTTGATCTTACATACCGACGATCAACATTGAGCATATTTTGATTTTAAACACCGATAATCAACACTTAGCATATTTTTACTTTCTAACATTTAATATTCTGGTAATATTTTATATAGATAATAGAAAGTTAAAATATCAAGTCCGGACAGTCGTTACTTAGAAGATAACTGTTTTTTATTTGAAAATTTGGCGACATCAAATCACCAATTGATGCCTGCAAATATTTAAATACATTACGGTTATCTCCATTCGAATGCTACGTCAATAAAAAACTCAATTAACTGACTAAAATTCCAATCTTTTATTTACCGTATATAGCGTCTGCGCTTGCGTTAATTTTTGACGGCATCAATCGGAGAATTAATGCCATGGGGCTAATTTATTCATTGACCTACTACCAAAAAAAGTATGGATTTGGTAAAAACAGATGAGAGCATTTCCTTTGCATTTATCAGCTCCCATAATGCTTTTACGTTTCTTCAATGTCTCGAGAATTGTCGAAAGTTAACATCACATTGTTCAAAATGAAAGTAAAATGTCGGAAAGTAGGGATAGTCTAGTGATGGAAATGATGGTCGCTTTATATATAGTTGAAATTTTTTTTTTTTTATTTCACCGAGAGATTAAGAAATGTACCGACAGACCCTTGTCGGAAAAGGATTTGTTTTGTGTGTGGAGAGCACTCTGACGTCCCACGCTCCAATCAAATTCTAAAAAAGCGTTGGATTCTCAGACCACTCGGCACTTATCTGATCAAAACAGAAACAAAGAGCAAGTGCACAAATACGAGGAAATAAAAGATGGATATAAATTAAAATCAAAGTCTGGATACTGGAACCAAAGCACTTTATTGTATTACTGGCTTTTGAAAAATAAATACTATTGTTTACCAATTGGGTCTGGAAGGCGAGTGTACTTGATACTTTGTCGCCGTATTTCCGACTTGAGTTTGCTATCCGCTTTTTACCGTTAATAAAAGAGTTCAATTGAGTCGGATCCGACTTCAAAATAAAGTCACTACAATGTTTAGGGTGGTATTGGATAATAAAATGACTAAGAAATTGAAACGTCGTAATGATTTCTATTCAATAAACTAGCAAACATTGCCTAAGATGAAATATTGAAATAAACTGTTGAGATTTATCTCGTATACCTAATCATACTTAGCGTTGCACATACAAATATGTATTTGAAATTTATTGTCAATAGTGAAAGACATAAGTTATTTATCAACTTGTAGGACCAGCGGAATATATCATTAATGAATTTTACGTCTTAAAAACAAATACAAAGTAATGCTTTTTTGGTTATAATATTTTGCGGTCACGTACAATTTCGCGCAACGAAACAATACATTAATAATCGTGCAAAGTTGTGGGTGCTCGCGAACATCATTGTTTACTTTCATTATGAGTTGGAATTTTCATATGTTTGATTGGCAGCTTATGTCGATTTCTGCAATGTTTTAGCTATATTATAACGAGAAGATTGTATTTCGGAATGAAGGCTAAGAACACATGGTACATGTAAACAACTAAGATTTTTAGCAAAAGAACTGGCAACCGTCTTCCATAAAGTCGAGCACACCTAGCCCGAAGTAAGATTTGAAGACCCAAAATCAGTTTTGACACGCCTGTGATCAATTGTTGGTGGCTAACAACCTTAACTACTGCCAGTTGGGATGAAATATACATACCGTGGTGTTAATATTACAATATCGCTCTCAATTAGAGATGGCATAGCAAAATAACATCTTGGATATGTAATAACCTTGTCCTTGAAATATATACGGTATATATTTTTTTAATTCGATTATTGTCTATATGACAGATCATATTTTCGTGTATTTGCGAGAATGTTTACCTCGACTGTAAAAAATCCACCTAAGAATAATATCCCTCTAAAAATGGAAGAAGGATAATAAGCATGAAATAGACCATTTGCGAGATGTACTATACCACTAGTTTAATCGCACCAAAGGATAACTCTAAACCCTAAAAAAATATCGTGCTGCAATAAGTGAGTGCTTAACGTACATCAAACTTATTTATGTTTTTCTTTTTCAATTTAATAGTGGAAATACGGTTTTAATGAATTTATAATTAATAAGTAGTGTTAACAATTATACAACGATTGATTTTGGTTGTTTTTAATATCGTTTAAGAACAGCATGGGAATCGCGGACTTCCGGTTTCGATTTGTAGTGTCAATGTCAAACGCAGCAAAATAATAGGAACTTTTAATAAATAACCAATCAAATTATGTGTTATTGCCGACAGTTAAGAGATTAATTACTTTAATAACATTTCAAATCGATGCTTAGATTGGCCAAAAACTTGAAGCTTGATCGAATGGTTGCTTTAAGTTCCATCGAATAGTATTTCAGTTACATGTCAGTACGAGAATTCATAACACACACTATCAAAAGGAAAATTATGAATATTTATTTATTTATTTATTTATTTATTTATTTATTTATTTATTTATTTATTTATTTATTTATTTATTTATTTATTTATTTATTTATTTATTTAACATAAACCCTGACGGTCATGACGGTTCAGCAAATACAAAAGAACTTACAAACAGAAACACATAGAGAACAAAATGATTGAACATGTAAATGAATTATATATAGTTATAACAGATACTAGTGACCAGTGTGGACCTTATTTTCGCAATTCAATAGATTGCTTTATGTAGTCGACAACCCTGGGCAAGATATCTGGTATAGGGTCAAGAACAATTTTAAGTCTCTCTATTGAACTAAGCTGGTTAAAATTGGGATAACATATTATGAAAGATATGCTGTTCAACTGCCACTAAAAAATGAAGAGGTAAAAAAGGACGGAGAATTTATTCCTTTGTAGGTCTACAATATGTCCAGGCTTTTTTTTAAATTGACAAAGTGGAACATTTTGTAAAAGAATCGTAACCCTCTCAAAACACCATTACTCGCTGTGATCCCCGCCCAGTTTCTTCGTATTGTAAGCTGACAACCTTCATCCCCCTTACAAAATGAGATGCATTCCTTATCCGCCACCTAGCGGAGGCACTTGACACAGTCTTGTATTACAGTATTAACCATGTTTTGTGAAAAAATCATGAATTCTTTAGTTTGGCAAACAGGTATATCCTTGAAGAAAAAAATATGGAATAAGAAATCGTTATGACTTTTAACGCCGTACAAATCCTGCTTTTGTAGCCTACAAGGTTGATTTCTAGTAGATGATATATAAACATACTCTAGTGTAATTGTTTTAAGTACTTTTGAGATATATTGGGAAACATTGAACTGCATGTACCTAGTCGATTTTTGTGAAAAATATTAAACCAAATTATTTTTTACCAAAGTCATGGCTAAGTCTGTATTGCATGTTAAGAATTGTTACATCGATTTTACAGACTCATATATTAGGTGGACAACATCACGCAGTCTTTGCTTATGTCAGTGTAACGGGCTGGTATTGGGTGGACAATATCGATCACGAATGCTTTGCCTACGTTAGTTACAGGCTGGTACTGGGTTGACAATAATATCACGCATGTTTTACCTACGTCAGTTACAGACTCTTATTGGGTGGACAATATCACGCAAGTTTTCCAGACATACACGTGTTATCTAAATTTTGTTATTTTAAGTTTTGGCATTGTGTTTGGGGAACCTTGAAAATTTTAAAACGAAGTGAAAGATTGTTATGGCTTTTAACGTCAACAAATCTTGCTAATTTAGCATTCCAGAAAAAAGAAATATTGCAAAACACTAAGAAACATTTGCTTGTACGCCATTGTGTCACATTTTTAAGTTTTTCGTTCTCATGTAATAAACAACAAAATGTGATTGGGAAATTAACCAAACAATGTAAACATTTCTATACTGATAAACAAGTTTTATTTATTTACATTTATGTAAGTAGAACGTTTGATACAGTTCATTAATTGCACACAAAAAAATTATTTTAAAAGCAAGTGTTGCAAGGCGAGGGAGTACCGCAGAATTTGACAGATATAAGCAAATGTATATTAACCATAATTTGTACATAAAAATTGAACAATTATATCTGACTGATTTTCAATATAGAATTTTTTCAGCTAAATCATGGGGTTCAGTTTTTATAAGGAAAGAAAGCCCGAGTGCATGGTAAAAAATCGATTTTCTTCACGCAAACCGTATCAATTAATGTTTAAGTCGGAGCCTGAATGGCTCGAACAAGTATTCACAGCGCCTGTGGTCCATGAATAGAATGACTACATAGACAATTCGAACATTATGACCCAAAAAAACAACATATTCTTAAATAACACAATATTGTCAATTGCTTCGACGTTCTTTGACTTTTAATTTGATATTTAAAAAATAAGTCTGGCCCCATCCTGATTTCGGACCATAGTGGGTTTGACATCACCTCGCTTCTTGCACATTAGAGATCCCTTTTGTTGATGCTGAAAGAATGAGCGATTAGTACCCCCTACAAAAACGCAAAATGATCTTTCCCTGCCCAACTTCCGGTAGTCAAAATTTCTTTTTCATTAAGCCATCCAACATCCTTTGTTTAACAACATGTTATCATCCTGTATATTCCTAAATTCCCGCTAATTAGACCATGCCATAAATTTAGCCTAAATGTTATTTTTTAAGTCAAATTAAATTTAAAAGCCCGTTTTCTAAAACAAAAATGTTGTGTTCTGTTTTACTATATAATATATCTAAGTAAACTGTTTCTATCTATTTCATTTCTTATTTATTTATGTTGCAAATTCGTACAAGAGATAATCTAAATTAAACAACAACATTTGTATTACGTTAAAATGCATGCACATAATCATATATTTATAAAGAGATAACAAGTTCAGTGCGACAACGAAGAAATTCTCAAGAATTCTCAAGAGTTTAAAAAGTTAAAACAAATAAAACTTAACAATCGTTACTTAGGCCTAGAAAAATATTGAACGCGAAAACATATCACGTTTGTCGACGTATTCAAGATTTTAACATTTTAAAAAATATTTATACATAGGGACCAATTTTTAAAGTTTTTTTATCCTGATATGTCACAGTAAAAATAAATCAGCAACAGAATTTTAAAGGTCCAAACGGACACATAACTAGTTTATTATGAAAATGTTAATAAGTAAATTTCTACTTACTGTATGTATATCTTCCTCTACAGTCTATTGATCTTGGGTTAATAGGACAGAGATACTTGTTATCAAAAAATAAGCTATTTAAAAATTTCTATGTATAAATATAGAAACATAAATTGAGATTTTGGTCAATATATAGTTTAAATACATATATCACATAGATAAAATTACTTACCTTTAATAAAAATACACAATTGATAGTATACGCTACTGTATCTATGTATACCATCCGTCATAACAGGAAAATGTAAGTGATATTTTGTCTGCCTATAAGATTATATTCCAATTTCGAATTATATTCACGTTTCTGGACTGACTTTGATGAGCTTATGAAATCTGACAATGCTTGTTAACCTAATTCAACCATCTGATTACGGATGATATATTCGGCGTTGTTCCGGACTTGTATCGTTTTTGGCATATTATGTATGTTTTGTTACGGCTGGGTTAGCTTTAATGAAGCTTCTGTTGAGACAACGATAATTAGGGATACATTTATGCTGTCTCGGCTTACCTAATTTTTGACAGACATCACTAATAATAGCAATTGTAACATGTGAGTAATAGAAAACGAAGGAAGCTTGGTGAACGTTATTATTTACAAAGTTTTAAGTCACGATTTAATGTTACTTGTTGAATATATTTAAATTGTCTGTAAAAATCTGCCGTCGTTTCAATAGAACTGTATTGTTTAAATTTAAATGTAAAGTCTGTGAATATTAATCTTTAAGTAAGATTATTTAAGTTAAATATAAAGGTTCGAAAACTACCAAAGTTGAAATCCTAAATAAAAAAATATCCACCAAGCTTATAAAGAAAGTGTCATTTTTAAAAGGGGTGAATTATTTGCAAGATAAATCAAGAAGCAGTTTGTGAAATCAAAGTCTATTAGTTATCATGCTATTTTAATGCTTTTATTGGTTGCAGCTGCATCTTAAAAAGATAACGATACTAAACAGTGACAATAAACCAGTTTAAATTCAGTTTATGGCCTTTGTTTGAAAAATGTTAAAAAAAACCAAAATGATTAAATTTTTGCGCATTTGGTTTCAACAGATTATTTAAAAGGGACCATCGTGCCTTTTTATATTAGAAATTGAAATCGTCTCGATGATAATAATTAAAAGTTCTATTTATAGATACAACAGTTTCGTTAAACAGTTGAACCGTTACCGTCTTTTTGGTAATTTATTTGTAAAATGTGTTAATATTCACGTTTTAGAAATCATGTTACGTCTAGAGTTCTCACGGCTGTTCGCAAATATTATTTTAATAAAGTTCACATTTAATAAATATTAACAATAAATAACCACAACAAAAAATAAAAAAATATAAATTGTTGTTTAATGACTTTACAAATGATTGCTTTAAAATAAACATGGTCCTGATATAGGTAATACGAGTAAGATTGACTTATCTACATATGCACCATGTGCTGTTAATTGAAACTAATACTACTAAGTTTTAAAATAAAAATTTAATCAGCTGGAAGTTGTTTGGTCGTTAAACAGTTACCAAATAATATATCTGATAAGTATACATTAACTTTATGTGTTATTTAGACACTTTTATTCGGCGTAAATTGATAAACATCAAAATGTTCATACACATTTTCTGAATTACTAGAGAAACTGACTTTCAATAGTTTCACCTAAATGATGTTTAAAGTTAATACCAGTAAGGTTACGTTTTCTCGGTTTCATTTGTTCCTAAATAAACCGACACTAAGTTCGAGAAAGCGCAGAAAATGTGTTATGGAAAGCTTAAGTTGTCTTAATCAAACTTAAAATTTTTTGATGGAGTTGATGGACTGATTGATTGCGTAATATCTAGCTGGCGCCTTATTCAGGACGAGAACAAGATCACCAGCAACTAATCAACAAGAACGGGACTAATACGTATGTAATTTTGACTGCAACGGGAAACGTATGGAGAGTTGTCTATAGCGGATAATTTAGCCTGTAATTTCGGGTACCATGCGCTTAAAAAATATTCAAAAAAAATGGCAATAAGTAATATACCTATCTTACCCACAATACAACTATTGCAAATTTATCTGGAAAAGCAATTGAAACTACTGGTAACGCCACTGATCAAATACTAGTAACTGTTAATTACCACCGCTTGATCAAATTACTGGTAAATCCGCTTAATCAAATTACTGGTAGCACCGCTTGATCAAATTACTAATAAAACCGCCTGATCAAATTACTGGTAGCACCACTGATTTAAATTATTGGTAACACAGTTTGATCAATTCACTGGTAATACCGCTTGGTTAATTTACTGGTAACACCGCTTGATCAATTTCCTGATAGTACCGCTTGCTCAAATTATTGAGAACACCGCTTGATTAAATTACTGGTAATACCGCTTGATCAATGCAGTCGTAAAATGTAAATACTATCATATATTTTGTACGTTTTGTTCTTAAATCAAGAACTAGTACAGAATTTGTTAAGATCTACACATCATATGTTTTTCAATACATTTCTGCACGTTGCATCATTTTAAAATATAGTTTATAATTTATTTGTTTTAATTATAAATTTTACGTCTATTTAAGCAATGTTTAGGCATGACATAACGTCTAGCGGAGCCAAAGTACCTAGTGAATTAAACACACCGTACCTAAGTCAGACTAGATCGTACAACCTCCGTCTTGCCAGTAATAAAAAGGGAATAACCAACAGCCTTTACCCTTCTGGAATAGAAGTCCCATAGTTTTGCATTTAGCAACTGATGTACCATTTTAAAGATTCGTGCTGGCTATGGAAATTAACCAGTGGCATGTACAACACAATTATAATTTATATTTACAATAATAATGAAATTTATTTCAGCATTTATTTCGTGTAGGTGTAGTATAAGGATTTTAAAATATTTTAATTCAGGTAGCGTGAGTGATCGAGTGTTTAAGTTATTAAGTCATCAACCATTTATCACCTGCGAGCCAACACGAGTTCTTACCCGACTTCTTCACTTTTAATTGACAAAAAATAGCCCGTTTTCCAGCCAAGAACACAACGACAAAAAAGAGAAGTAATTACTTTCAAGAATACGTTTTAACAGCAGCTTTATACGAATGCGGATAAAACAAGTGTGTACTGAAAAAATCGGAAAAACAAGGTCTCGAACGGAATCGAAGGTGCACATTTAATTATAAGACTTGCGCGAATTGTTATATCAGAGAAAACCATGGTGCCGTTTCATAAAGCGATCTTTAGCTTAACGTGAAAATTATCCCATTTAAATTGCATGGGATAACGAGCACGTTAATTAGCGATCGCTTTATGAAACGGCACCCATGGATTTAACAAATACATGTGAACAAACATGCTAAAGATAGGCTACTGGGATATTGTTTAATGATTTTAACCTAAATAGTTTTTATACGAGCTCAAGTTACGTTGATAGTAGGACTTTGTGACACCGGCCAAATTTGGAATCAACAAACTGTTAGGAATTATTATTATGTATTATAATAAATAAATCAAAATATCAGCCGATGTGTAATCATGCGTCATGAATTTAACTCATTTATGGATTATAATAGTAACTAGTTGTCCTACATTATTAGAACTACTGTTAAATTTTTACACCACTTTTTAAATTACACTGCATGTATGCGTTCTGATTATATTTAGCTCGGGTTGGCGTAAAAATGCAGGAGAACAGATTTGTCATTTATGAAATTACTGTCCAACGTAGGGGTCCAACCATTAACTCCGATTTCGCCCAAAATCTGCTACCGTTGGCCTTTGAACATGTGCCAGTTGTTAGTTTCCCGTAACGATATAGGAATTATATTAAAATGCCAAAATTAGTAGTCTTTATAAAATCTATAAATACAATCTCCCCACTCGAATGAGTCCGTTGATGGAATCTAATTAAAACGACCTACTGTGATGGGTATTTTAATTATCGGTAGTATTTAAAAACCCATAAATTACGAGATTATTTAAAATAGAACAATTATAAATAGATTTTTGTCTACATCGCTATCTATGTCGTCTAGAGTAGGTCGACTTGATATGACAGGAGTTTATAGTGGTACAATGGGTACCAGCTTATATTGTGAAACATGAATTTTTGTTTACGAATATGATGTGTACGTTTGTAACTAAGTATGTGAATATTTGTAGCATCGTATGTCGTGTAGGTGTAGTATAAGGATTTTAAAATATTTTAATTCAGGTAGCGTGAGTGATCGAGTGTTTAAGTTATTAAGTCATCAACCATTTATCACCTGCGAGCCAACACGAGTTCTTACCCGACTTCTTCACTTTTAATTGACAAAAAATAGCCCGTTTTCCAGCCAAGAACACAACGACAAAAAAGAGAAGTAATTACTTTCAAGAATACGTTTTAACAGCAGCTTTATACGAATGCGGATAAAACAAGTGTGTACTGAAAAAATCGGAAAAACAAGGTCTCGAACGGAATCGAAGGTGCACATTTAATTATAAGACTTGCGCGAATTGTTATATCAGAGAAAACCATGGTGCCGTTTCATAAAGCGATCTTTAGCTTAACGTGAAAATTATCCCATTTAAATTGCATGGGATAACGAGCACGTTAATTAGCGATCGCTTTATGAAACGGCACCCATGGATTTAACAAATACATGTGAACAAACATGCTAAAGATAGGCTACTGGGATATTGTTTAATGATTTTAACCTAAATAGTTTTTATACGAGCTCAAGTTACGTTGATAGTAGGACTTTGTGACACCGGCCAAATTTGGAATCAACAAAC
Source organism: Limnoperna fortunei (assembly GCA_944474755.1). Classification (NCBI taxonomy): domain Eukaryota; kingdom Metazoa; phylum Mollusca; class Bivalvia; order Mytilida; family Modiolidae; genus Limnoperna; species Limnoperna fortunei. The sequence goes on from OX104119.1 coordinate 36,081,027, forward strand.
TGTTAGGAATTATTATTATGTATTATAATAAATAAATCAAATTATCAGCCGATGTGTAATCATGCGTCATAAATTTAACTCATTTATGGATTATAATAGTAACTAGTTGTCCTACATTATTAGAACTACTGTTAAATTTTTACACCACTTTTTAAATTACACTGCATGTATGCGTTCTGATTATATTTAGCTCGGGTTGGCGTAAAAATGCAGGAGAACAGATTTGTCATTTATGAAATTACTGTCCAACGTAGGGGTCCAACCATTAAATCCGATTTCCACTCCTGGACTCAATTACAGAAGTGAGAATTTGCTTAAAATGGCGTAAAACAGTATTTAAGCATACGTAGCTTTAATTACTTCTTTATTGCTTACTAACGATTGGCTAATCCATGTAACCAATAAAATTGTGTCGCTCAAAGTTGACGAAAAGCAGGCATTGACAATATACACTAGTCAATAGAGTACAAACTTCTTGTTCGGATCGTCGCTCGCCGAGTGGTTAAGGTAGTCACCTACAACTGATCACGACGATGTCCGTTAACGCTAAGGTTGTAGATCAAATCTCACTACGTGCAGTGTGTACTCGACTCTGATCTTATTTGACAAGGAACTATAGCCGACCCCTCCCATCCCCCCCCCCCAAAAAAAGAAAAAACTGGACGCCAGGGTATAGCTGAAAATTGCTTAAAGTGGCGTTAAACACAATTAAAACAAAATACAACCACGCTCACTCCCTCATTAAATACGTAATTTGCGGGTCTCAATTGAGTTTTGATTTGGTTGCTTTTCGGGCGAGGCAAACGCTCAGCAGGTACATCGAAGTAACGCGCTAGATGACGACACTGAATCCCGCGAAATATAGATGAGAATTTTCGTGGGTAATGACAAAGCCAACGTTGATCTGTAACTCATCACTTTGAAGGAATTCAAATATTTATCAACAATTTCTACTCGCGCATCAATAGCGCCCTAGCGTTAACCGACGTTTCTATGTTTTCTCCCTATCATATACATTGACATTTGAAAATGAATAAAAGTGAATCAATTAAATGTATTACTATTAATCCGTCCTCCATTACGCCACTCCAAGTGTGCTTATTATCCGGAACGACACGAACTCTAATAATTGGGCTAAATTTTCTGATTTTCCTTGATGTTCGACAACTCGTTATTCTAATCCGTAAATAAGTTAAACTTATGTCGCTTGATTACACATAGGCTGATAATGTGATTTATTTATTATTATAAATAATGAAATTTATAACATGTTGTTGGTTTCATCGTAATTTGACCGGTGTCACCAAGTCCTATTTTATCAACGTAACTTCAGACTTTTTTACGACGGCTTATTCGTGCCAAACAACAAATAGAAAAAAAAATCTTATTTCGTTTGAACGGTTTATTAAATCGTTCCAACGGTTAAATAAATCGTTTCAACGATTTAATAAATCGTTTTAACGATTTAATAAATCGTTTGAACAGTTTATTAAATCGTTACAACGATTAATTAAATCGTTTCAACGGTTTATTTAATCGTTTGAACAGTTTATTAAATCGTTACAACGATTTATTGAATCGTTACAACGATTTATTAAATCGTTTGGACGGTTTATTAAATCGTTACGGCGATTTATTAAATCGTTACAACGATTTCTTAAATCGTTACAACGATTTATTAAATCGTTTGAACGGTTTATTAAATCGTTTCAACGGTTTATTAAATCGTTTCAACGGTTTATTAAATCGTTACAACGATTTATTAAATCGTTACAACGGCTTATAAAATCGTTTCAACGGTTTATTAAATCGTTACTACGGTTTATTAAATCGTTACAACGATTTATTAAATCGTTACAGCGATTTATAAATCGTTACAACGAACGATTAATTAAATCGTTACAACGATTTATTTAATAAACTGTTCAAACGATTTAATAAATCGTTGTAACGATTTAATAAACTGTTCAAACGATTTAATAAACCGTTCAAACGATTTAATAAACCGTTGAAACGATTTAATAAATCGTTGTAACGATTTAATAAACTGTTCAAACGATTTAATAAATCGTTGTAACGATTTATTAAACCGTTGGAACGATTTAATAAACCGTTCAAACGAAATAAGATTTTTTTTCTATTTGTTGTTTGGCACGAATAAGCCGTCGTACTTTTTAGATTTTAATAGTGCCTCGATTAAGAAAATTACCGGAAGCTAATATTTACTCACAATTACATCACACTGTAAAAACAGTAGGCTTGGAATACACATAATTATGAATTAAAATAAATCTAGTATTTTGTTAAATCACACGTAGAAGACGATTTATTCCAATATGTCTTAGAAAAGAAAGAATAAAGAATGTAAAATATACGAATCGCTACGCCTGATATGCATAACGCCCCAAACACTCATTATATGTTTTTTTCCCTCGGGATCTTCTAAGCAAAGCGATAACAGTGCGTAAAATATGTGCAATTTATCGTGCGTTATTTAACTATATCATGCTTCAGGTACTGCTGTGCTGTAAATCGAAATTCAAAATTCAAATTCTCTGCTTAGCTCTCTCTTGAAATTCAGATGTAAACAAATTAAATAAAAATGAAAAAAATATAGACTTATTTTGTCAATACTGAAAACGATAGTTTTTATTAATCACTTTGTAGCAGTTTTTTTATTTCTGTAGTGAAGAATAGACGGAGACACATTTTTGATGACTATTTATGCCAAGTCCAACACATTTGTCAATATATTTACTGAACACCAAGTATTCAAAAGAATATCGTTTCATTAAAACTTATCTAGTATATTGTCAACAATAGACGAAACATATATGTATTTATAATTAATATATAAGAATGTTGCTATTGATCAAGATGCAAAAAGACTAAGAAAAAAGTGTGTCGCTTTATTGCTGAAAAGGGCTTGCGATAGAATTAACTTTAACTCTGAAGAAAGCGAGCGATAGAATCCGCTTTATCGCGGGAGAAAGCTAGTGATATAAATTACTTCATCCCCGAAGAAAGCTAGCGATAGAATCAGGTTTTGTGCTGAGAAAGCTCGCAAAAGAACCAGCTTTATTGCTGGGAAAGCTAGAATATAAGCAGCTTCAAGCTAGGATATAATCAGCGTCAGTGTTAGAGTAATCTATGAATAGATTCGGCTTCAATGCTAAAAAACGTTTCCAATAAAATCAGTTTTATTATTTGAAAATGCAAATCACCTTCATCTCTGGAGAAATCTGTCGATACAATATAATATTTGTTTGTTTGTTTGGATGATGCATTTGACCCCACTTTCAGCAATTTTTCAGCTATATCATGGCGTCTAGTTATTATTGGGGGAGGAAGCCGAAGTACCCGGAGAAAACCCCCGACCTTCGGTAGTACAATCTAATAATCGTTACCGAAGTATTTTATTACGTTTAAAATCATATGCAAAATAACAGTTATTTAATTTCAATAAAATCGAAGTGAATCAAGCATTTTTTACTCTTTTCAGTCATTTGCAAAGTTACTCTCTTTATTTTGTAATAATCAAAAAGGTCTTACCGTTGAAGTTAAAATAACCTCCATCGGCAATTAACTCTTCAGCGTAGAGATTTAATAACTCGGTCACTAACAGCAAAACCTAATGAAGTTATGAAGGTATGCATGCATGTGTAAGTATAATAGTTTTACAACGGATTAAAAGATTAAAGTTTTAAACGTAATTTTTTTAAACAATTATGTATTACTCCTCTCACCTTGAAATTGGCCGTTGGCAGAACTTATTATACGGAAATCGTCCCAGCGTGTACAATATACAATAATGTATAAATCTCAGTTGACCTTCAAGGAGGTTACTTGAATGTAAAAAAAACCGCACAAGTGACTATTTTTAAGCGTATTCTGTCTTGTAAGAATTTCAGTTAGGAATCGCGTGTTAAGTTGCTAAAAGGACTTGGGTAAATTTTAATATGCCGGTTACAAAAGTTATTCACGTGATTTTTACATTTCTTGTTTCAGTTTTAAACAGATTACGCTTTTAATCAAATATCCTGACACCGACTTCCAGCGTTCATTATCTGGACAGATTTACATATATTTACACTAAATATGTGATACACGCTAATATTATTAATTGATAATATTGGTGTATTTTACGTAATTTGTCCAAAGTTTACCACGTGATATTTTGTATTTTGCGGATTGACTGATTTATTGTGGATTGACTTTCGCGGATTGCACAGTTACTTAAAATAGAACAAAAAATTCGTGTGACGTTTCGTAATCAGCCAATCATATTTTTCATGAGTTGTGAAAGTTTAAGAAAAGGAAAGGTCTTGTAAGAACACATTTAACACATGGCAGCGTGATTTTAACAATAATGACTTACATAATACGAAAACTTGGTTTTGGAATGTCATTTTTCGGCATGCGAGGCCCCGTATGTAATGGCTAGCTGATACATACGGGTTTTTTATGGTGCTAATTGTAAATACTTGCGTTGTGAGGGGCTAAATTGAAGTTTTGCTTGTGTTTTGCTGGATGTGTTTCGTTATTTTGACCTTTGAGAACTTTTGATTAGGTCGCGGTATTCTGATTTACTTTCAATAACTTTCGGTTTTGTCTTATGTTTAATTCTTGTCAGCTATATTGAAGACTAAATGTGTTTGTTGTTTAACGCCAAGTGACAAAATGTTTTAAAATGTACCCGGCTTACACAAATTGTTTTGCATGCTTTTGGATGTTAGATTGAAACTACAAAACATTCGGTTAAGTAGTTGAACATTTATCAACTTTGAGCTGAGCACTCAGTGCAGGCGGTAAAAACAAAAACGACCGATAGGCGGCGTTCAAAAAATGCCACACACCAGGCGTTTATGTAAGTAATTACGCATACGGAGGTACGTATACATTATAAGTAATTGTTGTAATACGCTGCAATGAAAAGTACGGTTTATTCTCATTACAGATGTATTAAAAAGACCATACATCTTTTAAAAAGAATGTTCACATCTTGGTCGCATCACCATTACTTAAGAGAGTATCAGTGTTTAAAGTAAATCCCGGTGATGCTGAATTAATGTGAAACGCCAACTTTCTCCCATTTTATACTTTAACCTGTCAACGGTACTTCAATTTATTGTAAACATTTAATTCTAATTTTTTTTAAAGCCCTTGAGATCATGTTTCGGTGGAAAAAAATCGTATACTAAATAAATCTTCGTTGAGTCGTGTAGTATACAGAAATATTATATTCCTGATAGTCTATTAATAGCTTTATATTCGAGATTTATATTCTCGGTTGCTGACACATTTTCTAATCGTACTATAAGGTCGTTTAATGAAAAATGTTTTTGAAAAAAATAGAAGAGCCCCGTTTGATATCTTGTGTTATCGTCGTCAAGTCAGTCAAAAATACAAGATCGTGGCCTCAAGTGGCGGAATGGATATTGAATTCCAGATAAATATCTTAAGATTCCTGTTAAGAAGGATTCACAATTAAGAAGCATCGATTGATACATGTTACACACTACTGTCTACTGTTATAAGCAATGTAGAAAATGCTGAGTGTGAATTTTAACGCATACTCGGAAGTGTGTCATTGTCAGTCAAAACTTTTGTCAGTGAAGTTACAGTTGATTGAGGGACAGAATGCTAAAATAATAAATCAACTGGGGAAATGGGATGGCTAAAAAAGGAAAATTCGTCTGCCATTAGAAAAGTATGGAGAATTGAAAAGAACGTAGTATTTTACCTTTGTAAAAGATACAATGAGACTTCTTTAGGAATCTACAAAAAGGGTCTTTAACTGCGAGTTTCGGTACTTATATCCTGCGGTTAGGTCTTCTGTATTGCAACGTTTGTGCAGCTCAATGTCGAGTCCCGAGAACCATCACAGTGCCAAGTCGTTCTAATTAGAAAAGATAACACATATGCAAACCATTGTGTAATCAGACTCCACATATGGTACCCGTTCCGGTCTGTATACTGCTAGGTGTAGGACCAGCAATGTTTTTCGACTTTGGCTATAATAAATTTGATGATTTTGACTTTTCCTAGAAAATTTGTGTCCCATATAAATATGCGCTGGTTAAGCTTTGTGTCAAAATTTCACAATAAGTTTCATTCTCAACTGAATATTCTATGAAACTTGAGGATAAAGTTTTATTGATTTGGACATGCACTATATTTGGATTGAAAAAGAACGTGAAAGTAGATTTTTAGACCATATGAAATTCCGGTTAAGAGTTCTATTTCATGTCTATTTCACTTATCATTGTATTCAATTTCGTGACAGTCAGTACCAATTGCAGTTTACTGATGTATGAGTGTATGGCACGTGACCATGATTGATTGATTTCAAAAGAAATGTTCTTTTTAATCCGTTAGGACATGGTCTATGTTTTTTCTTCATAAATTAGAACAACAAAATTAAAACATCTGATTGGACGAAATACTGGACTATAGTTTCATTTTCTGTTTCATGCTTCGCATTTAACTTCCTGTTATATTCTGGAAACGAACAAATTCACACACAAAATTTACAGGAATTTCCAAACAGGCCGTAGGTTAATGACAGTGGATTAGACAATGGAAACATCATTAATACAGACACCCTGGACTCTTTCAAAAACCACATATCTAAAATGTAAACTCATTCAATACTGTTTATAGTTTTAATTTTTCTTATTTGATCACCTACAGTATTGTATATATTGAATTATTCCCTTAGTTTTATTTGTCTGCATATTTATGTCTTTGTATATAAATTTGGTCTCCGATCAGATCTATATCTTGTACATTTTTGTAACCCTCTCCCGTGGCATTTCTTTCAATTTGTTGAAGTTGGCCATTAAAGGAAGATAGATAGATGGACTGGGGTATTTTATTTTACCAAAAGAAATGAATATGGAGATAAGACATTTTAACTGAAAAGCAGACAGCTCCTAACAAACAAAATGTTAATTTCAGTAGCGTAGGTATTTTACTAATGTATCTAGATTTCTAAGGATTGTAGGTTTCACCCTGTACTCCGGTTTCATCCCAAATCAAAATGTTTTTTTTACTGGCTAACTGGAATATACAAGTGTGTAAAGACCCTCGAGACTGATATTGGTTTCTCGACCTCGTGTTGATAAATCATGCGATACGGTTTTGTGCCATATAGTATCCTATAACTATTTTTTTCATTTAATCCTTTACCATTGTTTTCAATTAATCATTTTACCATTTTTTCTATGACTGTCTCATGTTTTCTCGAAAAGATTAAAGTGTTTAGTTGGTTCGTGTTCTGACTTTCAAATTTTTGTCTGTTTATAAATAAAATACATTCCAACTGTATTTTAGTAGTATTATTTTGCTTGTTACTTTACTTTCTATATGCACGTCCTGCATATAGGCGAAATGTTGCTTGCTAGACGTTTAATATCAATCAATCAATCAATCAATCAATCAATCAATCAATCAATCAATCCTTTCTATATGGCATACTGTTATCTCTCCGTGACAGACTGCTAGACTACAAGACACATATTGCATCATCGCACATTCGTTAACACGCCCCCTTTTGACATCTCACACAAAAATACATTATATTGTCTATTGCAGTAATTGTCACGCTAGAAAATAATAAAGAATGAATTTCATGCTTAGCATTATCATAAGCATAAGTGAATTGCACTGGAACATAACTGTGTTAACATTTTCTGAATTACTCGTACGCAAATTACTTTAAGTAATGATACCAATAAATGAGAGAGTTCTTACATTGTTGACAAACATAATTATACACAAGTACATGTACATTTGTGTAAGTAGGTCATGGTGAATACCCCGTGTTGCCAGAACAGAGCGGCGCGGGGTTTATTCTTGTTGAATAGATATTGATAAGAAAAATCGTGGTGGGAGTTTACAAGAACTGCACAAGAACTGAGCAGACGGACCAATTTGAGTTTACATCCGGGTTTGTTAGAATTTCATGTTATCTTCATTATAGTATGTACGTTTGTTGTAATTTTCTTTTATTTGTTGACCACGATATTGATTGTAGCAGTCGTACTCTATGCCCTAGTGATGGGATGCTGTTCTGGAGTGTTTTTTATTCTATCCCTATTCTGGTCAAACTACATACGTTATTATGGACCCTTCTGCTTCTCGGCTTATCTCCGAGCATGCAGGACTGTTTGGCTGGGAGACATAGGAGTTACTTCATTGTGCCAGCAATACAGGACACGATGGCCAGATCACATTCAACCCATCATATTCAGACCTGTCAAGGTCTGGGGGTTTCCACTCCTATAATTTTTTTTTCAGAGAAGCAAAATCCTGCATTTTGGACAGTCTTAACGAGGGTACAAAAAGACTATATTAAATTGTTGGAGAGATTGAATTTGCATGTTTGTATGTTAATATTGTATATTCCTTTATCATAACGATACATTTCTGTATAAACATATTAGCAGCATGAAAAGATTGATTTTGGAGTCGTGCAGACACTCCAACGATAAGCGTAAGATTTATGCCGGTGAGCGTGAGGGCGTGATTTCCTGCCTAAACACGTGTGAGACTTGACAAGTATGCATATTGGTCTAGTCCAGATCAGCCATATAAAACATGGCTTATGTAAAGTCGAATGCTCATAGGGAAGGAAAGCTAGGTAACTACTTCGTAGAGAAGAAAAGGCGAATATGAATAAGATGAACAATAATTACCTTATTTGGTGTTAAACCAAAACAACATTTAGGTATATTAAGATATACTTGCTCATTGATTGGAAAACTAAAATTAACAATATCCTTTGTTTCAACCAAGACATAACGTGTTTTACGACTTGTGAACACATTTACAATTGTGCTAGTTTAAGCATACAGATAAGTCAATAATTCGAAATGGAATTTCTACAAATAAGAAATCTCAGCACTTTTAGAGTGTGTCGAGGTTAGTTATTTTGAATTATCAAAAGATCCCCGCGGCTTTAATGCGAATAATTCAAACAGCTTACATTTGGTTTTAAGTTTCGCAACAGCAGATATAAGGTATTAACTAAGTAAACCTTCGAGGTATTTCCCTCAGCGAAATGTATCTTTTAATGGTGACAATGGTTAGCATTCATGGTTTTATGTTTCTTTATAAAAAATGTGCAAGATAAGTTAACCTTATATATTGTTTTAGCCGTCCCAGCAGAACTTATATACACGTTACTCTGCTAGCAATGTTCCCTCTTAAAATCTCTAATCTTCATCTCATTATGGAAAGAAAAACCAGCCTACTATTGTCATTTATATTTCCACTTCGGGTACAGTCACGTGTGCTTATTCATGCGAATCTGAGAGGCAGAAATGGCGAATAAGAAACAGATGACAATATGGTTCTCGGTTTGTTTCTGATGTGAGTGAAATTGAAATAATATTAAACTGTATTTTCTATCTAACTATAGCTTCTACGGTCAGGGCAAAACACTTCCGAAAGGACTGTATAGATTTCTTGATAGATTATATAAGTACTAGCATGCACAAATTAGCTGGGGGAGTGGGATAGACCAATTTGCAACGCATTTTGACTACAGCTGAAAAGGTATGTAGAGTTTGCTTGGGATTCGGAATTTATTCTTCTTGTGGCAAATACAATGCGTTTTTTATATCTATAATAGAGTTTGCATGAGATTTGGGAATTTAGGCGTTTTGTGGCGGATATCATGCGGCTTCTCTTTAGGAGTCATTTTTGCGCTACAATAGTGCCACCCTCCTAGCATGTTGTCCACCTTTGTTTTTGGCAAGGCCTTTCGCATTATAACAAGACAATTACCAACAGACAAATCCTTTAACCACCACCAGAGGACGCTCGGACATGTTTTGATTCTTACTGCCAGGTTTTAAAATGAAATGCTACATTGACTGCTAAAACTCAAAATTATACTGGTCGGAATGTACACATTCGCACTGGCGGGCCTCTATGGCCGAGTGGTTAAGGTAGTTTATCTACTATTGATCACGCGGTCTGTCAACACTGAGATTGCGGGTTCGAGTCTCAGTGCAGGCGGGATGTACTCGACTCCAATCTTAATTGACAAGGATTGCCAGTCTTCCTACCGAAGGTCGGGGGTTTTCTCATAGCACTCAAAAACTGGAAGCCATGATATAGGTGAGAAATTGCATAAAGTGGCGTTAAACTAACAAACAAACAAAAATCATAACACATTCGCACTTGTTAAAATAAACATACAAATATTTTAATATGAGTTTATTTACAATGTATTTAGAATAGTCTTCATGGTAACTTTAATGATAATATACCAGCCTACACAATTTATAGACATGGTAAAATCTAAATATAGGAAATCTGTCCTTTTTTATTTTGGAAAATGTAATAAAATCTCTCTATGTCACGAATTACACTTCAAAAAAGACAGCTGAATTTACGTCTTATACAATTTCTTAAAATATCTCCAGATTATGTAATTTATAACAGATAGCCATCACAGCGGGGAATGCTGTCATTGAAAGGAAGAGAAAAAACAATATTAAAATCTGATTAAGAGCGAAACGTGTAGGTCGTGTTAACTGACTCTCTAATTATTCTAATGATCCCAAGACATTGAGTATTAAGATTACCTAGACTTGCCACACAAGTGTCTTTTAATGAAGAGAGTTATATCCTTATTATCAATATTTCCTATACTATACCTTTGCAGACATAAGTGGGCCACGTGTTTGGAGAGTTCCTCTCTCCTTGCATGATACATTCTCCTTTTTATATTTCGAAAAAGAGTAAGCTCACTAAAGCTAAATTCTAAAACCCTACATATTACTCCATACTTTTACAGTAGAAGTCAAAATTGTGTTCCCGTTAATTCTTACAAAACGATATCCGCCATTACCTTTTTTGCGTACTGAATATTAGTTAAATATTTAAGTATTTCTCGATTGATTCAAAGGAACCATTTAATCAATTAAATTAAACTCATCACTTTTTTCAATTTTTTAAGGTGGCGCGATGGTCGAGTGGTTAAGGTAGTCACCTACTGTTGATCACTTGGCCTGTCAACACAGGTTGTCAGCACAAACCTCACTGCAGATAGTGTATGCTCCACTATAACCTAATTGATCAGGAAGTCAGTTTTCCCGCCGGGGGTCGGGTTTTTCGCAAGGTACTCCGGCTTCCTTCCACTGCGACCGTACTGGGAGGGTTCCCAGTGCTTGACCCACATAATAGGCCAGCGCTTCCGCGGGTGGGTGACGTGTTTGCAGAATGCCACGCTCCTTGCACGATAAAGAGCCCTTTTGCAACGAAAAAGTATAAGCTCATTGTAGCCGCTACAAAAGGCTAAATTCTCTGCCCCTACCCCATACTCCATACTTTTCTAGTGGCAGTCAAAATTTTGTTCGCTGTGTCCCAAACCACCCCTTTTTGTCGTTTATTTATGTTTGTTAACTTGTTTTCGACCTGGATAGAGCTGAAGTACTGCTCGCCGGAGGTAAAGCGAACATCTAATCAATCAATCAACCAATCAATCAATCCGTCAACCGGCTTTCTCCGCAATAAAAAAAACTGAACGCCATTACAGAGTAAACAAAAACTTCTGGAAACGTAAAACCACAACACTAAACTTAATACTAACAATCTTATTTTTCAATGTACTGCGATACGATATATTTGTTTTACGAACTGAATGAACTATCTTATTGTTGTTTGTTTATATCTTTTTATTCCGTGTTTAATGAAGTGATCTAAAACGAAACTGAAGTTTGTTGATTTCACGTGTACAAATGTCAATCAGGAAATAACAAATATTTCACATCACACGAAGCCTTATCGAAATGAGATTAGTTCAACACATAACACTCGTAAACAAAATACATTTATATGATATTAGATAATTGGTAAGTCATAAATTTTCACGTAAGTATCAGTATCCTGCAAGGGGTTCCTGATAACACCACCATTGAGATGACTTCGATAACATGATCTTTACGATATGACTAACATTAAAACAATCTAACACGGTACGATGCATCAATTTGAAATAATAAAATATATATTCATACAAATGAAAGAATCATATGGAGAGAATACGGAAGTCGATACATGCAGGAGAACTTTGTTCATCGTATGCTTTCTTTAGACCTGCCTCAATCTCTTTGAGTTTTTTGCTATTTGAGGGTTAGATGTTTTCTTATCGACATGTTTACACAACTGGATAGTCTTGGAAATGTTTGTAGTAATATGTAACTCTATAATAGCAACAACAAAAAAATCACGTGACTTGTAGCAAGTCTAGTTGCTCGTATTTGAGGGGGGGGGGGGGCTAGAAGGAGGTCCATTAACAGGTTAACAGTTTTTTTTAAAGTTTTTTCAAAAACGGATAACAGTAAATTTTAAAATGATGATAACAGATAACAGCAATTTTCATCAGAAACTCGTTGCCAAACAGTGAGTTCAAAAAAAGAAAAAAACAGATAACAACAGAATCCTATCGAATGGCGATATTGCAAGAAAATGCATACATTAACATGATTAATAAGTGTTAACTAGTATATGATAATGTGTGTATTCCTCCCTTCATAGGAAGACTAAATTACATTAAAAAATGGTGAAGTAAAAATTAAATGATTGATTGATTGATGATTAATTGATTGATTGATTGATTGATGATTAATTGATTGATTGATTGATTGATTGAATGTTTGCTTTACGTCCAGCGAGCAGTATTTCAGCTATATTCAGGACGGGAACAAGTTAACAAACAAAATCAATTGAAAAAAAGGTGGGATGGGACACGGGGAACAAAATTTTGACTGCCACAGGAAAATTATGGAGTATTGTGTATGGTCGGAGAATTTAGCCTTTTGTAGCGGCTACAATGAGCCTACTCTTTTTCGAAATCTTCAAAAGGGATCTTTATCGAGCAAGGAGCGTGGCACTCTCCCAACACGTTACCCATTATGGTCCGCGGCCAGGCTTTCTGTATTATGACCTGACAACTACCCAACGAGAGGGTCTCCCCTATCCGCCACCCGGGGACGCGCTGTGCTGCTCTGTGGGTCGAACACTGGGAATCGTCCCAGTATAGTCCCAGGTAAATAAAATGAATTAAGCAGATAATAGAGAAAAAAATCTGTAAAACAGTTAACAGTGTTCTAACTATTAACAGTAAGCAGGGTTTTTATTTTCATTATAACATTTAACAACAATGTCATTTTTTTAAGAAAACAGATAACAGTTATCAGACGTGTACAAATGCCCAATACACACTAACAGAAAGAAAAGATCTTGCACCTCCCCCTTTCGTATTTAACTGCCAATAAAAATCGCAATAGGCCAAATAGTCTAGGTTAGTTAGGGATTTGCTACTGATAACTGGCGTATGAACGCAGGTATTGCTAGTTCGAGCGTGAATTCGAGCGTTGTCCAACCTGCAATTACAGGAATTGACAGCTTTCCTGCCAAAGGTTATCAACTGGTACATTGGTTACTGCCCACAATGGGCGCGTTGACCTAAGTACACAGGAATTGCCAGTTTTCCCGCCAAAGGTTATCAACGGGTACATCGGTTACTACCCACAATGGACGCGTTGACCTAAGTAACAGTGACGTAAAAACAAAGAAAAAGGTTGGTCGATTATCTTTGGTTAAGAGGGATATTTCAGGTATTTCAAGAACAGGTTTACAAACATTGAATTTATTTATTTAATGACTAGAAGTAGTTTGTAGGCATATATCTCTTTCAAATCGTTTCTACGATAAATAGTAATACCAATATACACGATTAAAATAATGGAATGACACACAGTCATGAAATGATTCATGATTATTTAGGGACCGACCATTTAACTTGCAGGGTGGGGGGGGGCTTGGTTGTTTCCTAAAAAAATATTTTGAAAATGATTTTTGATGAAAACAATATTTTGGAAGCAGAGGGTAAGAAAAAAATATTCTGAAGAAGGATTTCTGCTATATAAAATAATGCTAATAATGAAAAAATAATATTTTGTTGCGACGGCTTAAAAAAATAAATATTTTGTCCGCGCTCTGCGCGGAAAAATATGCTGACCAAAACAAAAAACCAAAGCCCCCCTTGAGTTAAATGGTCCGTCCCTTAAACAAAATAATAAAAATGTACATTAGAATAAAATAAAACTTGTGTGTATCTGCCAGCTTCAGCTTTGCACATAAAATGGGGGCCTCGATCGCCCAGTGTTTAAGGTAGTTCGTATACTATTGATCACGTGGTCTGTCAACACTGAAGTTGCGGGTTCGAGTTTCACTGTGGACAGGGTGCACTCGACTCCAATCTTAATTGACAAGGGTAGCCAGTTTTCCTACGAAGATTGGGGTTCTCTCCAAGTAATCCGGCTTCTTCCATCAGTAAAAACTGGACGCCATGATATAGCTGAAAAATTTCCGAAAGTGGCGTTAAACATCATTCAAACAAAAAAACCAACATAAAATGTTTGATACAGTCATAAGCTTTGACTGAAAAATGTGTTTAAATGACTAGCATTGTTAGGAGTTACATAACAAACTAAGTGTCACGATTGAATATGTTATTTTGGCTGTATTGTTTAGTAGAATTGTGTAAAATGCTACTCTCACAATTTGTCGGTTATGTCGTGACGCCCATTGACTCAGAGGAAACGGAAGTACCCGTCGAGAACCACCGACCTGCTATTCAGGTTTAAGATTGTATATTATGCGACATTCTCGGCTTAGGATTGTTTTAATCTTGTATTTGATATGTTTATACGCTTTCTGTGTTGTTTAAATGCTCAAAATTGTCACGGTGTTCGTGAATTGTACGTAATTTAAAATGACTTTTAAAGACAGATGGAAGAATAGTTCCTTTCTGTTTGTCAATTTTTTTTTACACATTACATATTTGTATATCTTTTGTCCATTAGCAGCGACAATTGGGGATATGAATTTTATACACAAAGCATATTAAAAAAATATATATACTTAAACAGTCTTGTGTATTTGAAATATCAATGTCCTATTTGTAATCGTTTATTTGTATGGTTTTCAACCCTTAAGGGTATAAGTAGGCATAATTGAATAAAGATATTTTCTTGTATCCTGTCTCCGCGTGTTTTTGAAGCAGTGAGGAATGGACTAGCTGTCATTTGCATGTTCTTTACTTCTGCTCTTGTTGGTTGTACACTTTGATACAATGTTGTTCATTGTTTAAAACATTTTTAATTAACAGCATTTCCCTTTGAAATTGTGTTTAAGGTTGCTGATTTCCTTATAAATGTCTTCTTTCCGAAATGTTAAATTAAAAAAAAAATTAGTTTACAAATTAACTGCTCTAAATGCATTATTGCACTATAAATCAATTAGTCCTCAATGAAAACAAACAAAGATTAATATTTTATGCCCGTTGACAAAATCTAACAACAATCAGCCATAATTCCGTCTTCTGACTTCATAATGAGAAATAATGACAGCAGACGACCATATGTCATCACTGATTGACAAGTATTATTGTAGAGAAGTATAAAATAATGATTTTTGTAGTCGGGATCGGAATCAATTGGATTCATCGACATGAAGTACCTATATCTCTAGGGACATAAGAAATAAAATGACGATGTCCTTCAAAACTGGCCGAGTGACAAATTGAACGGACACTTTACGAAAACTACAAAATAAGATATATTTTATCGTATCAGAAGACGATATCCTGTAATTGGATTTCTTTATGATAAATACAAGAAAATTGGCTCTTAAATAAGATGGATTATGGTTCATAAGATTGGCATTTATATGATCATGATTTTTGCGATATGTCATGATAAAGCAAAGTCTAATGTACAATAAGAGGGAATATGACGGAAAATCCAAGTAAACAACAAGACTACTCCTGATGAAATAGCAATGCTAATTCTAAGACAAAACACGGCATTAAGAATTGTGTGAATTTCAGTTATCATAAAACTGCATAGTATCCACATTTGCTCCACATTCAGTGGCGCAGCGTTTTAATGGCCTGGAAACCCTTTTCTTTGAGGGATATAGGGCCGCTTTAGTCCCTCATTGTGTCAGTTCTGGTCCAAGGCAAGCTATTGTAGGGATCCAGGGTGGCGAATCGCCCCGGAAGATTAGTAGACAACAGTTTTGGTATGTAATTACAAATCTTTCGTAATGAACTTTTTCTGAAATAGAATTATTTTTTGACAAAACTTTGTGTAAGCCTTCGGCTTCTTAGCGCCAGCCAGTCTACGCCACTGCAATTAATAGGAAATCTGTTCGTTGCTCAAATAAGATAGCACTGAACATAAATCAACCAATCAAATTGAAGCAACTATGAATTTTCCGAGCTGAATTCTGTATCACACCTACAGTTCCTATACTTTTATCCTTATAGAGGGGCCCGGGCATACGTCACGAGGGTGACCTCGGTTGTCGATTGGTTAAGGTAGTTAGTCATCAACTATGACTGTCAACACTGAGGTTGTCAGAGTCTTATTGCAGGCAGAATGTGTTCTATTCCAATCTTAATGGATTACTAGTTTTACTGCCAAAAGACCGGGTTATATCGGCTTAGACCAGGATTGCCAGTTTTCATGCCAAAAGTTGGGGTATTCAACGGGTATTTCGGCTTTCTCTCTCTATAAAACGTTGGAAGCCGTGATGCTAACAGTTGTTTTTACAAAACAAACGTACATAAGACTGGAGTGCATTGCCATACTTGATATATCTGTGCGTCTAATTTAGTTTTTACTTGTTCCCGCATGTGGTCTTTAGGAAAAGGGTCTTTCTATGGTCGACGCTTCCTTTATGGCATTCCACTCATAAAATATCGAAACGATGAAGAAAATAAAAATGACAGAATATTTTTGTCACATTTGTCACAATATTGGAAAATACAGTTATTTCTCCGTATGAAGCTAATTCTTTTTATTAACAAAGAAACAATTTACTGACAAATTACACAAATTGGTTCTAGTCTAGATGCTGCCGCACAGCTGCAATTTTTGTATCTTTTAGTTTCATATAAATTAGATCATTTACTGCTTACAGCGATAATAAAATGGTACATCCTACCATTCAGTGTTTTTAAAGCAATATCGCTAAACATTTATACAGACATTTTTACATTGTAATGTACATTCACCTTTGTATAGTCTTGTGTGTAGGGGCCTCGGAGGACGAGTTATTAAGGTAGTTGATCACATGGTCTGTCAAAACTGAGGTTGTGGTTAGAGTCTCACTGCGGGCAAGGTGTGCTCGAATCAAACCGTAATTGACAAGGATTTTCAATTTTACAGTCGGGGTTATTACCGGATACTCCGGCTTTCTCTGAAATTAAATCTGGACGCCAAGATATAGCTGAAAAATTGCTAACAGTGGCGTTAAACACCATTCAAATATATACAACAAATGTTGTTAGCATATCTGTATGATGACAGAAAAAGACTGTATCTAATATTTTAATTACAAGGTTGAATGTAAGATATCAACCGAACTGTTGTATCTTTTTTGCCTAAAAGAGCTTGGATGATGTCAAATTAAAAGGACCACATCCATGACCAAGGGCTGTGTAATTGTTCATTCTGCTTGACCACAGACACCAAAAACATAAAAAGACATGCCCTATCTTGAGTGCCTATCGGTTGCATTTCCAGGGAGCTAAAATTAACTGATATATTGCAGATGACTGCATATGCAATGCCAATTACGTAATTACAATAGATAACCACTTGATGCAATGCCAATCAACTTGTGGCAATACAAACGTCTAAAAGAATAGCATTCAAGTGGCGAACAGCAACACGTTTACTAGGGTTAAACACCCTCTCTCCCTTGTAATGCCACGGTGTTCCAGATAATAAGTGGCTAAAAAAGTATCAGTGTATGCCTGTTGCAGGAATTACTGCTAAATTTATATACACATGTTTGTCAGTAGGTATTTGTATTAGCCTTATTCAGGAGTTACAATACCAATCCCAAGCAACATTCACTGACCAATCTCTCCTTGTGTCTGTAATTAGACAAAGGACACAGCACAAATAACAAAGATACCTTGGCTTGGAAGCGTATGACGCTGACGACAACATAATGCCCTTGTTCGGACGGGGATGTGTTAGACTAACAAAGATATCTTCTTCTTGGTAATTGTTTTTAACGTACTACACTGATAAATTAATACCCTCGGTCGGATGGTTTGTTAGTTGTTAGTAGTCCATGGAATCCACCATGGTGGTTTTGTCGAAGCTGGCCTTCGGGATACCTGGTCGAAGAACTCAGAAGCATATGTCCTACTAGCGGCCAGGCTGCTCTGATGTAACGTTAGCCTACTCCAGTATGCCACTTGGGTAGGAGTGTTTCCGCACTCTGACATATCGTCGAGGTTTTACATCTGCAGAGTGAACAAAGATACCCAGAGTTTATCTTTTTTTAACTCAGGAGACTGCATGTTGATGGATGTTAAGTTGTTCCTTTATAAGGTGCGTTTTAAATAAACATGAAACTGACTTGTGGGAACTAACCTAGTATACATATATACGTGCCTATCTATAAGACGGGGCCTCGGTGGCCAAGTAGTTAAGGTAGTTCGTCTATTGTTGATCACGTGGTCTGTCAACATTGAGAATGCGGGTTCGAGTCTCACTGCTGGCAGGGTGTACTCGATTCCAATCTTAATTGACAAGGATTGCCAGTTTTCCTGCCGCAGGTCGTGGTTTTCTCTGGGTTTCCGGCTTCCTCCCCCAATAAAAACTAGACGCCATGAAATAGATGAAAAATTGCTGAAAGTGGCGTTAAACAAACACTTGTTTTTTGGTCTTGGAAGAAACGCAAATATATTTGTAAACGTAAAATTTCTTTGTTTAAGGATGTTCGCTGGTCATGTTGAAAATAACAAGGAATCTAAATTTATATATTTGATAAATAGACCATAGTTAAAGGTACAAAATAAGCTTAAAAAATTCATAGGTTGCTGAACTCTTTTTCGAGATAATAAGCATCCAAAATTTGGCGGGAAAAAGCTTTCTCTGACTTTTTCATAGGTTTAGCATTGGACATGTTTTAGTGTAAAAACCTATGAAAAAATAACACGAAATTTATAAAACTTTGTAAATTAGCTTTAACTGACCCAATAAACCCTATTATAAAAAGAAAATAGGGGGTTGCTGGGCAAAAAAATTATCCCTATTTTAATGGTAAAATCTAGAGGATTCTGAAAATCTGACAGAAATCTCTCAAAAATTGACCAGCGATCATCCTTAACCACCATAGCTTCTAGCAATACACAAGTAACGTCTAGCAATACACAAGTGAAGTTTCACTTATATCGAATATATCGATATATAAAACATATCGAGTTAATATACAGATTTATTCACTATTCTAAATATGAAACATACATGATAAATTTGGGCATTATATACTGCTCATTTCAATGACATTAGACACAAAGTCAGTTTCTGTCTAGACGATATAAAACTATATATTCATACATATTTTTGAATCAAGTGTCTTTATATTTAATCAGATGTAATTTACTTCCTGTAGCTTTACAGTAAAGGGACAAAAAGACTTATTGATTGCATTCGGTGCACTAAGGGCAAACACGTTTAAGTATAGATTGAATGACTTTTATAGCTTAAAGTTATCCGTGAAATGTACAGAGAGTTTTGTAATGACAAAAATTGTGCAACCTTAAGAGGTTACAATGCGCACTTCAAAAATAAGAAAATGACAATTTAAAGATACTATTTCTGCTATATTTATGCAAGTCAACAAACGTTAAATCAGCGGTAAAAATAGATGGACCAAAGGGAACCTAATTTTGACTGCCACTAAAAGACTGTGGAATATTAAGATAGGACGGAAAATTTAACCTTGTGTAGCAATGAGCCTACTCGTATTTTGTATATCTACAACAGCTGTCTTTATCGTGCAAGACGCGCGTGGCACTTTCTAACCACTTCGCCAACTATACGGTCCGGTCCGAGGGCCAACCCACCCAATGACGCACTGGGCAGCTCTGTGGGTTTGGCACTTAGAACCCTCTAAGTATGGTCCCAGTGTAAGTTAGAAAAGATTGCAGCGTATTTGTTAAGGATAAAGACTTCTAACAACAATTTTCCGAACCAAAGATCATGATACAGATGTATATGAAAATAAATTTTTAACATGATATTTGAACTTCCGGTACTAAATTTGACATTTGTTCTGATTAATGGTTTACTCATGCTTAAAGTTTAACGATCGAAAATTTTTCCCCGCGAGACGCTGTTGATGTATTTTAATGTACCATTATTACATTTACTGTCACTTACAAGACAGTAATCATTTGTCATTCTAATTATTTTCAAGATTCCGTAAAAATGGCAGTATGTATTTTTTTTAAATCATTTGAGTGATGCGTGTTCCAAAATTATAATAAGCACAAAAATTTGTTGTTTTATTAGATGTGTATACACCAAAATATTTGGGTTAACTTTGTATAAAATAAAAGTGATGAAGATACACCATAAACACATAGTCTCTGCTATAAAATAAGTAATAACATCCTTAATTTCTACTGCACATTAGTAGTAAGTCATCTGCTAATCGACTCGCACTACGGGTTGGGTGCACTCGACTACAATCATAATTGACAAAGATTGCTAGTTTTCCTACCAAAGGTCGGGGTTTACTCAGGGCACTCCGCTTCCTCCTCAAAAAAACTATACGCCAGGATATAGCTGAAAACTTTTTGAAACTGGCGTTAAACACTATTCAAACAAACAAACTAACAATCTACTGCGCAAATTACCAATAAGTTACAAATAGACATACTATGACCTTACTGCTTCATCGTTAACCTTTTATACTATATTCGCAATAACCTTTACTTCTTTTGAACGGTTTGAATGCCATAAGGGATCCAAATATAAGTTCTAATATTTCCTTTACGCCTTATGTTACAATTTTTCAGACAGTTTTATGAGAGTGACTATCGAAAATAACGGACATTAAATGAGCAGAAAGAACTTCTTATGAAGTAATTCACTTTGTCTGGTGATCTAGCTATAATTAGTGTGTTTATTCGACGTTTGGCCTACTATAAGTCAATCCTAAGGCATATCTGTTTACAGTCTATATGTTTTATCTTCAATTTGTTTGATAAAACCGATTTCGATTTCTCTTAGGAGATTTTATAATTATACTGTTAAAATCGGTCACTTAAAGACCACTATAGACATAAAGGAGCTACCTGCATAAAATGAATGAATGAATGTTTGCGGAAGGAACTGCGAGCAATATTTCAGCTACATTCAGGACGAAAAATTTACCAACTAAATATCAACAGTAAAAATGGAATGGGACATCGGAAAAGCATGGCGTAATGAGTTTTTTAGCCGATGTGGCGGTTACAAAATCTACTTTTGTTCGAACTGTATAAAAGGGGTCTTTGTCATGCAAGAAGCGTGGCACTCTCCAAACAGGTTAATCACTAACGTTCGCGGCCAAGCGTTCCATATTATGACCTGACAACTCCCCATCTTACCTTGTCTGTCACCTAGACACGCTAGGCAGTTCTGTGGGCGAGCACTGGGAACTATCCGGTATGGTCCCAACGTACAGACAGAGAGCATAGAGTTCTATCGGAATAGCATGTAACGTCGCATCACTTTTTGACCACAGGCAGTAAAAAATAAAAAAAGTAGCAAAGAAAACCGACCGAACAACAAGAGCCAAAAACCAAGGGACAGATACAAATCCGGATAGACAAACACAACACAAAAATCAAAAACATAAAACACAGAAAGAGAGTAACCCGAACCCAATAAAAACCATGGGTGCACTCAGGTGCTCCGGACGAGTAAGCAGTGCCTGCCTCTAATTAGACACCCGTCGAGTTACTCATTGTCTATAAAGTTGTCCGTTAGAATTTTATTTTCCAGGAATAAAAACCAAAAAAGCTTTGACGGAAAACAAACATCAGTTACACTAGGTAAAAGTTGCGAGCACAAATTAACTTATACTTGTTTTACATGTGATTGTCGACTGAATTCCATCTTATGCTTTTAGTAGCGTTATTTCAGAGTTGGAAGTTCTTAAAATGTAACGATTTGTTTCTTTTCTTTTGCTGTAAATGTTGTATAGTTGTTGCATCGTTGCTCAACGTTTCTATTTTATTCGAAAGACAACTCAGTTGATGTAATCGAAAACAACAAACATACTATAACATCATATGATAAAAAGTGGACAATTTAACTCTCTAAAATAATGTATCGCGCAAATTACGTCATTTCTGATGTTCATGTACGGTGTTCTAGATTTAAACTTATGATATGCATTTCGAGAAAAGTTAACATTATTTTAAGATATTACGTGATTGAGGATTTTTAATGTTGTTTAAGGGGCTTCGGAGGCCGTGTGGTTAAGGTAGTCATCTACTATTGATCACGTGGTCTGTCAACACCAAGTTGCGGGTTCGATTCGAGTCTCACTGCGTGCAGGGTGTACCCGATTTCAATCTTAATTGTTAAAAATTGCCAGTTTTCCTATTTCAAGTCGGGGGTTTTATCTAGGTACTCCGGCTTCCTCTCCCAATAAAAACTGTACGCCATGATATAGCACAATAATTGCTGACAGTGGCATTAAACACAATTCAAACATACAAATCAATGATCCTTGATAATTTATTTATATATCTAAAATTCAATCGTCTCGTAACGCAACATGGTCCTGCTTGATTAACTAATTATAAATATATTAAATGTGGAAGAAAATGAACGATCTTTAGCCTCCTGCTACAAATACGAATTAATATATAATGCATTTACAAATTAATGAAATGAAAAACACGACGAGATTTTAATGTTCTTCAACATAATAGTAAAACATCTTAGTTCATTGATCGATAAGGAATTATCATTGGGAATTATCTCATTAAAATCTTTTTGGCCTGTTTTAGTAAACTGATTACGTTTATTTACATACAATATTATATGTACGAAAATTAAATTGGTGTTTTATTTCCTTGAGATGTAAATAGCTTCATCTGCATAATAAAAAAGTACTTTCTAACGTACCGAGTAGAATTGATCAGAATGTTATCCTTGTTATATTTAGTCATTTTTTCACAATAACAAAAATACTGTCAAGTTAGTGGGATTAATATAAATAGCACCATAAAATATTATTGATGTACTTTGCATCGTAAATGTTGTCTAACTATTTCATCGTAAGAAACTCATATATATTTGCTAGGTAACATATTAAGTGTATACTAAGTCTAGGGTTTCGTGCGCAAATTGCAGATTCTGATACACTTGAACCAGAATAATCTGAAATTAGGGTTACGAAAACAAAAATCAATAAACCATTACGTGCCGTCCTAATAAACATGTTATTTCACAATTTTGTTAAACTTAGGTAGATTGGAAATCCGACATTCTTAAAAAAAATGTTTAATTAGCAAAATAGACCTTAAACAGCGAATAATGCAAACAAACGAAGCTATATGTTGGTCTAGTGAACCTACATTTATATGATGCATTTATTTAAAGTTTGGCACAGCTTTCGTAATATATAGTTTGTGTGCGTTTGAATAGACAGATTCGAAAATGGGATCGTTTGCAATGGGATTTTTTATATGTACCTAAAACTAAAAACCACCATAAACAACTGTGTAAAATTAATGTATAGAATGAAAATTGTGGCTATATCTGCTATGTAATAACATTCAAACTGCTTAGTTGTATTATGCCTAATTTCGATAAACTGGGACCATGCAAGGAGGGTTTCCATTGCTTGACTCACAGACCAGCCCAGCTCGTCCCCGGTTGGCGGATAGGGGAGACCATCTCGTTTTTGTTTGTTTGGTTTTTTTTGGGGGGGGGGATTTCAGGTCTTAATACGGAAAGCCTGGTCGCAGACTCGTGGGTACCGTGTTTTGAGAGTGCCACGCTCCTTGTACGATAAAGACCCTTTTGTAGATTTTGAAAGAGTGTAAGTCGTAGGTTCATTGTAGTCGCTGCAAAAAGGCTTAATTCTCCGCACCTACCCAATATTCCATATTTTTCCAGTAGCAGTCATAATTGTGTTCCTATGTTGACCCCTTTTTCCATATATTGTTTGTTTGTTAACCTGAATAAAGCTGAAATACTGCTCACTGGACGTAAAGCAAACATCCAATCAATCAGTCTATTTTAAATCAAGATTTTCCTAAATAACACAGAAAAATTGTCAAGAAATTCAATTATCTCATTGATACTACACCCAATAAATTCTGGAATAAGGGGTTTCCATGACAATTTACACAATGGTATTAAATAAAATCCTTTCTTACTTAGTTAATCATTTAGATTTGATGATTATTACTTAGTAATTGCAAAAGTAATACACCTGCATTAAGGACGAGAACAAGTTGACGAATAACTAATTAACTATGAAAATGGGACGAAACTGTGGAAATGTTAAGAAAGACATTTTGCAGGTGCTAGATATGAGTGTTTACGTGAAAAGAACGTGGCATGCTCCGAACACCTCTACCAATGTGATTCGCAGTCAGTTTAGTTCTTTTTATTGTAAAATCGTTTAAATGAGGTTTTTTTTAAAGTTAACTCTACAGAGTCGATGCATATTTATAAGTATACATGTTATAAAGCAAATACGTGCATGCAAATCTTTAATATATTATTTGTCACTCGTTTAATATAATACGCTCAGACTTACAAAAAATAGAAACCATGTTTTTTATTGAGATCATTTCTAAATCTTACACATACCTTAACCAGTGTTAAATATTTTGTTTATAATGTTTTCACCATCACATTTAAATGCAGGGTCTTCCCGGTGTCCGAGTGGTTAAAGTTGTTCGTCTGCTATGGATCACGAGGTAGGTCAACACTGAAAATGCGGGTTCGAGCCTCAATGCGGTCAGGGTGCGCTCGATTCCAATCTAAATTGACAAGGATTGCCAGTTGTCCTACCGGACGTCGGAGGTTTTCTCCGGGTACTCCGGCTTCCTCTCCCAATAAAAACTGGACATATCGATATCTTAGATTAATTAGAGATCTGATTAAATAACATATATTTCAATAACATCTCGGGTATTTTATGACTATAAATATCATATCGATAAGGTTGAAAGTGGCACCAAACACATTCAAACAAACAAACAAACAAACATTTAAATGCAGTACGTCTTGCTACAACGGACACTGCATCTACTTTACAGGTATACTGTATAAGATATACTACTATTTGTTTGCTCTATTTTAAACTTATATCCACTTTATATATGCACATTTGGTTCGCTTTAACGTTTCATTGTTAAAACTCGTTTCTTTGTTAATTATTAGATAATCGGACTCAATCCCAACACCTGTTATAACTGTAATGTCAACTTTCCTGTACTCACCGCTTTTGATTAATTACAGATCTGTTTTAATAACATACATTTTAATAATACCTCGGGTATTTAAGCCTGTACAGGTATTTTAGGAATATACAGGTATTTTAGGAGTATACGTCCTTTACGAGTATGAGTATTTCTCTTTTATGGTCAGGTACTCTCTTTGGTATATAACTAAACTCTTAAATGTTCTGTTGGTTTTTTAGGGTCCGACTTAAGGTTACAAAACATAATGGCCGCTAAAAGTATTGCCCTTTTTGCACCGCTACAATTACCTGTGCATCGGACCAAATCAAATTTTCAATTTAAACTAATCATAGAACTACAATATAAGAAAACTATAATTTTATAAAGACAAGATTGGAGTAAAAGGATACTAAAATGACATTTTGGTTACATTGCTCAATCTTCGCTCGTTAATATTTCCAGGATAATAATGTCAAAGTATTCGCTTTGATACCATTAATAAATCATTGATTATTATAACTCTTCATTTAACTGACAATTATGGCTTCTCAAACAAATATCGGATCATAAGGGCAGCACGAGCTTCATTTTTCAAAATTTATTAAATATTTAATAAATTATGAAATATGAAGCTAGTGCTGCCGTATTGATTGATTGATAGGTGGCTTGACACCCAGCGAGCAGAACATGAGCTATATTCAAAAAGATAACATGTTAACAAATACTGAATCAATATGAAAATTGATATGAACCGAAAGAAAAGAAAATGTGCCTTTAAACAGAAAAGTATAGCAACTATAATGCCCTCTAAATACCTATAATGCCCTCTAAGCAACTATAACGCCCTTTAAGTAAATATAATGCCCTCTAAGTAACTATAACGCCCTTTAAGTAAATATAATGCCCTCTAAGTTTTTGTCTGATTTCTTATTATTACTACTATTCTTTTTCCTCTCCGTTCAATGTTATCCGCTCGCGATGTCAGATCAACACGAAACTTTGTAGGTATGTTGAAGGTTATCGAAAGTTGTACCAACTTTTAAAGATTTCTAAAGTTTCTATCCATTAGGATTCTGGGTGACTTTTGTCATGACAATAGTATTACTAATTACGTATTGAACTCCAGCGAATTTGTTTCAGTTATGTCTGGAAACATTCTTACAACAGTTTAAATTCAAAGGTCTTGACAAGGTGAAAAAACTAACGAAACCTTAAACTTTGAACACAAATTAAGGATATATCATACATATGATTAAATAAAAAGCTGAGTAGTTGATGGCGTAACGAAATGGAAATAACCACAAATCATTGGTGTAAGGTACTCCTGTTGCGGTCATTACAGCTATATGTAAGTTACAAAACAATAGGACAGGTATTTTGTAAAAATAAAATGAATCACTGATATTTAGTAATCGGAAAATGTGTCACGTCGTTTGTTAAACAAACTAATATATATGTATTTACACCTGAAGGTCACAAAGTGACATCTTTATATATCACAATACAATTTAAGTTTGCAGCCGCCCACCTAAAGACCACTGAGCTTATACGTGGTTTCTATTTATGTTCTTGTAGCGTCAGCGTAACACAGGGATAAGGATAAATCGTACCTTTGACTGACGATGATTGTGCATCGAAAGTCTGCACAGCCACGGACGACATCAGGTCTCCGTTGTTCCTTTTTTGTTTTTGGTTTGCGTATACAATACCATGAACATTTAAGCAATACCGTACCGGTAAATCATAATTAAAACATTTTGATTTAATTATTCTAATAATTCTGATTTTGAGATTATAAATTTCGTCATCGATTTCCAGCGTCAAAAAATAGACAGGCTAAGATGTAGCCTATATACCGTGAACATCATAAATGACTTCGGAGAATAAAAATAAGTTCTAAAAGGTGTTAATCACGGTACGATAAAACTAATGTATATCTGATTACTTGTATAATTTCAAATAATTGTATTAATTGGTTTTATTTATTATATCTAAATATTACTACACCGTCATGACCGTATTAAAAAGCTATTACGGGGACTACATAAACTTAGTTAAAATATTTTAATCAACATCTTACTTAGTCACGTATAATTAAGCATAAATATTATTTGCAAATTTTATTTAGAATGTGTATTCATAAACTACCAAAAGTTATGAATGAATGCGCCATGTCTGTGATATTTTAGTGATAACACGTGCGCATGACATGCATGTCAAAGCGAGGATTTACATCTGTTTGTTATAAATTCAAATAAAATAACATTTTATTAAACTATTATGACGAAAACATAGAATAAATGGATAGTCAAAGAACAAAAGCATAATTTATACCTATTGCTATAATGAAGTGTTACGTGCTTCATTATTATTACATCTATATCCATATTCTAGCTGTGTAAATCATGCCACACGATAAAAGCCTAGCTGGATATTTACTTAACATTTCGTACTGTTATTTACAGTGTCTCTATGTTGTCAAAATGTAACATTTTTGAAATATATTCTGTTTATATAAGTGTTACCCAAGGTTCATTGGCTTTCTGTGTTATCGGTTATATGCCCATGATTTTTGGTTTTTACGTCTACGAATACATACATATAAGTATTAATTAATTAGGAATAATACACATTTAATAAATTTTGTGGCATTAAATGCATAATGATATCACTCTAACAGTCCCAAACAACAGATCTAATGTTCCAATGTTTTTTGGTCAAAACTATTAAAGTAAAACGTCAAGAACTTGTGAGTATTATAACACTTAATGAAATATCCACTGTAGCTCAAGGGGATTAACTCAATTATTTAGTAACTTATCACTAAATTTGGCAGCCTATATATATATTTACTTCTTAAACTTGGAGAACCAATAACGTCACTTAGCCTGATAGCTGCTATACAATAAATCATTACGAAATTTACCATTAGAATAGCACATAAAATGGATGTTTGTACATCCTGAAGTTGTTTGATTGTGTAACTTCCGGTTCAATGTGTAACTTCCGGAACATACATTGAAAGTCATTTAGTCAGTAAATAAGAAGGAAACTAATCAGATGTGATTTTAAAATCATCAGTCTAAATATTTGAATTAAAAGAAAACACTTGGCGCCATGATGGACCATTTCTGATTCTATCATTAATAAACATTGATCTCTGAAAGGGGTAGTAAATGTTGAGTTGGATTTTGATCATCTCGCTTCACTTTAAAATGCAAAAACATGAGTAATTAGTATATCTAATACCAGACTCTTAAAAATACTTAAAGGATTTTGAAGGCATACATATAAACAGTATTAGTCTTATCTAAACAATTATGGACCCTGTGTTTCTAATGTGAGGGTACGCAGCCTATTTGCTATCGTGTTACTTTGACCTTTATTATAAGGCGGTTGTTATTTGTCCGGCTAGCCGGAAAACCAACTATGTGACAATTCGTTCAGCTAGCCGGAAAAATAGCTATGACACTATTTATCCGGATAGCCGGAAGAATTGTCTATAGGCTATTCGTCCAGTTATATATGATCTAAAGAATAAATGGTTTATTTGTCATGTTTGTCCAGTAGAAAATATAAGCGTAACGTTATTGAGTCATAGCCATCAAAAACTATAAATTTATAAAGAAGCCTTATAGGCGACAGAGATAAATTCAAGTGAATCATGTTAATGCAGTAGCCGCATAACTGAAAACAAAAATCTGAGATTAATACCGTACATCTGTTTCGGTTTTTGTCCCGATGATAGACTTTGGTTGTCTTTTCCGCAATCGATGCAGCAGTAGCGAAGCTGGTAAAATTGCGGCTTGTCTCTAATTTCACTTTAAATGCCCCTTTTCCTTGTTTGCCAGCAATATCGTGCTGGAATCTCTTTTGTAAAATTCTACATTTTTGCTACAAGTATTTCAAATTGACGGATTCTTAATTGTAATTCTTCATAAGAAGAAAATTTATCGCCAATATGAAGTTCGACATTTTCACCCATAGCAAGAGAGGTAAAAGATGGACGCGGGCTTCTGCTGCTGCTGGGCGTGCGAATTTCTATTGGCCGTGAGAGCCTTTTTTCCGGGTGCATTTCTAATAGAATAGAGTGAGAGCTATATTTCCTGCTAGCCGGATAAATAGCCACTCCGTTATTATAATTATGATTGCATGTTTTAGCAGCAAACATAAGAACAAAGGTGTTCAAGAAACAGCTTATAAAAGCCATCACCGGATTTGATATTTAATATTAAATCTAGTCAAAATACTAGTTTCCATAAAATAAGCCTCCATTTTTAGACTTCATCTAAAATAACCTTAAGTGGCCAGTTGTTACTCAAATGGCACCAACAGTTTCGTTCTAGCTTTAAAATAGTAATTACCCAATTAATTGATATCTCAAGTACATGTACGATCATTTCTTTCATTTAATTTACACTAATGCTCATAAACTAGGCAATAAACAGATAACAATGTCCATCGTGGTTGTATCCTGTGTCACGTGGGTTGTATCTTGTGTCACGTGGGTTGTATCTTATGTCCAGTCGCTTCCGTTTATGTATTTCCGTTAAACTGACATTTAAAGTAATGTTTCGTGTTTGCATACCAGTTTTACATCGTAAAAAGGGATAACCTCCGATTACCTTTGACATTTCCGTGGGTTTTGCTCCACTTGACTGTTCAAATCGTGCTGATCGTTTTTGTTTGTTTGTTTGGTGCTTAACGCCACTTTCTGCAGTTTTTCAGCTATATCATGGCGTCCAGTTTTTATTGGGGGAGGAAGCCGGAGTACCTTGAGAAAACCCCGACTTGCAGTAGGAAAACTGACAATCTTTGTCAATTAAAATTGGAGTCGAGTACACCCTGCCTGCAAATCTCAGTGTTGACACCACGTGATCAATAGTAGACGAACTACCTTAACCACTCGGCCACCGAGGACTTTAGTGCACATAATATACAAGTGTATATACACCGATAACGTCCAGCGGGCAGTAATTAAAACTATATTCAGAATTAGAATAGCACATAACAGATCGACTGTGGGTATCAGATGGACTAACATGACCATCAATTAAGCAGTAATGACAGTTAGGACCTTATCTTATCAACGAAAATGATCTTTTATACGCCAGTAGAGAAGGAAGCACTTTCCAAGCAAGTCACACGTCGCCGTCAGGCTTTTATTCAAAATACCAGACAACTCCATATCCCACATTCACATAGGGGCGATCAGAACAACTCACGTTGAACTATGAGAACCGCCCCAGTACCTACCCTATTATTTATAAAACGAACTATATATATTATCTTGTCAATTTTGATTTGCATGTTATGCGTCGGTAAGAGTTAACGAAGCTTCTGCTTCGTAAGTGAAAAGGCTAAATCAAAAAGGCAGATACATATTATTTGACATAAATGTTGCAGACTCGGATGAAAGAAGAATGTTCAGTATAATTATACAAAACGTTAAGATGATGCTGAATCAAACAAAAGATCAAGGTTAATAATATACTTAAAATTATTCGGTTAACAATGAATCTGGATTTCTAAAGTTTGTAGGTCATTGACAAATGTTTATTTACTGCTTCTGTTATTTTGATTTCTAAGTCAAACATTCATTTGGCTGCATAATGCAGGGATAGTATTACACACATGATTTTTTTTATAATTATGGCAGATGTTTAATGATATGTATACAATTAAAAAATTACCGAACAAAAAGTGTGTGAAGGTCCATACATGCATTTTCATTATTTTGTTAATAAAACACGCTGATTAAATAAGTTAATATCCCAAAACATGATCTACCAATTTTAATATTTCATTATTGACGACATCATAGTAAAAGAAGACTTAGGACTTTTGGAAGGCTGTGATCAGGATTGTTATAATGGGTATCTAAAATATTGGTTACTTATAGATATAAGAAATTAACGTGTATTCACGAAATTAGATGAGTGAATTAAATGTCGAAGAATAATTTATCAATTAAAGTCGATACGCTTTATTAAGACAAGTAAGTATATTACCCGAAATAGGGTTCAGGTTAGAGTTATTGATAGAGTAACGTATTAATTAAGATGGTTAGGGTTCAAGTTAGAATTATGGATAGAGTAACGTAACAATTAAAATGGTTAGGGTTCAGGTTAGAGTTATTGATAGAGTAACATCTCAATTAAGATGGTTAGGGTTCAGGTTAGAGTTATTGATAGAGTAACGTATGAATCAAGATGGTTAGGGTTCAGGTTAGAATTATGGATAGAGTAACGTAACTATTAAGATGGTTAGGGTTCAGGTTAGAGTTATTGATAGAGTAACGTTTTAATTAAGATGGTTAGGGTTCAGGTTAGAGTTGTTGATAGAGTTACGTATGAATCAAGATGGTTAGGGTTCAGGTTAGAATTATGGATAGAGTAACGTAACAATTAAGATGGTTAGGGTTCAGGTTAGAGTTATTGATAGAGTAACGTATCAATTAAGATGGTTAGGGTTCAGGTTAGAGTTATTGATAGAGTAACGTATGAATTAAGATAGTTAGGGTTCAGGTTAGAGTTATTGATAGAGTTACGTATTATGATGGTTAGTGTTCAGGTTAGAGTTATTGATAGAATAACGTTTTAATTAAGATGGTTAGGGTTCAGGTTAGAGTTATTGATAGAGTAACGTATCAATTAAGATGGTTAGGGTTCAGGTTAGAGTTATTGATACAGTAACGTATCAATTAAGATAGTTAGGGTTCAGGTTAGAGTTGTTGATAGAGTTACGTAACAATTAAGATGGTTAGGGTTCAGGTTAGAGTTATTGATAGAGTAACGTATCAATTAAGATAGTTAGGGTTCAGGTTAGAGTTGTTGATAGAGTTACGTAACAATTAAGATGGTTAGGGTTCAGGTTAGAGTTATTGATAGAGTAACGTATCAATTAAGATAGTTAGGAGCCGGTTAGAGTTGTTGATAGAGTTACGCATGAATTAAGATTGTTAGGGTTTATAGGTTAGAGTTATTGATAGAGTAACGTATTAATTAAGATGGTTAGGGTTTAGGTTAGAGTTATTGATAGAGTAGCGTATTAATTATGATGGTTAGGGTTGAGGTTAGAGTTATTGATAGAGTAACGTTTTAATTAAGATGGTTAGGGTTCAGGTTAGAGTTATTGATAGAGTAACGTATCAATTAAGATGGTTAGGGTTCAGGTTAGAGTTATTGATAGAGTAACGTATCAATTAAGATAGTTAGGGTCAGGTTAGAGTTGTTGATAGAGTTACGTAACAATTAAGATGGTTAGGGTTCAGGTTAGAGTTATTGATAGAGTAACGTATCAATTAAGATAGTTAGGAGCCGGGTAGAGTTGTTGATAGAGTTACGCATGAATTAAGATTGTTAGGGTTTAGGTTAGAGTTATTGATAGAGTAACGTATTAATTAAGATGGTTAGGGTTGAGGTTAGAGTTATTGATAGAGTTACGTATTATGATGGTTAGTGTTCAGGTTAGAGTTATTGATAGAGTTACGTAACAATTAAGATGGTTAGGGTTCAGGTTAGAGTTATTGATAGAGTAACGTATCAATTAAGATAGTTAGGAATCGGTTAGAGTTGTTGATAGAGTTACGCATGAATTAAGATTGTTAGGGTTTAGGTTAGAGTTATTGATAGAGTAACGTATTAATTAAGATGGTTAGGGTTGAGGTTAGAGTTATTGATAGAGTTACGTATTATGATGGTTAGTGTTCAGGTTAGAGTTATTGATAGAGTAACGTATTAAATAAGATGA
Organism: Limnoperna fortunei; assembly: GCA_944474755.1. Classification (NCBI taxonomy): domain Eukaryota; kingdom Metazoa; phylum Mollusca; class Bivalvia; order Mytilida; family Modiolidae; genus Limnoperna; species Limnoperna fortunei. Next base: position 36,114,088 of record OX104119.1, read on the forward strand.
TTAGGGTTCAGGGTAGAGTTATTGATAGAGTCACGTATTAATTAAGATAGTTAGGGTTCAGGTTAGAGCTATTGATAGAGTTACGTAACAATTAAGATGGTTAGGGTTTAGGTTAGAGTTATTGATAGAGTAACGTATCAATTAAGATAGTTAGGAATCGGTTAGAGTTGTTGATAGAGTTACGTATGAATTAAGATTGTTAGGGTTTAGGTTAGAGTTATTGATAGAGTAACGTATTAATTAAGATGGTTAGGGTTGAGGTTAGAGTTATTGATAGAGTTACGTATTATGATGATTAGTGTTCAGGTTAGAGTTATTGATAGAGTAACGTATTAAATAAGATGATTAAGGTTCAGGGTAGAGTTATTGATAGAGTCACGTATTAATTAAGATAGTTAGGGTTCAGGTTAGAGTTATTGATAGAGTAACGTATTAATTAAGATGGTTAGGGTTCATGTTAGAGTTATTGATATAGTAACGTTTTAATTAAGATGGTTAGGGTTCAGGTTAGAGTTATTGATAGAGTTACGTATTATGATGGTTAGGGTTCAGGTTAGAGTTATTGATAGAGTAACGTAACAAATAAGATGGTTAGGGTTCAGGTTAGAGTTATTGATAGAGTAATGTATCAATTAAGATTTTTAGGAATCGGTTAGAGTTGTTGATAGAGTTACGCATGAATTAAGATTGTTAGGGTTTAGGTTAGAGTTATTGATAGAGTAACGTATTAATTAAGATGGTTAGGGTTGAGGTTAGAGTTATTGATAGAGTTACGTATTATGATGGTTAGTGTTCAGGTTAGAGTTATTGATAGAGTAACGTATTAAATAAGATGATAAGGGTTCAGGGTAGAGTTATTGATAGAGTCACGTATTAATTAAGATAGTTAGGGTTCAGGTTAGAGTTATTGATATAGTAACGTTTTAATTAAGATGGTTAGGGTTCAGGTTAGAGTTATTGGTAGAGTAACGTAACAATTAAGATGATTAGCGTTCAGGTTAGAGTTATTGATAGAGTTACGTATTATGATGGTTAGGGTTCAGGTTAGAGTTATTGATAGAGTAACGTAACAATTAAGATGGTTAGGGTTCAGATTAGAGTTATTGATAGAGTAACGTATCAATTAAGATAGTTAGGGTTAAGGTTAGAGTTATTGATAGAGTAACGTATTAATTAAGATAGTTAGGGTTCAAGTTAGAGTTATTGATACAGTAACGTATGAATTAAAATTGTTAGGGTTTAGGTTAGAGTTATTGATAGAGTAACGTAACAATTAAGATGATTAGCGTTCAGGTTAGAGTTATTGATAGAGTAACGTATTATATGGGATATGATACTCTGTAAGCTACATTGTATATCATACTGTATAATATCTATACAATGTCAGGTTACTTTATCAATAAACTTGTTTCCCCACTGCAATTATAGCTTTTTCATTTCTAATGATAAAGTATCAATATAGGACACTTTTTCATCCGTTCATAATAGTTACTACTAATTTTTGTATTCGTTAGTGTAGGGTAATATCTCTCTGTGGTAATGTAAAACTGGTATGCAAACACGAAACATTATTTTTATTTTCAGTTTAACGGAAATACATAAATGGAAGCGACTTGACATAAGATACAACCCACGTGACACAAGATAATTAAGATGGTTAGGGTTCAGGTTAGAGTTATTGATAGAGTAACGTATTAATTAAGATGGTTAGGGTTCAGGTTAGAGTTATTGATTAGAGTAACGTATTAATTAGGATGGTTAGGGTTCAGGTTAGAGTTATTGATAGAGTCACGTATTAATTAAGATAGTTAGGGTTCAGGTTATATTTATTGATAGAGTAACGTATTAATTAATATGGTTAAGGTTGAGGTTACAGTTATTGATATAGTTACGTATTAATTAATATAGTTAGGGTTCAGGTTTGAGTTATTGATAGAGTAACGTATTAATTAAGATGGTTAGGGTTCAGGTTAGAGTTATTGATAGAATTACGTATTATGATGGTTAGGGTTCAGGTTAGAGTTATTGATAGAGTAACGTTTTAATTAAGATAGTTAGGGTTCAAGTTAGAGTTATTGATAGAGTAACGTATCAATTAAGATGGTTAGGGTTCAGGTTAGAGTTATTGATAGAGTAACGTATGAATAAAGATTGTTAGGGTTCAGGTTAGAGTTATTGATAGAGTAACGTATTATATGGGATATGATACTCTGTAAGCTACATTGTATATCATACTGTATAATATCTATACAATGTCAGGTAACTTTATCAACAAACTTGTTTCCCCACTGCAATTATAGCTTTTTCATTTCTAATGATAAAGTATCAGTATAGGACACTTTTTCATCCGTTCATAATAGTTACTACTAATTTTTGTATTCGTTAGTGTAGGGTTATATCTCTCTGTCTTGTTAGCTTCCTTCACAGCAAATTATTGTCTATATTCTGATACTGATAACTCGTAAATCAAGGGCATTACCAATAATTGCGATCAAGATGTTCTCGCGACATGCGTGAAATATAACCTTTTTTAAATAACGAGGATATAACATAATATCATGTTACCTGCCAGGATACAACTAACTTTGTTAATTTAAAGACACCATTATATTTGAAATCAGCATGTATTCAAAAATAGATGCTTTACTTTATTGCAATTGAATATTATGTGTCTCATGATATTTTTAGTATTTCGTGGTTAACAGGCCAACCCCTATAATTGCAGTACTCTACGAAAACGGAAGAATATGTTTAAACACGAAATTGTGTACTTTTGAAATAAATCCTTTGTTAAACCAACTGGTGCCATCAAAATTAAATTAATTCCGCAAATATATTTTGTTAAGTTTTTGTTAATTATTTTCTTCTGACTTTATTTAAAATATACAACTTTTATCTTGTCGACAAAATGTAGTAATAAATACGGTAGCTAAATGTAATTGAATCAAAACTCGGCAGTCCGTATACACACCATACATATCCGGCTTCTATATAAACGTCAGTTACGTCACATTTAAATGGTCAACTATAATCGAACATCGTTCTGTAATCCAAAACTGATTGATCAGTTGGATGTTTTCTGTACGTCCAGCGAGCAGTATTTCAGTTGTACTCAGGACGAGAACAAGTAAACAAACAACAATCAATTGAGGAAAAATGGACTTACGTGCGAAAAATTCGAATTGCACTGAAAAAGTATGGGGTATGGGTAGGGGCAGAAAATTTGGCCCTTTGTAGCGGCCTCGTTTCATGATATATCATGTTCAATCCTCGTTATTTAAAAAAGGTTGTACTCTTATCGACATCTACAAAAGGATTCTTTTAGCGTGCAAGGAGCGTGGATATCTTGATCGAGCTATAATGCGGAAACTGCAAACTCATGGTTTTGTTGCTCAAAGTTCATGGTCTTCATTATAGACATTTTATGGTAGGCATCATGTACTTGTAGACGAATACAGGATATGTCTCTCTAATGAGCACAGATGTAGGTTTGTCGTAGAGTTTGTGTAGTATATTCCTTTACCGGACTTATATTTGACTGAATACCACCGTCACGTCGTCGAGTGTGTTGCAACAGGCTAGAACTGCTTATTCGTCCGGAGCACCTGAGTTCAATATCAGTTTCCTGAGAGTTTTTGTTGCTGGCATTCTTTTGTGTTCTGTTTTCCCATGGCTTCGTATTAATGTTTTGGACTTCGAAATTTGATTGACACTTATGAATAGTTTAGCTTATCAAACATTTTATTTTGTGGAGATTGTAACGTGCATAACTATCAGTGGCCGTTCATGTAACAATTGTGATCTTTTTATTAGCTTGCATTTTTCTATCGGGATACTTGTTAAAAGCACCGCGATATTTGTTAAAAGCATCGCGATACTTTTGAATAGCATCGCGATGGAAAAAACTTCATGCATAGTGTAAAAAGCATCGGCTAGCTTTATTCATCTACTTGAACGATCGTGTCATAAAACTGATTTCTTTTGGCTTGCGTTTTTTCTATCGCGATACTTGTTAAAAGCATCGCGATACTAAAAAGCATCGCAATGCTTTTAACAAGTATCGCGATGGTTTTAACAAGTATCGCGATGCTTTTGAAAAGTATCGTGATGCTTTTTTATTTTATGCATGATGTTTTTTCATCGCGATGCTTTTTACAAGTATCGCGATAGAAAAAAGCAAGCCGTTAGAAACAATTGTGACACGATCGGTCAGGTAGATGAAGAAAGCAAGCCGATGCTTTTTAAAAGTAAGCCGATACTTTACGCTATGAATGAAGTTTTTTCCATCGCGATGCTTTTAACAAGTATCGCGATAGAAAATTGCAAGCTGATAGAAACATTACAATTGTGATATGAACGGCCACCGATACATTACTAGCCACAAACAGTTTTTTGTTTGTATGTAAAAAACTATTTATCAAATAAAGTGTCCTCAATGATAAAAGAAATATATTTTCCAATAGAAAACGCTTATTGATCGACAACAATGAAGTTTTTGTTGACCAGTATTCTTCGCCGCATTAACCATGGGAATTGCAAATAACGCCCAGTGTGTTTGATCTTCTATTTCTATTTTAGTAGGCAAATGCGTTATCTGAACTTTCCCAAAGAAACATTTTTGTTTTGTGCGTTTTATGCTAAAGGTACTTTGTTTATTTAAATTAATATTTCAAAGCTTTTGAAATCGTATCTTCTTCGTCTTCAAAGTTCTAGTTTAGTGAGTAGGTAATTAATCAATTTATGAATCAAAGAGCAGATGTTGCGAGATATTTTATATTTACAAATATTGTATGTTACTCGGTTAATAATACAGGCCACGACGGCAGATGTAGAAAAATAAAATGCGATCTATCCATTACAGGTATACATATGAATGATCTAATGAAACACAGATGAACTTCTGGTATAAGTTGAATTGACCTTCTGACTTATAAAAATAAATTGAAATACAAACGCATCACAAAGCAGAATGGATCCCAAACTTTATTATAAAATAATTTCAAAACTTTTCATTTAATAAATATTGTTTGATTCATTAAAGTTAAATATGTCAGTAAATATATCTATATATCTATATATACCTACATCTGCGTTGCATCTTGAGTTCAATTTATTTTACTTGATAACATTTGGTTACTACTATGCTTTGCACGCAGTCTTGTAATGCTTTAGGGTACAGTATCATATCAAGGGTGTTGTCAGTTGGTTTTTGTTTGTTTGTTTGGTGCTTAACGAAATTTTCAGCAATTTTTTTAGCTATATCGTGGAATCCAGTTTTTATTGGGGGAGGAAGCTGGAGTAACCAGAGAAAAACCCCCGACTGCGGTAGAAAAACTGGCAATCCTTGTCAATTAAGATTGGAGTCGAGTACATCCTTCCTGCAGTGAAAATAGCACCCCCAATCTCAGTGTTGACAGACCATGTGATCAATAGTAGACGAACTACCTTGACCACTCGGCCACCGAGGCCCCCCAAATCGAATATTCTTTAAGTTAGTTTATCGAAAAAAGTACTTAATTAAAGCAAATGAACAGACGTTGTGATCCATTTTATGTATGTTACGGTTATTGATATGGGGTCGTTTGCAGATGTAAAAACTAAAACTAATTTATTTGATGTAGGTCTGCTTACTAATGATCTAATACACAACCAATTGCACAGATAAGCTTTTTATTTATGTTAAATTGCCTTTTAACCTCACTATAGTAAATAAATTTTACTACATAATACCATGAACATGTAACCAATAAACGTAAATTTTAAAATATTTAAGTACAACTATTTAAAAATATCATTTTTATATTATTTAAAAGAAAATCATTATCTTACTTAAAATCCATATTATAAAACAAAATTGTAAATGGCCGTTGCATCATGGATTTCAGTTCTCATATTTTACTTCCGCTTTGTCCATACAGTAAACAGTCTTGGAGTCGTAAATAGAGAAACCAAAGTCAATATCAATTTGTAAAGAACACTTTCTGTGTATTCACCTGACAGGTTAGTGCAGAGTGTAGTCGACTCCATTCTTAATTGACAATGATTACCAGTTTTCCAACCGCAGGTCTGGAGGTTTTCTCCGGCTTCCCCCCCCCCAATAAAAACTGGACGCCATGATATAGCTGAAAAATTGCTGAAAGTGGCGTTAAACACCATGCAAACAAACAATCCTAAAATTTGAATTACCCTTAATTTTCGTATAACCTTGTTAGAGTATTAATTCAAGGCTCTTCACAAAGACATAGAAATAACACTACACCACTAAATAGTATATTTAACAGCAAATAAGTATTTTGTTACGAATAAGATTTTGTTCACTTAATACTGATGGGTACTGTTTTGGTGCTTGCATTTAACAACTGTCAAGCGCGTTCACGGGAAGGCATAAGGGATACGGTGTCTTGGAGATTGTTAGTTTATAAAACGAAATTCCAGCAGAGAGTGGCATGTTTAAAGAGTGCCACACTCATCCCTGCGCGTCAAAGGCCTTTTTGAAGATGTAGAAAATTGAGAAAACTCATTGTAGCGGTTTAGTAGTCCATTCTTTTGTATTTATTTCGTATTTCGTGATCGTTAATGAGCAATATAAATTGTGTCTTTCTTAGAGTTGAGCGCAGCGCAACAAGCAAAGAGACAACAATTCTATCAAAGGGTGAAAACGCTTGAAAGAGCATTTTTCTTCCGACTTTTGCATCCAGTAGACTTATTGTTTAATATCCAATCAAATCAGATTGGAACGCCCGAAACAAGAACGTTGCTGTGTTACCATTTTTTTCATTTAACACAACTATCTTAGTGCTCGACTCACAGAGCGTCTTCATCTAATAATACAAAAAGCTCGACCGTGTACCACAGTGGGTAACGTGTCTGGAGAGTACCACGCACATTGCACGATAATGAACTTTTGAAAAAAAGAGTAAGATATATATAGTCGCTACAAATTGCAAAATTGTCTTTCCCTACTCATTACCCCATGCTTAACCAGTGGCAGTGAACATTTTGTTTTGTTGGGTCATTCCTTTTTCCTCGTTGAATAATCATTTGTTGATAAGTTATCGTCCTGAAAATAGCTAAAATATTGCTTGCTGATCATTAAGCAAATTCAATCAATACATAATTATATATTCAAACTGTAGCAGATGAGTTTTAAGAGTATCATCATATATATAAACGATTTTGATCTGTGTATTCATACGGTGTGTAGTTTTAATATTATTCTTAAGTGACCAATAGTTCGCCAAAAGCTATTTAACTTGGAATTTTACACGAAAAGATTATATACTATAGATAGATGTGGTAAGTGTAATTGCAGGCTGTTAACACTACAACTTTTTTATTTGAAGTGCAGCCTGTTACACTACAACGTTTTTGTTTGTATGATTTTCGTTTATTTAATGATTATAAAAAATAGATTGTAAAATTGTCGAATTTAATGGAACAAATGAATTATAGGTGTCAATAAACTATTTAAGAAAGCCTTATATTGTTTTTATATCGTTTTGTGTATCTCTGCTAGTGTCAATTGTTGACTGCTTTTTTCCGATGCAATTAGATGGTATATCCATTAATGTCACAAAAACAACATTAAGAAAATTTTAATTATTAAGTAAGTTCCTATTTAATCTACTTAACAGCTGTTTTGTTTTGTTCTGGTTGTTTTCTGACGTAACCAGTGTTCCCAAAACAATATGTCATCTATAACTTTTGTTTACAACAAATAATAAAGACAAATCGCACCTAATAAATAAATCACAAATAACGTTTATCGGTGGATCGATATCACACAAACAATTCAAAATCTATTAGCAGTTTATTATTCTGCCATCGCAAATATATCCTTAAGGTCAATTAATGGATATTTCAACATATCCTTGCGAAGCACGATGGACGCCACATGTGGTGCTCGAATTTCCTAACCAGTAGAATCATCACCGTACCGTCGGTTTTCAGTGCGTTCATGTCACTTCTCTTGTGGTTTGTGTTTGGGTGTTTGTTTCTGATGTCGGTAATTAGACCGTTGATTCTATTTAAGGTTTTTAAACACGTCATTGTATCGTCTTATTTTATTTTCTCTTAATAAAGATATTTGTACTAACCCTGCTTACTAATTATCGCACTATAGACATTAATAATGTTTGTTTTGTTTGTTTGATGTTTAACTCCACTTTTAGCATTTTTTCGGCTATTTCATGGCGTCCAGTCGTTATTGGGGAAGGAAGCCAGAGTACCCGGAGGAAACCCTCGACCTTCGACAGGAAAACTGACAACCCTTGTCAATTAAGATTGGAGTCGACTACACCCTGCCCGCAGTGAGACACATTTGGAGGGAAACGATTTGACTTCATCTTATGTAAGTTATCTCCCATAACAACCATTGATTATTAGTTCTTCACTCATAACTCATTAACTATTGCATTGATAGTAGAGGCATGGGGTCTTCATCAAGGACCGTTATGACCCTTAACCTTGAAAAAAAGATGCAAGGTCAAAGATCAGAGACTTCTTCTCATTTTTTGCATGTAATATTAGTAGACATATCTCACTATAACATATATTGACATTAGATTTTCACTGTTGATCCGTTTAGACCTTAATCATTGTCAAGGTCACAATGTTGAAGGTCAAGATGAATTCCTATTTTTAAAATTTTTTCACGAATTGGTTTATCCTTATTAATCCTTGATTTGATGCATAATATAGGCAAAGATCAACAGGTCAATTGTCAAGGTTATAAAATCTCCAAACTTCCTATTTTATTCCCTTTTTTAGTTCAAAACGTATATCTTAATTGTTTTAGATTCAATTTATATAAAAGAAGATCATGTCAATAAAGTTCATTATGTTCTTCATTTTTATCTTTCTTATTTTTTGTGATATCTAAATAATTTATCTTTCGAAAATATTTATTTTTAAATATAGTTTGTTAATGTTGTTTAATTTGCAATATTCAATAGGGTGATTTTTAAATGCATAAAGTGGAAAGCCTATTAATCATAACGTAGAACGATTGAACCTATATTTTGCATTATAATATTTTATTATGTCCTCTGACTTTCGCCTAACTAAGAACAGACATACCAAGACTATATGAAAGTTTTCGTCTACAAATGCAGACTTGTAATTTGATAAATCTGGGACTAGTTTTACAGGTCTGTGACGTACGATTCCGGATATATATGATGTCAAGTTAAACTTAAGGTAAAAGAGCTGCGCTAATTAAAAAAATAACAAATTTAGTAGAAAATCTTGAAGAATTGGATTAGTGTTTTCTCCCCTTAACTACAATATAACAGACTGGTTCCAACATAATGACAGACTTAACATTCTCATTACAGATCGGACTCGTTCTGCATCCGCATAAACTCGTTTTAGAAGGTACCAAGTTCAATCTTGCAATAATGATTAGCTAGCAGAGCTGGATATTCTAGGCCTAACACCTGATATAACCTCTTGATTCGTGCTACTGTTTATACAACTTTGGTTTTATAACTGCCCTGCAGACTGACTTCTCAACATGCCTGCTAAGGGTTCACGTTCTTGTTCATTGTACATTTCGCACAACTGACGATGAATTTGGTTTTATTTTTTAACCTAGGGTATCTCTTGTAAAGGAGAGTAGTTCATCGAAAAAGTAGACAGTAAAACGATTACATGTTATTTAAGAAGCTGGAATGTAAAACGTAAATAATGTTTATATTACTGCAAATCACTGCATTTAAACTGCGATACATGTTATATTTTGTCGCTCCTTCAAAAACAGATTTATGTCAAAACAACATTAAAGACTTTGCAACAATACTTTAAACCCATTCATTCCTATCAAATATTGTTCTAGTTTTAATTGTTGTTGAATAAATAGATGTGAAAACAAATAAAAAATTCCATGGACGTCATATTGAACGACATTACGATAATGTAGTATTTTAAGTCGTGTATTTTTTATGCTCTTCTTAGACATGTTTTTTATAACTTTTATTTTGAGCAAGATTTTGATTTTTTATACGGATAAGTCAAAGCTATGGCACGTAAAATACATAAACCAATTGAATAATAGGAATTTTCCTCATTTCATCTGAGCAACCTGTAAATAATTTTCGTTTGACTTTTTCTGCCTTACATACACAGGTGCAGTTTCTAGGAAAATGACAAAGCTCTAGACGGCTGTTGTTTTAAACAACAAAACAGTTAAGATTTGTTTTGTTTTCCACTGAGGACGTGCATACAGCTAATACTAAGTTTATATTATTTTCAGCAACATTTATTTTCAGAAAGCTTTATTTTTGTAAATTGGAAGCTTGGCCATTATTTGGTCGAGTGGTATATGATTCTTCTCAGCAAGTATAGTCCGCATGGTAATTAAAGGATATCTAACGATATAGTAGTTTTGGTGATGACGATTTAAATGCGTATGTTAGAATACAAACGCCACTTTTCAGCAATTTTTCAGCTATATCCAGATTTTATTGGGGGAGAAAGCCGGAGTTCACGGAGAAAACCCCAGACCTTCGGTAGGTAAACTGGCAATCCTTGTCAATTAAGATTAGAGTCGAGTACACCCTGCCCGAATCGAACATAAAAAAATGTTACGATAGCCATACTATCAAAGTCATAGTTCCAGTAATTGACTCAGTTAGATAAGTTAGATCAGTTTACATGACATGTAAACCGATTGAGGGAGGACGATAGTAGTAATTACACTAACCATCTGAAGTTTTTCGTTACGATTAAATTTCTGAATTGCAAAAAATAATCGTGCTACGTTGCCGAAGGCGCTTGTATACATTTGTTTCGAAAAACATAAGACGGTACTAAATAATTTACGTATTGTTCGCTGGGTTACCATGGCCGACTTGCCACGATAGGTAGCAATATTTTCTGATCATAGTGTCAGTACTTAGTTTTAAATTCGACTCGATTCTAATTTTGCGTTTGCTTGTCACGTTTATTACAAAGACTGCCATTTATCTTGAAGTTACCCACTTTCAATAAAACACATTCGACTATATAGGCGATACTAACATCTACTAGCAGCGAACATGTGTGTTAAAGCTTTAATGGCAGAAAAATGGTTTTTTTGTGGCCACACATGTCTCCATGTAATTACGGTCATGTCATGTTGAGCGTCTCAAATCCATAAAATGCAACAAATTAGCAACACGTTACCGACTAATACAGCATTACAACTTCCGGACATGCGCAGTATTATACACCTACGCATGGCAACATTATCTTATGAATATTAGTTAACAACATTTGATTGATGAAGTCTAATTTAAAAAAGTCGCGACTTGTGCGATATAGCGAATATCATCTTTCCCCTCGCTTTTTGATCTTTCAATGCAGCGAAATAAATAAACAAACCGATCGATTTCTGAAGCGTTTTACATAGAATACACATGGATTTCATTGCTTTGCATGTCTATGATATTAGTCAGTAAAACACAGAATGTTAAGGTGTTTCAAAGGACTGATTGTTACTGCTGTCGTGTTGTTTCAATTATAATCTTGCTTGTCCACTTCTTTCAACTTTTGATTAAAGTAAGGACATGTTTATAACCAATTTTTTGTTTTCATTCAATACAATTGCACATTTTCTCATAAATCCATCGCCTGATTAAACAAACCATTAGTCTTTTATTAACTTTATTGAGTTTACGTACTTTTGACACTCAAGCAAGGCATTGAAATCATTATCACCACGTGTAAATATCTTCAAAAGCTGCTACAAATTTTTGAATAGATTGTTTATTATATAGTGTACTACACATACTTAGTTCTTGGAACTTTTCGACGCAGTTGATATAGACGCTAATTGTAGCGATGGCTGAAATTCTAAACAAAACATAACAAAACTTTTAATTTTTTTATCAGAATCATCTTTAGTTTGTTTGCACTAATTATGCTTATAAAGTATAACTGAATTTGTTGCTTAAGACGCTTTATGGATGTGTTGACGTTTAAGCTTCTGCTACACTGAAAAAGAAAACATTGCTGCACATTAACAATACCTTTCATTTAGACCACACTGGGAGCGTTCCCGGTGCTCAACCCACAAAGTAGCCCAGCGCGTCCTCGGGTGGCCCATAGGGGAAAGCCTCTCTTTGGGGGGCGGGGGGGGGGAGGTGTCAGGTCATAATACGGGAAGCCTGGCCGCGGACCTGATCACTGTGTCTATCCCAACCCCTTTTTCCTCTGATTAATTGTTTGACAACTTGTTCTCGTCCTGAATATAGCTGAAATTCTGCCAGCTGGACGAAAAGCAAATATCCAATCAATCAATGATTCGAACCATTTTCCATTACTGAAGATAATAAAAGGATACATATAGTTTCCAAGAGCTCGTCGCATATTGATTATGTGGCTAGGAACTAGAAAATGACCTTTGTGTCGGGGTTTTCAGATCACAATACGAAAGTCATGGCAGCGACCAAAATACGGGCCGTGTTTGCAGAGTGTCACGCTTTTTGCTGATTAAAAGTCATCTTTTTTATGTTGATCAAGTGTAGGCTAATTTTAGTCGCTACAAAAGAAAATTTTTTTTTATCCCCTTCCAACTCTCGATAGGTGAATCCAATTTTAAATGATATATTGTTTGCTAACTTATTTGTCTCTGTGGTTAAAACTTAAGTTATTCTTATTCTACTAAAACACTCATACGCATACACCAACTCCCCCGTTTTTAAGTAGCCTGAACAATTTTATGGTCATCAATGTACTGTTTGTTTGTTTGGATGCTGTTTAACGCCATTTTTAGCAATTTTTCAGCTACATCATGCCGTTCTTTTTTACTGGGGAGGAAGACAGAGAACCCAGAGAGAACCCCCGACCTTTGGTAGGAAAACTGGCAATCCTTGTCAATTAAAATTGGAGTAGAGTACACCCTGCCCGCAGTGAAGAGCGAACTCGCAACCTCAGTGTTGACAGACCACGTGATACATAGTAGACGTTCACTACCTTAACCACTCGGCCACCGAGGCCACCCTCAATGTACCGAATTATAACCAAACTAATTGATTTATTATGTGGTAACTTATCTTAAAAGTGAACATAGCATAAAAACTAAGCAGAACATTAAACAAAAAGTTAGTAAATTATGTTAAATTATGAAAATATAAAAATATATTTTCTCTTGTTTGTTACTTTTAGGTCAAGTTTTTTGCACTTTAAATATTTATTATGCAACATTCTGATAATGCGAAGAATTGGTCCTTTTCCGGTACGATTTCTCATTTAATTTATTTTGTAATTACCAATCAAACATTCAAGGAGATCAGGAAAAGGAAAATACAAGTGGAAGATCAATACAAGGCTAATTTCTAGATTACATCAAATACCCATAAAATACCAGACTTAACTATCTTGGCATATATTACTGGTAATCGATTTGTTTCCAGTGTTCTCTTTAAAGTACAGCAGGGTTTTCAATTCGAACTTCCTTGTACAACTTACAGATCTGATGATAAAACTGATCACTTCAAACGTTTGTTTGACCAGATTCGTAGAAATTTTTGCATTTGAAATGCTTTTGTCCAACTTTTTTATTCAAACGTTTTTTTTTAAAAAAAAAAATACGTAGAAATTGTTGCTTTGAATTGCTTTGTCGACCGTTTTTTTATTTTTTTACAAAGAATTTGTAGCAGTATTGACTGAATAATTGATTAATTAATTAATTAATATACATGTATATGCTTACTTAATTCTCCTTGTTTCACTATCTTAAAATCTATCTGTCTTAAATGTGTTTTTTCACAATGTATCGTTGGTCTTTCCTATACATCTTTCATGATAAACTGTGTCTTCTAATTATTTTCTTCTCTAATTTCTTCTCTGTGCTGTCATTTTTCAAATTATGAATTCGGTTTTTCAGGCAAAAGATGATGATCGCCAAAATGTTTCCGCATAGATTTAATGCATGTCTAGTTAATCTTGGTTGATGGCTCTCTACGCTACGTAAGTCCTCTGATATGGTTTTTGTTTGGTTCTCTCTAATTGGAATGACTATGTTACTTGAAGTTATACGTCGACTCAAAGTGTGACAGAAAAGTTGTTTTATCTGGCCGGTTCTGTTATGTTTTGATTGTATTGCTGGATAATAAACTAATATTATCTGCGAAATTTAAGACTTCTAGAAAAAAGTTCAGTGTCCATCTGACTCATTTGATTCCAATTCCTATTGTTGATCTCATACGCCGATTACAGAAACATCATTTATCGAACGTCGGTATAGGAATGAATTCGTATTATTGCAGATCTTGTACTTGGATGTTAAAGGATTTTCTAGATGTATTATTTATTATTATGTCAAATCTTCCAACGTAGTAAGTTTTATTTGAATTATGTTTAACGCCACTTTCAGCAACTATTTTAGCTATATCATGCCGTCCATTTTGTATTGAAGGGAGGAAGCAGGAGTACCCGGAGAAAACCATGACATTCGATAGAAAACTGGCAATCCTGTTCAATTAAATTGGAGTCGAGCGATCCATGCCCCCATTGAGTTTCGAACCCGCACCGCAATCCTAGTGTTAACAGACAACAAGATCATTAATAGACGAACTACATTAACCACTCGGCCACCGAGGCCCCTCCAAAGTAGTTAAGGATTGGTGCATTACTATATTACGGGAGATAATTTGTGCAACCTCTGGTATTGATAAGGCCTCTTTTTTATTGGGTATCGTACTGTTGATGACTTCAGTTCTTAGTTACTTTGAAGAATACATTGCAAGAAATGGAAATGCTAAGAAGAAAAACTAATGATATTTCTTCACGTTAGTAACAGTTTTAGAATTTTGTTTTGATGTTTCACAGTTATACAGTTCTTCTCAGCCTGTCTATATTTCTTTAGTTACAAACATTATATAGGCAATGCAGTATCGCGCTTGATGACTCTGAATCAATTTCAGTAATTCTGCACTTGGGCTGTCTTTGTCCGTTTCTTTTTCGTTTTCAAGTTGTCTAATCACATACTAAATTTCATCCTTCTATCTAAATTCCTTCTCTATTTAAAGCAAGTCGTAGAATTGTTTGATTTCAAGTATATCATCATTAGATTCGGTTCTATTCAAACTGATTGATTAATCTCAAATGTTAAGCGAACTATTTCAGATGTATTGATACTCCAAAACATTTTAATTAAAAATCTCAGAGTTCAATGAGTTACAGTCTTTATATCTACTACATACAGACGTATCGGTAAGGGTTGATATATGGGCTGCAGAAAAAGTGGTTCACCCGCTACTGGTAATCGGAACTGGCATCCCAGGTCCCATTGGACTGAAGCTGTGCATACTGGATTGCAATCAATGTAAACATATATGCATATTTGCTAATCTATTCAGGCAGCAAGAATGTGCGTGTGATTATTGATTCTTGTTGGTAATTTGTCTCATCTTGTACTAAACGTGCTCTTGTAGAATAAAACGCAAAAAAAAAAGTTCGTAAGGAAATGAAGTTAATGGAAGAATGGTGTAAGCGACATAACTCCAGGTTGCTTTATAACCGACCGATCAAGTCAGTAACGTGATAAAGGATAAAACGAAAATACTCATTGAATATAGAAATGGTGTTGATATTGCATTTTTATGGAGAATTTGTAAAGTTTGTATACAATAAAATCAACTTGTTTTCAGCAAATATTAGGAATTTTTTATCTTGTTTGTCAGTATTATAATATTTATCCAGCCTAAAGTAAGGAGGGGACATTTCTGTAGAAAACCAAACGTTTAGGCTCCAGATGTGTCTGCCGTATTTATGTTTTGTTTGAAGTAAATTTAACTGCACGAACAATGAGTTAAAAGTTAGATGGATGATTCAGTAAACAGTTTTATTAGGCACATAAATAGGGCATTATAACGTGTTGGGTAACGAAATGATCTTGTTTAAGCTATCCAATGGCAACCGGATTGCTGCATATGTGATTGATTGATTAATTGATTTTTGTTTAACTTCCAGCAAGCAATATTTCAGCTGCATAGGTAATGTCACGCGAACTCAAAAGAAGCTGGGTATGTATTTATGTAGAAAACCAATCGTTTAGGATCCGGATGAGTCCAGTATTTGTGTTTTATTTGAGATTAATTTAACTGAAAATAAGTTAAATAGATGATTCAATAAACATATTTTTAGGCACATGAGTAGGGCATTTTAACTTGTTGGGAAACAAAATTATCCTTTGCAGCCAACAAATGGCAACGGGATTGCTGCATAGGTGATTGATTGATTGTTGTTGTTTTACGTCCAGCAAGCAATATTTCTATTTCAGCTGCATAGGATATGTTACACTCAATAGAAGTTGGGTATGTATTTTTGTATCAGCGCGCTATTACCCAACGCTTGTGGAGGATGACTTACGAACGCCGGGAAAAAAGACTTGTACATCCATTGCACGATGAAACATGACTTGTACCTCAAACACCATTGAAGGATAACTTATACCCTGTTCTCTGTTAACGAAAGACGTTTGATATAAAAGGCTGACTTGTACTCTGTATACAGTTGTAGGAACTAAGTATTCTCCCCCCCCCCCCCCACCATCACAAAACGAAAAAAAAGGTTCATAGTGATTGTTAACAAGAATACGTTCCATGTACATTGTATAATGCAACGTTGGCACATAATAATTAATAATTCCAAAGTTCTCCTTTTTGTTCAAAGTATTTACCAATATGGTAAATTGACCAAGAAGAAAGTGTTAATTAATAAACAATCAAATGACGTACGATAATAAAAATATAGTTGACGTTTAATTGTTCAGTCATGGGTATCTTTCAGCGTGACATGAAGTGTTTGAAATAAGACGACCAAGTTCGGGTCCACTTTCCATATAGCAATGGGTCGTTAATAAGAAGTTCTATGTACATATTTCTCGTTTTCCTTGAATCCATTTTCAGTTTATTTGTGCTAAAGTTGTGTCCGCTGGAACTACACAATTATGCGATGATGACGCTGCCGTGTATCTGTGGCACTGTAGTTTCGCAGGCCATCGGAGGCCACCATATAGCGCTGTATAAGTCTGCTCACACTGTTGTCGAACATCTTCGCACATTTCTTTGCACGGTAAAACAAATGGATTGCTAGAGATGCAATAAGGTCGAAATATGCCGCAAATCAAAAACCAGAGGTCTTCATGACAATTCGATTCGGCTAAAGTCTGATATTGCTCCATTTCCGTCAATATTTCCGATTCGTCACTTTGTAAAAACATATTTGGAAGTGTTCCGATAGTAAATGTTAAATTTTGACACATAGGAAATGTGTTTGGTCGACAGTATGCATATTGCGGCCTTCGTGCTCCTCTTATTCTGGGATTTGGTTCTAAGCACTGTTTTTGCTTTTTAGGTCTAAGTTGGTTACATTTAAGCTCTTTTGGCCATTTAAAACCAAGCAATTTCATGTCTTTCGTGCATCCTGTCTTGGCATAAAAGCACGCCTCCCTACAGGGTAATTCTATTTTTGTTTTATTTCCAGTTTGTGTACATTTAGGAAGAGCCATACCACATGCCAATAGCCTAAGGTTATTCGAGCAACCTCTGTCCATAAACTGCCAAATGGGTTCCAAAAACCTAAAACAGGATGAAACTTATCACCGATATATATTTGTAATGTTTTTTTAAATGAGGTTTGATGACATTCTTAGCTATATCATGGCGTTCACTGTTTACCAGGCGGGGAGATACGTGCGACGGGATTTTTTTTTGGGGGGGGGGGTAGGAACCAAACCACCAAAATCCAAAATGACTAAAAGACTAACTAATAAAAACACACGCATATAATAATTCAAAGAAAGTAGAGGAGTTATGTCGGCTCTATAGTGTCCTATACTCCAGAGTTCAAACTCTGGAACAAAAACAGACACACACGATAGCTAAATTATGGTAATTTAAGTCCTCGCCAAGGATCGGACTTAAAATTTCACGATTTAAATATCTCGCGAAGAGATCCAATAATCCACTCGTACCAATGTAAGATCCTATATATTTGACTGCGCCCTTCTATAGCTTTTACACTGCTAGCTGGATCTCAAATGCAATCAACCATCACATTAATATAACATATTTGATAACTTACCTATACACCTGGGTTTTGTGGCCATTGACAACTTGCCTTTATACCTGTGTTTTATGACTGTGTCCATTGACAACTTACCTACACACCTGTTTTTGGTGGCTGTGTCCATTGACAACTTACCTATACACCTGTGTTTGGTGGCTGTATCCATTGACAACTTACCTATACACCTGTGTTTGGTGGATGTGTCCATTGAAAACTTACCTATGCACCTGTGTTTGGTGGATGTGTCCATTGAAAACTTACCTATACACATGTGTTTGGTGGCTGCGTCCATTGACAACTTCCTTAAACACACATGTGTTTTGTGACTGTGTCCATTGAAAACTTACCTATACACCTGTGTTTGGTGGTTGTGTCCATTAAAAACTTACCTATACATCTGTGTTTGGTGGCTGTGTTCATTGAAAACTTACCTATACACCTGTGTTTGGTGGCTGTGTCCAAGACTATTAGGGAGCTTTGTATGCGTGTAACCAATCAGACCTCGACACATTGGAACCATGATTTCCTGGCAGCCTTCCTCATCAACGGCAAAACTTAAAACAAGACGCAGAAATAATATAAATATGGTTTTATAGTCCATGTTGTTTGACTTTGTATCAAATATGAAAGGATGAAATGTGTTCACTTTTATTTAAACCAGCTTCTTTATGCTAAGAGCCACTTCACTCGTATTACGGTAGATGACTCAAATACATAAGTAGGGTTATTCATTCCATAAGGACAGTTTTAATAAGCTTAATAATAAAATAAGAATTAAAATACTTTAAAGTAGAAATTTTTAATTTTTTACCAGTGCAACTTTGTTGTCTAGACACTTGTCCGAATTTTACTGCGGTATTAAACTGATTTTAGTTAAAGAGATTTGTCGGAATAATGATAGTGCGATTATTCGTTCTAATCTAAACACATACAAACTGCATTTTATCCATAGAGCATTGACCTTATTTTTCACAATTTATAAAATCAACGACCAGCTGTGTAATTTTCATTTCATAAATTTGTTTAGTAACAATAATGTATGGGGTTTATTATACCCCCGCAAAGCTGTTTGGGCGGGTATATAGGAATCACCCTGTCTGTCTGTCTGTCTGTCTGTCTGTCCGTCTGTCCACATCACTTGTAAGCGCTTCTCCTCCTAAACCGCCTGACAGATTTTTTACAACTAAGAGATGAAATATTTAATGAAAGATATAATAGTTGCTTTTATATGTGTCGGTAATTACATTTTGGTGACTTTCGTCTTCAGTAAAATATAAATGTAAACATAGTACTAAGAATGGGACACACTTTGCATCGAATGTGTTTAATATTTAGTTTAAAAAAAACATTATTGAAACTGGCATTATATTTCTTTATTTACGAGGAATAATTTGCATCGACGCCTATAGAATGTGTTTAATATTTTATTAAAAAAACATTATTTAAACTGGCATTATATTTCTTTATTTACGAGGTAATCATCTTTGTCGACAATTTTTTTCCCGAATGTTAACTTGTTCTCGTCCTGAATATAGCTGGAATGCAAAAGTAAACATCAAATCAATCAACCAACCTTTGTCAAAAATGTATTATACGAATAGAAAAGCAACCCAAAATTGATTCTAAATATAATATAATGCCATATTTAAAAAAAGCAAAAAAAATATCGGCATTTATGAATTATTACTTCAATATTTGTGTAAGAACGGAGAATTTGACAGCTTGTAGCGTTCAAACGAACATACTAATATCGAATCTATAATAGTGGTACACATGTATTCAAAACGGGTCTTGAAAATCTTCCAGTATGTACTCAGTATTTTTCCATTTCTAAATTACTTATCCAAATGTGAACTTCGTGGAACAAGTTCATTCATTCATGTGTTAAGTGTATTTCACTTGTTTGAAGAGGGTCAATTTCCGCAAACAATTAAGATTGTATATGTCTGTAAAGTTCAGTCAAAGGTCCAAGGCCAACACTCACTTTGATAGTTTGTCTGAATTAAGAAAACACCAGAAATTTAACAAATTTTATCTGGATTTATTCTTATTTGTTATAGTACAAATAATTACGTATTAAATAATATCAATAAATACATTAATATAATGTCTTCTTGGAGTCATTTACAGTTTTTTGTTCTTAGTAAAATGTCTATTATGCTGAGAAAAGTGCAACGTATTTAAAATAAATCGCTCACTTGCCCCACCCCCTTTGCTATGGTCGCTTACAACGCAGCGACCATAGCAAAATGGGGAGCAAGTGAAAGATTTAACGTTGATTAGGTTGAGGAAACTGTATGGACTTGTAAATGATTATATTATATGATTTATCTTTTGTTGATTTTATGTGTTTAATTATGCCTTCAATCCTTCACGGGGTATAACTGTGCGTAAATAAATAAATTATTGTAATTGTTTATTGGAGGCGGGGTTTAATTGCTGGGTATTTCTTATAAACAACAATCTCAGAAAATACAGAAAGTGCATTTATTTGAAATTAATTTTTAAAAAAGGGTCTTTTTTTATCTTTCCTTAACATGTCAGTCCCCAACAATTAGCTAAGCGAGATGAATCATAATAAAAGCTTTATATAACAATTGAATATATTTTTATCGAAATATTAATTTTTGTCAGACAAGGTTCCTAAACCGGGGTTAAAGGGGAGGCCGAGCTAGTTAATGGTAGTAATACAGACTCAAGTTGAGCAGAGTGTTATTTATTCACAGATGGCGAATAATATATGAACATGTACGGAGCCCGGATAGGGACATTCAAAGAAAAAAAATTATGTTGTGCGCACAATATATTATTTTGTGCGCACATTATATTTATTTTGTGCGCACAATATATTATTTTGTGCGCACATTATATTTATTTTGTGCGCACAATATATTATTTTGTGCGCACATTATATTTATTTTATGCGCACATTATATTTATTTTGTGCGCACAATATATTATTTTGTGCGCACATTATATTTATTTTGTGCGCACAATATATTATTTTGTGCGCACAAAATATTATATTGTGCGCACATCATATTATATTGTGCGCACAACATATTATTTTGAGCGCACGTGATATTAGTTTGTGTGCACAAGAGCAGGCGCCTACTAAGAAGGAGACAGTTATATGTACATGAAAGGTTAGTACTGTACTACTGTGTGTAGTTGATGAATCCATATTCTCCTCTCAAAAAACAAAAAAAATTCAAGTTTAAACCAGTACAAAAAATCTTACACCTAAAAAAGGAGGTAATTCTCACATCTTCGGTTTCTTCGACGAACTTTGTTTTGAAGCCATCGTAGATATTCGGAAAATTAGGTTTACTACCAAACTGCCATTTCAGTGTTCAGGCCCGTATACAGGGGGTGCAGCTGTGCCCTCTTTAAAAAAACAAACACTATTAAACTCATTGTTTATAAATGCAACTCTGACTATTAAAGTCGACACTTGGTATGAACTAACACTATCTAAAACACATCCCGTATCATATGCACACACCCTTTTGCAAAATCCTGTGTACGGGCCTTGTGTCGAATCGACAAAGCAGGTGATTATCCTCCGGATTATCAAACTCAGTAGGCTTATACTTTCCGACTTAAAGTAGTACATGTACAGGATAATCCCACTGGCTCACACTTTCAAAAATCCCTTCAAGATTCTTGAAAAAAAAATAATTTCGATTAATTGTCAAATATATATTACGACTTCAGTTCCCCGTTGTCAGTTGGTGTTCGTATGTTTTATTGTGTATTGTCTGTTTGTTCGTGCTTGTTTCGTTTTGTGTTGACCGGCTTTGCCTTCGCTCTTTTGGACTTTTGTCTTTGGAATGCCCCATATGTGTCTCTTTGCTTCATACCATCATAGACCTGTATATTCAACATACAGGTCTATGATACCATTGTTTATTTAAAAAAAACTTTTTAAAGACCCATATTTTTTTTAAAGCATAACTCATTAAATTTGTTGTAAAGCCGGTTCAGGTGAACACGCACTATTTTACATTGAATGATAGCGATATTTAGGCCACACAATAAGCAACGTGATTGTGCAATGCATTGTGGCAAAATTGTGAGTACCTTTCGAGGTTTTCAATTAAGAGAGCCGGGGTCACAAGAGGTCATAAAAAATAAAGGTCCGGAAAGCCTTTTTCAGTGATCAATTTACGGACCGAAGGACGGGAATTGGAACTGTGAGAAGTTTGCCGGATTATTAGTGCCGCAACTGATTTATTCGGGCTACTATGATAAGGAAGCAAAGAAATAATTATAACTCAAAGTTCATAAACAAGACACAATAATAACAAATAACATGAATAACACAATACACATGGTTGGTTGGTAGTTGGGGTTTAAGGCTCATTTAACACACCTGGGTTATATAGGGCTGTCAGTCAGTTAATCCGGACTTCCTGGAGGAAACCTGTGGCGGATCCAAAAATTTTCAAACGGGAGGGTGCGCAATTAAAAAAAAATCTTCTGGGACCTCTTTTTTCATAG
Source organism: Limnoperna fortunei (assembly GCA_944474755.1). NCBI lineage: Eukaryota > Metazoa > Mollusca > Bivalvia > Mytilida > Modiolidae > Limnoperna > Limnoperna fortunei. The sequence goes on from OX104119.1 coordinate 36,136,645, forward strand.
TTCCTAAAAAAAATCCTGTCAAAAGGGTAACGTTATCGTAACTAATTCAGCATTAGGTCAGATCTTTCTGTGCATGACATCGAAAGTTCGGGAAAATTTCATAAGGGTTATCCCAAGGAATACCACTGAAATAAAGACGTAGAAAACAATGAAAATACTTTTGTAACGTGACGGTACACAAATTGCAACAACTTTGATGGTTTTTGTCTCTTATCTTTATCTAGACACTTTGCTTAATTATTTTAGTCGGCTGTGTTTAAAGAGCAAGGTTAACTCTATCTATCCATAGAGAAAGAATTTTAATATTTGATACATTTATGAAATGTCATAAAACAGACTTAAAGACACCTTGGAATGACCCTAATTTTTCACCTCAGCGGTACCCAAATTGCTTATGGGGGTAAAAATTTTACTTTTAAGTTTTCTCCTAAAAATCATGCTTCATTATTTAAAGTAATTATTTTAATTTATTTTTATCAAAAAATCTACTCAAGAAAAGCTAGATCAAAATTTTTTAAATGCATTTTATGACTGCTGGTCGGATTTTAAGATGATTGCACTGCATTCCTAATAAGTCTATATTTTTCTTTTTTACAGCTAAAACAACGATAAAACCATGCACAGTCCATTGTAAATGAAGCATTTACATATCTTTTAAATATTTAAAAATACAAATACAACATAACTGACCTGAAAACAAAGTTAATTTGTAGTCTAAATTTAGGTCTCTATTACGTCATCTGTTGCGGACGTGATAGAAAGCACTTGTATTTTAGTTCCGGGTTGAGATGTTGGCATGTTCACATAAATTTTGCTGCCTGAATAATAATATTAAGCAAAATAAAAAATATACAATAATTGTCAAGATTTTCGACATCAACCAGAAAATTTGTCTGTCGCACAGCAATTTTCAATGTGATGCCATATTGGATAAGGTATGCCAGTATTAATAAAGTGGTTTTTCTCCTTTAGAAAAGGCTTTTTAATTGATATTTTTGTTGAATACTTTAAAAAAATAATCAAATGATAATAATATAAAAGAAAAACTAGTCACACTAATTAATCCTGTTATTTTAGAACTATTTATATAGAGTGTTGCAATTTGGGTACCCTGTGCAATTTGGGTAGCCTTACTTACGTTAACTCCACAAAGAAGATTGCTAGTTACAGGCCTCTACGGAAAGTATTGCAGTTGAGGCCAGAAATGCCAGGCTAATGTTTATGATTAGTCCTTTAACATAAGAGAATCTGGGTCGTTTTGTACCGATTCCCATTCGTACCGGGTCGTTTCGTACCTATAACTGAGTCGTTTCGACCCTATTTAGTTAGAACATGTTATAGATAGATTGTGAATTCAAGTTGGAATATATAGATAATTTGAGTATAACTGAATAAAATATGAGAAAAGCCACTAAAATACACGAACACAATCACATAAAATAATTTTGTTAATTTTCAAGTCGTCTGTGTGTAGGTTTAATTTTTAATCATTTTTAGTTTTTATTTCACAATATTTAGTCTAAGTAATTGCTGCGAAAACGTAGCTCTTGGGGTTGCTTTTTTTCATTTGGATTTTTTTAGTTGCAACCAAAGACTAAAAAAATCCAAATGAAAAAAGCAACCCCAAGATCTACGTTTTCGCAGCTATCTAAGTAAAAGATGTTTCATAGAGTGAATTGAAAAATTGATTAAAACAGATTTGCTTCACTGTTTTATTATTAATTATAAAATAATAAATGTTGTTGTTGTTTAGTGATCAAACAATTACCGAATCTTTTGTTGCAATAATCACAGCAATCATTTCTCATGACTGTTTGGATACACGTTTTGTAAAGAAAACAACAAGTTAGTTTTAAAGAATTTCTCAAAATCTTACTTTGGTAATTGAAGTGCTGATACCTTGGATACAAACAACATTGGCTCTGATAATTTTTAAGTGTCCTTGGTAAACCATGGAGGTAAACGTTGTTAAATACCTTAAATATTGGTTTTTACGGTTTAAAACAGAAAAAATACAAGTACATTGTAAGCAATAAAAAAAATAGAACACAAATAACTTTATTTAGTTTCTGTAAAAGATCGGTAGGAAACAACCCACCTATTTATAAAATCGTTACGAAACAACCTGGTATGAACAGGTTTAGGTACGAAAAGACCCGAGACCACAAGACGTCTTCAGTGCTTTTTATACGACCGTAAAATTTTTACGATCTTATAATGTTATGGCGATGTTGTCGTTGTCGTCTTGGGACATTTGGTTTCTGTGCGATAACTTGAATAAATGTTGACCGATCATTATGAAATTTTGATAGGATGTTTGTAACCACTAAAGGAAAGTTGGTATTGTATTTGGGGTGTGTGGCCCCTACCGTTTTAGAAAAAACGGGCTAAAAAGGGTGTATTGACAAAGCTGCTGCAGATTGTTACTATTCATTCGATTTTGAAAATTCTTTTTATTGAATTCCTCATTTAATTCTGTCGACTAGATGTAAATGTGTCAATGATTTTGATATATTTTTTGCACAGTTACTCTGCTTTTGGGGGCCAAAGATGGGCCACACCCAAAAAATCAACTTATTTATTTTTTTGGTCTGATTTTCACAGTCCTTCCGAAAAGCACCCTGGGAGAAATAAATGGGTCATTATCAAAATACGTCAATATTTAATTTCTATTTTCTTGGAAAATTAAGTAACTCATTTGTGTTCAAATGTTATTTAAATGAAACATTCTGATAGTCAAATGTTTGAAACAAATATTAAACATTAACTTTGAACTCTGAAATTTTCAAAAAATAAGAAAATATACCCCTTGCTAGCTTGCAGTGTCCTTTGTGTTACTAAAACATTTTTAGTAATTAACTATACACCGTTGTTAAAGAAAACCTTTGTAAAAGCTTTTTTTCAAAGAATAGCAAAATGTTACTCTGATAAACAAAGTTATATGTCTCATCCAGTCGATTTTATTAATTTTGTATCCCAATATGAATGTAACCATACAAAAAGGTCACTTCTAACTTTCTTTAATTTAGAATTAAAACAGGACAACTTACTGACTTTCAAGATTTTATAACGTAATTGAAATGTATTACCAAATAAAATATTGTAAAACAAATGGTCAAATATATAGTTTAGGAAATAATTTTTGTTTGCAAATTTAAGATCAGTAACACAAAGGACAATATGGTAACACAAAAACGCATAAAGTAACATTAATGACATTAACAGTTAAAAATATGAAAATTCTGCATTCATCAAACTTTAAAACTTTGTACATATATATATTCCACACAAATTTATCTTAATTTCAATCTTCATGATAAATTTTAGTTTATCTAAACATCACAAAATGAAAAATTAAGAGTTAGTAACACAAATGACAAAACGAAGTAACAAAAAGGACAAGTTTTACTCTGTCGTTCTTACAATAGTCATAATTTGATTTTTTTATGTTTAAACTAAACTTAATTTTAATTCCTTTTGATATTCCCATGTTTGGGTTCAATATATTCTAAATTATTTTAAATTATGAAATATAAAGTGTAACAACAATGACTTCTTGTAACACAAGTGACAAAATGTCTTATATTTCTGTCAGTTTAGTTTGTTCATAGCTAGTTGCCAACTTTCGCTATCAACCTGATACTTTTGTCCGACAAGTTTAGGTTTAAAAAATAGTTTCTATGACTTTCTCCTTGTCCTACCAACACTAATCTCTAACTGCAAAAGGCCAATGAAATGTGTTATGTAGAACCTTTCAAAAAACAGATATAGTTATGCGTTGTATGAAAATAGAGAAAACCGAACAAACAACAATTAATTAAGAGACGAAATTCGAGGGACAATTACAAATCCAGTTTAACACAGAAAGAGAGTAACCCGAACCCAATAAAAACCATGTGCTCCTGACGAGTAACTAAGTAGTGTCTGCCTCTAATTTGACCCCCGCCGTCCGTTCGTATTTGAGCGATTGATTTCCCATAACGATCATTCAGTCATGGTGACGACCATAGAATTTCTGGACAGATAACATCAACCTAGGTACAACAAATCCTTGTTTGAGTAGTTTAGTAGTCAACAGCAGTGAGCGGTCTAGAAAATCGGAATACCGATCGCAGGATCTTGAAAAACGTATAAGTTTTGAAATGTACACAAGTATTTCTAAGTAAGAGACTGACCTTAACGTATAGGTGGTGTCTTTAATGTCGAGTATATTAACACTTAACGATAGTTTGAAGAACGCTAGATAGAACATTGAATTATCACGAACGTATATCTTGAATTGCAAACTAGGGCAATACATTTCATTTTAATAAGTTTTATTAGCAAAGTTTACCTATAGTTAATTTGTCCTCCGACAGCTAAAAAAATAATTAAAAAACCAGAACTTAACACAAAAAAGTATAACCAATATAAAATAATAAATGATTTGTCCGCTAAATTTACTAAAATGTGTAATCTTTATATAACAGTTTCTTTCATATGTGATTTTCATTCAAACAATAACTTAAAAAAAGTTTGGAGTATACAAATCATAAACTAGTTTTGATTAAAAATGTCACTTGTGTTACTGATGTTGTCGCATAAGATACACATTCAAGTTAGATTTATTTATTCATGTTTATATATGTTCAATTAAACATATTAATACTGTTTTAAATGTTTGACGTTTTATATGTTTCCGGTTAATAAATGGCATTCCTGTATGGATAATTCAATTTACATACAAGCATTTTTTTGTCCACTTTGTTACTTCATATGTCACTTTTGTTACATTTTCTCTAAAGGTAAAGGTCATGTTTTTTTCCCTTTAAAATTCGTCTTTTGGTATTCATTATGTTCATAAACGATATTTTATTTATTATGGTAGTGATTGAAAATCATTTATATCTCTAAAAAAAGGAGAAAAGTATAAATTTGTCCCTTGTGTTACAAAATAGGTCACTCGTGTTACATTTTTCTTGGTAACAAAAGGGATAGTAACACAAGGGACATATTCATTGGTATTTCTATTTTTTTTTAAATGGATTCTCCCTGGCCCAATGGTTCAGCCTGGTATACCAACTATATTACTAGATGAAATACTGGTCACAAGCTTGATTCTACATTTTAATGATTAGAGCTTGAAAAGGCAGTAACTTTAAGGACAAAAATAAAAATTACGCTATCGCGTTAGATACCTTTGATGACAAATTTGATGGAAAGATATCATCATGTTGTCTGCTTAAATATCCATAATTCCTGAGAGGAATGAGTACTTCAGGGGGAAACTATTAGTTAGGATAAGCAATGGAGGAGACAACAATTACTTACTTGTTGATAAACTCAGTAACAAAAGGGACGCGGCGAAAAGCACATTGGTTTTTCCCAAATATTTTCCCAGAATCTGTACATTTTCGATCAAAATGTGTTGTTATTTCAACAGAACAGTTGTGATAGAAAAAAATATGCAACAAAAAGAATTAAAATATATGTTTTCTAAAAAGATAATTAGATAAATCTTTAATACAACGGCCAAGTCACATGTAGTTTTTACTGAATGTGACCTTTTCAGTGCCAAATGAACTCAAGGTATAATCGAAAAAAGTATCATTTTTTGTTAGAAATCTATTTTCTACAATACCAAAGTACAAAACGAAAACCTTTAATTTATTGACAAGTCTAAATAGAAAGAGAGTTTGTACTATCACACAAATATCTACAATTTTTGATAATGACCCAAATAGCGCCCGGGAGTCAGAGACATAGCCATTTAATTTGAAGCAAGATATGTACAATAAAGAATGTCATACTGATTATTAAAGAATTGACTGTACATGTCTATGGTTATGCTAATTTTACTTTCATAAAAGCTGGAAAGTGGGATCCTGCAGGGCTGGATTTGAGTTACATAATGTAACATACAAACAATAGTTTTTTTAAAGTTCCTACGTTTATACAACCTTGTTTTGCAATTTTCTTTTAACTGTTCTTCATATTGGATGGTTTCTACCCTTCAATGAAAAAATATTGGCAATCAACTGTATTTTTAAAGACTATTAAAGTTTTTGGTGGGCTAGTGACTTTTGTAAAGCACTAGCCCTGTGGGCATTAGTGTCAAACCCTTCACAGTGATGTATTATGGAATGCATGGATTATTGTAAGCACTTGATACTTTCATTAAGAAACGGTTTTGTGGTTTTGTGTTGAACATGTTGAATGTGTTAGTAATGGTTACTAAGTCAACTTGTAATTGCTTTGCTCTTATTCTTTCAGACGTGCAAAAAATGGATGAATTTCAAGAATTGATTGACTTTTAAAGTCTAGAAGAATTGATACAAGAAAAATAGAAGAGGATAAGGTATGTCAAAAACCTTCACAGATTTAAATGTCAATGCATGTCCTTACACCATGTAAGGGGATGTAGGGGAAGGCGTTCAAGCTAGGTTATCCTTGAAGGCCTAACTGTGACTTTGAGATAAAGCACTTTTCCTTTGCTTGTTTTCAATGTTTATATTGGATTTTGTGCCAAGAGTGCTTACTCTATATCCCTTTTAATATTACTATTAGCATAGCAAAGACTCAAGAGTCAATAAGGGATGGCTTGGCATTCTACCAGACAAGTAGCAAGTCCTCCGCCACACACGAAGTGGGGACATAGAAAAGCACCCACTAGAAATTAAATCACTGTGACCTATATTTTATGCATGAACGACTTTGGTTAAGTTCTTGGTTAAGGTCCATAACTTGGATACTAGGTGTTGAGGGACAATAATATTTCACCACTAGATGTGTCTTGGGTAAGGTGACACCACCAACTAGGAATCAGGTCACTGTGACCTATATTTTACGCATGAACACTTTTGATTAATTTCTTGGTAAAGGTCCATATCCTAGGTAATATACATTGGGGGTCCATAATATTTCAAGAACAGGAGGGCCATCCTGTGTGCCATGCCCCTATATGATCAACCTTGGATGACCTTTGATCTTGCTATTCAAGGTCTAATTCCTAATTATAATTTTTTACCAATGCCTTAGATATTTAACATGCTGCTAGGTTGCCAATGCAAACCTCGGACCTCGGTAAATAAATATGTTTGCACTAAACTAAATGTCTAAAAGTTATTTAAAAGAAATTAATCATATTTTTAATTGTTTTTATTTTTTTTTTCATTTTGCAAGTAACAATAAGGCGAGTAATCCTAATTTTATTTTTTATTACATTACTCATGAGATTCCGGACTGAAAAGATGCCGTATCCGGAAGCCGTTCCCGTTTTAGTCATGCGAGTAACAATAAAAATTTCTTATTGTTACTCGTAGCCGAGTAATCGTAGCCGCGGCCTTAGATCTATACTACATTGGTGACCTTGAATGACATTGGAATTGCCCTTTAAGGTCCTATATCATGAATTGGTAAGAGTTTAAATGACTCAGTTGTGTTGTCATTTCAAAGATTGGTTCAGTCATAGCCAAAGGAAAATGACCATACCCATGCTAAATTCACAATAATATTTCGAAGTTGAAAATCTTTTTTTCCTTTTTTTCAGATTGACTGTAAAGTGATTACCATGCTTTCTGATGATGAATTAAAAGAGTACATTCCGGCATATGGTGATAGAATTTCAACTAGAGATTTCATAAAGAGGAACGTATCACTTTCTTCTGGAGAGAAAAAAAGAAAATCTTTACTTCAAAGAATAAGAAAAAGGCTTCAACCTTCAAAAAAACGCTTATTAAAGTCTACAAATTCTGACTCACCAAGTTCGAGTGAAGAAGATAGTTTCAATGCATCACAGAGCATACAGAAAGGGAAAAATGTGGGAAATAAACATGCTACAAAGCCATTGCGAAGAATTGAAGTCGGATGGATTATGAAGGAGAAAGGAAGTAAAAAGATAGTTAGAGGTCCAACAGGGGGAGGGACACGACACCTGGATATACCTAAAAACACCACAATTGAAAACTTAGAAAAAATTGCAATAAATCTGTTTTTTCCAAATGGATTATCACCCAGAGGAAGTATTGATGAGTTTGAAACCTCACTTATAGATTTTAAGCATGAGATTGTTGATAAAGAACTCACGATAGAAGATGTATACGATAGAAGCAAAATACGACTTTTAAGATTCTATCTATGTACAAAAGGTAAGATTGAGAAAAACACTTTGCCAGAAACAAAATTATCGCAAACAACGAATGAAAGTCAAAGTGATTCAGAATGTGATTCTTTACCCTCTATTGAAATGAAGCCCAAACAAAAGACAGAAAAAAAGACAAGTCATAGTGCAAGCAAGGACTTTACAGAACCATTCAACACTAGTAGTCAAAATGACCATAGATATAGCTTGTGTTCAGTTTACACAAATGATTCTAACTTTGATGACCTGATGCTATTTCCTTCAACTCTCCAGACATCTGATGATGAAATTCATTTTGGTCCAATATTTGACGACAACATTAACTCTGCAGAAATAACTCTGCCCCTGGAAGGAGCTGATCCCAATACAGTCATTCCGGTTGAAGATGTGACCGTTACATGTATAACGGCAGGTACAAAAATAAACGCACCACAGGTGAAAGATACCTTAACAACTATAACCGATACAAATGTTAATGCACCACCTGCTAATAATTCTGCACCAACTGTCTTAACCATGAACAATAGTGAAAATGCCCATCTTGGTGAATGTAGAGTTTCAAATGATATTTCAAATGGTACCCTTAACATCAGTGTGCACAGAGGCAATGTTTTAAAAGAAGTCATGAAAGCTTTTGAAGATCCTTCAATAATGGATGCAACTTCTATAAACATTAGAATGATACTTCCAAATGGAATGGAGGAAGAAGGAGTAGGTGATGGAGTGTTTAGGGACTGTTTAACAGAATTTTGGACAGAATTCTTTGACAAATGTTGCACAGGAAATCAACATAAAGTTCCATCAATTAGACATGATTTTCAGGAAAATGAATGGACTTCAATTGCTAGAGTTCTGTTCAAAGGTTGGCAGATTGCCAACTACTTTCCAATTTCTATATCCCCTATTGTAATGGAATGTTCGTTATATGGCTCATATAATTCAGATCTTTTAACAAACTTCTTATTATTTGTTGCTAATGAAGACAGCAAATTGTTTTCAGATGCCATCAAAGACTTTGAATCAGTGGATTTTGGTGACTTGTTAGATGCATTGGAAGTTTATGGTTGTCGGTCTATAGTAACAAAGCAGAACTTTCAACAAATCCTAATAGAAATAGCACACAAAGAAATGGTTCAAAAATGCAAATATATCACTGATATATGTAGTAAAGTGTTGTCTGATCTTGGGGCTTTTCTTACATTTAACACTTTGACAAGAACTTATGAAATAATGGAACCAACCGCTAGGAAAGTAAGCAAAATGTTTTATAACTTTGATAATGACAGATTATCATCAATGGAGAGAGAAGTAATGAACCACTTACTGCGGTATGTACGAGAGATAGACAAAACGATGCTTCGTAAATTCTTAAGGTTTTGTACAGGATCAGACTTAATACTTGGTGAATCCAGCAAAATATGTGTTGAATTTGTCACTTTGGACGGTCTACTAAGAAGACCAGTGGCGCATACCTGTGGTAAGGTGTTGCAGTTACCCCGCAGCTACGAGAGTTATACAGTTTTTAGGGCAGAGTTTAATAGCATTCTCAACAGTTCTGTTTGGGTAATGGATATTGTTTAAATTACTTTTTATCCAAGAGAGATAATTTGAAATGTTAATTTTCCTCTGAAGTCAGATAAAGAGGCTTCATCTTTTGTACTTGAAGTAAGTCTTACAAATAATTTGTTATTAATATTTTTTGTGATTTCTATTCATATTTTATATGACTGTGACATAATATTTTTACCCCCTTCACAAGGAGGAGCAAGGACAGAAAATCGACAAAGGGTCTTACCTATAAATTTTTGGGAAAGTCTTAAATTAACATGATTAGGAACTATTGCAAGAATCACAATAATTATATATATTGTATGTTAAAGTTGCTTAAACAAGTTAGACATGTGGGTCATTTGATTGTTTCATCCTCTTCATTTAAAGTTCAATTTGGGGATAAATGGGCCAAGTAATGGCATGTTACTCCTGTTATATTTGTAAATATACCAATCCTTATAATATATGATTTTTTAAATGATCAAGGAAAGGTTCAAGTCTGTAAACAGGCAGTTTCAGGCTTTTATGTTAATTTATCAATGTTTATTAGCTGTTGAAATTTGCAATAGAAACATGCATGTAACAGTCTTGGAACAAATTTTTATATGGCACACATATAATTTGATACTCTTCAGTTTTGGAGTTATGGTCCTTTTTTATTTAATTGTACTTTTTCTATAAGTGTAACCATAAGCTTAAGTATGCACATCAAATCAGAGTAAACTTGTCTGGCTACTTTTCTCGTTTAATATTAGATTTATTTCACTCTTTAAAATTTATTTCACATCACGGCATATAGTTTTTTCTTGAAAACTACAATTTTGTTTTTGTTCTGTTAATTAAAATCATCCAAAATATTTCAGGGACAAAATTGTTGAGGCTTGTTTTGAACTTGTTCTCCTTTAACTGCATGTTTAAAGTTATATTATATTTTTCAATTAAAAAAAATAAATGCTTTCTTAAAACTACTAAAACAAATTTGCAAATTTCATTTCATCTATGAGATGTTTTCTACCAAATTGTGAATTTTATGGCTGCCCACCAACTATTATGGCCACCATAGTACTGTAGAAGTTAATTTTATAAATTCTCAATATCTTTGAAAGTGTTGAGATTTGCATCACTTATATATTATAATTGATCATTTTTAAATAGATCAACCTAATTATTTGATACTTAAATGGAGTCCCCTGTGACAATATCCCATTTTTATATAAAAAACTATAGAGATTGCCACCTCTAATTTAATTATTTTGATCCACATTTTAAAAGAAATCATTTGGTATTAAATTTGAGTTCTAAAGCCCAACCTTTAAAAATTAACTGCATTGTACCTTGAAACTGTTAAGATCCCCACATTCAACCATATTTATTGTAATATCATTGATATCTTGGTAAGCTCATGGGGTATCCATAAAAAGACCCCACAAGAGATCAATATAAAGTAAAAAATGATAAAGTAATATTTTATTACTTTTTTGGATGTCAGAAACATATTTTAAAGTACATGTATAACTTTATTCCTTGAATTGTGAAATTACCAACACATATCTTTCTACATGTATGTTTAATGTTTTAATAGCTTAACAAGTCTGTTCCTGAATAGTAAAAATTGTTCACTCTAAAAATTTTATAATCAACTCTGTTGTGTTTAGAATTTATATACATGTACATGTATGTTAGCTACAATAATGTAGCTCCTTTTTTTTTTTTTTTTGATGGACGGAGCTACAAAGAGGTCCCATTACTCGTAATGGAGCAAAAACACTTTTGGGATTTACACATATTTTCCGCTATTTAACCTTTGTCTTTATTAAATAAATATGTTTTCTTTCCTCCGCCGTTAATCTGATATGTCTACAATGTCTAATTAAATAATTTTAACACTTTTTCGTAATCGTGGCATTGTTGACATAATTAAAATTGTGGAGTGTAGAATTTCTGAATCGTATCGGTAAAATTTGTAATAAGGGGACATAATCATAATGCAAATGAATACAGCTGAAATCATCCGGAATTACATTTTTTACCAAATCGATTCTGATATTATCGAAATTATGCACTTCCGGAATTCATATTTTGTCAAACAATGCCATGATTACGAATAAAGTGATAAAACTAACGAATATGGTGTTGTGGAAATATCAGTAAAACTGCAAATACATAAAAAAGTATGTAGCAAACCAGGGAAACAGTGTAATTGCTTATAAAATGCATAAAACCCCCGGGTGTGAATCACTCCCGGGCTGCTCCATTACGAGTAATGGGACCTCTTTGTAGCTCCGTCCATCAAAAAAAAAAAAAAAAAAAAAGGAGCTACATTATTGTAGCTACATGTATGTATGTTGCCATAAAATATAGCATTATCATGATTATTGTTCCTTTGAATAAAGTTTATTATGACTCTCTTTTGAAAATATGAGTAACATCTTTTGTATTTCAAGTTCTTTGAGTTTGTAATGTTGAAATAAAAAAAGGCAAAAAATCTTTTTCATGTTTTTATTATAAAAAAGCCTTTACAGGTCAAAAATAGCGTTTTTTCATCTTTTTGTCCTATAGAATGAAAACTATTGCAGATAGAGAAAAGCTGTTGCTTGCTTAAATGTTCAGCTCATTAAGCTCTACAAAAGTCTCAATTTGGTTGAACTTGTCAGATGACCCCTTATAGGGGTTGTGGCCCTTTACAGGTCAAACATTTTTCTTCATGTTTTATACAACCGCAAATTTTTGCGATCGTATTATGTTATGGCGATGTCGTCGCCGTTGTCGGCGTTGTCGTCGTTGTCGTCGTCGTCTGTAGACATTTTGGTTTCCGTCTGATAACATAAGTTGTAGTGAACCAATTGTTATAAGATTTTGATATGATGTTTGTAACCACTAAAGGAAGGTTGGTATTGCATATGGGGTTTCTGGCCCCTACCGTTTCAGAAAAAAGGGCCAAAAGGGGCTAAAATGGGTGTATTGACAAAACGTCTGTAGAATGTTAAATTTTCATCCGATTTTGATCATTCTTTTTAAAATGTATTCCTCAACAAATTCTGTCAACAAAATGTAACAACAGCTTTGATGTACCTTGCACCATAACATTGCTATGAGGGGTCAAAATGGGGCCACACCCAAAAAATCAACTTTTTATTTGTGGTCCGATTTTCAAAATCTTTTTTTCATTGGAATCCTTGTAAAAATCCATGCCTGTGTTTTTTAATCAGATTTGCATTATCTCCTACCATTTTGGAAAAATTAGGGATCAAAGGGGCCAAAATCGCCTTATGAGTTTACCTTGACGGTTGGTATAAATACATAATAAAATTTCAAATATGCATTAAGAGTCCACCAAAGAATGCATGTGTCAAAAAGCTTTGCGAGTCCACCATAGGCTGCATGTGTCCAAAGCATTTGACAATCCATATTGGGTCGCAAACGAACAGGGTTCAACATGTTGCGGTCGTATCATGCTGCGCTCGGCGTAGCTTTTTATTGTCCTATAGATTGAAAACTAATGCAAAGAAAGAAAAGATGTTGCTTGCTTAAACATGCAGCTCTTTACAAAAGCTTCACAAAAGTCTTCATTGGGTCTCAGTTGTCAGATGACCCCTCAAAGAAAAGACCTTATGGCTTAAGGACCAGGTGAGCGATTCAGGCTCCTGGGAGCCTCTTGTTTAAATATCTTCTCTAAAACTACAGAACAGAATTTATTGAAACCTTGTTTTTTGATCCGTAGGTTGTCCTGCAAAAAACATGTTTTTTTATTTTTTTTTACGACCGCAAAAAAAAAATGTGGTGGTATTACTAGTATGTTATGGCGATTGCGTCGTCGTTGTCGGCGTCTGTAGACATTTGGTTGGACGCCCTATAGATTTCAGTTTGTCCGTCTGTCTGTCTGTCTATCTGTCCGTCCGTCCGTCCGTTCGTCAACAATTCTTGTGAACGATTACACTAAAACTCAAAAACTGTTAACAATAGTTTGGGAAATTTTGTACAGTTGCTGTGTAGCATCTCGTAATGTGTAGATTAAAATGTCGTGCAAATCCGTGAAATATTTGTGGAAATACTTCAATTTTTCGGCCAGGTGAACTTTACGGCCCGTAACCCTCACAGGAACGTAGTGGACGGATGGTAAATCGTATCTTTTCGGCCAGGTGAGCTTATGCCATCCCTATGCGTCAGTCGTCGTCCGTTAACAATTTCAAAAAATTCAGTGAACCAATTTAGCTGAAACTTTTCAGGAATTATATATGACATGTTGGCTATAAACGATCCTCATTTAGTATTGATCCACAATATTGATAGAGGGGAGCAAGTACCTGTGATTGATCCGATAAACAACATGACCGCCGTTACTAAAAATAACACATAGCTATATAGGGGTAAATAGCAGTGGTTTGCCAATAACTCAAAAACGGTCATGGGTATCAAAATTCTGGCAGGGTAAAAGTGATCAGCACATCAAGATCTACCTACCCTAAAAATTTGAAAAAAAATCCAACCATCCGTGTGGGGGTTATTGATATTTTTCTTGATTTTTTCTGCATTTTCACATATTTTGCCTTATATCTCAAAAACTATATGAGATATTGAAGTAATTGCAATTGCATATTGTTCAGCTAATTAAGCTCTACAAAATTTTCAATTAGGTCGAAGTTGTCAGATTTAGCCTTATAGATTGTGAGCGATAGAATATACGGAAAAGGTTTTGCTTGCTTAAATGTTCAGCTAATTGTGCTCTACAAAATTGTTTTTGGGTCGACATTGTCAGATGACCCCTTATAGGAGCTAGGCCCCTTTAACGCCAGGTGAGCGATTCAGGCTCCTGGGAGCCTCTTGTTTATTGTCTCCCTCTGACACGTTTATGGTCTTCGTCAATTCGTGCGTATGTCACACTTTTTTAGCGCATCTTCTTTGAGACTGCTCAACGGATTTTGTTGAAATTTTGCAGGATTGTTTTTCATCATATTTATACTTGATCATACTACAAGTGCATTTTTATATTCAACAAATTTAATAGGAGTTATGGGACTTTATCGACTTTGTTCATTTTAGGTCATAGGAACATTTTGTGTGTGCAACTCTTCTGAGACGACTCAATGGTGTAGAATTGTTTGTCATGATATGTAGTTGATCATATTACAACACCATATTGATTTGATATTGAGTAAATTTTCATTTTTAATGCGGCGACGGGGGACATTGGCTTACGTGTAGCAATTTTCTAGAAAAATACATATTTTGAGAACACTAAAACTCCAAAAACTATTTACAATAAAATTTTGAAACTTAATACAGTTGCTGTGTAGCATGTCATAATTTGCACATTAAAATTTTGTATAAATTTATGGAATATTTTTTGGAAAACACTCAGATTTTTGCCGGCGGGGCGCTTCCTGACTTAGTCAGTATTCAAGCTGAATTTTCGAAAAATATGGCCACCATGGCTAAAAATAGAATACAGGGGTAAGATGTAGTTTTTTTTGCAAATAACTCAAACACGGTCACAGATATCAATAATTTTACAAAATTTAACAGCACCTGTAGATCTACCTATTCTGAAAATTTGAAGAAGATCCAGCATGTAGGAGTTATGGCCCTTTTTCTGTATTGTTTTTTAAATGAATTTTGCACTTATTGAGCTCAATATGTTGAAAACTGTATAAGATATTTAAACAATTTATAAATTGTATATTGTAAAGCAAATTAGGATCTACAAATGTTGTTATAGGTTCAGCAAAGAAAGTCTGTTAGTATATGTTTCTATTATAAGAGCCACTTGGGTATATATTATCAATAAATGTTGTGACGAAAAATCTACTACTTATAAAATGTAAGAAGTTAACCCTCTTGCAAATAAGGACATGATCATATGAGGACCAAAACAATGACAAAATCTTTAACTGTGTTCATATTTTTACATTAAGCTAAAACTGAAAAAGTCAAAAGTTTAAACAGAAGACAATGAGATGTGGAATAAGCGTATGCGACACAACCAACATAAACAGTCTTCAACATGACCAAAGGTCACTGATCTCCGTCTTGTATTGGCTCAAGATTATAGTGTCTAAACATACAATGCACAAGATTCAATACCAAATAAGTTCATAATTTTATTCTTGAAAAACTTTAGAGACGTGACAAATCCGTCTCGAAACGTTCAAGTAGGAACCTGTACAGGGTTACTGCCTCATATGCATCACTAGGTCTTTCAATATTTCTCTCTTCCATGTATAGTTTTGCTAATTTATATATGTCTTTATCGCATGGCAGTTTTAAGATCGTGCAGTGCTGTACACAATTTTCTACATCCTGTAGGTTCACATCTTGTGAAAGATCTGTTGTTCCATAAAATTCAGGTGTATTATAGAGCATAAAAGGTCGACCAGAAGGGCAACAAGCTGAGTAAGATTTTCTAATTTTGTGAGCATTCCATATATTTGAAACATCTATTAGTTCCTTCTGAAGATAAAAATAAAGCAATCTGTTAATGAAAACAAACAGAGGTCAACGGAGTCTAAATCAGTCAAATAAATAACTTGTCAGAATAAAAAAAGAAACGAGATCTAGTCTAGCTATATTGTAAGTCAAAGTGATGTAAGCAAAGTAAAAATTATGTAAGTAATCATTCCTCTCTTACCTTAAATTCTTACAGGTACATGTACCTTAAATTTTATTTTTATTGTCCACATTACAGCACTTAATTACTGATTATCACAGACACGACTAAAACATAACCAAGACAATGAATTTGTTTGAAAAATGTTTCATGTAGGTTAAAATGACCCTTTTTTCGTATGGTACATTGACTATAATTAAGTACTGATAGAGGGAGAAAGTCCTGTGTACAGACAACAACTTTTAAATTTAATAAGACTTGGGTCTCCTCAGATTTTAATGACTGTCCTATGAAGGTGGATAGTCATAGTTTCATCTGTAAGACTAATATATTGTTTCAAAATAAGAAAATAAAGCTTATCGGGAGTTGAAAAATATCATTAATTTATTAAAAGAAATTACTATATTATATTCTAAAGATTGAGGGAATATTTCTTTTCAATTACTAAATTAATTGCATTTTCATCGTCAAATGACAAGTGTTTACCTTAAGTTCTTACCTGAATAAAAGGAAGGAAACAAAATTGAATTAAACTCTTGTGAAGAAAGTCACCACTAAAAAAACCATCATCTTTGAAACTTTTAAAGAGTGAAATCCAAAAGGAGGACGATTCTTTACGTAAAATTCCCCACCAAGATTCTATTCTCTGGTTATGTTGGCTTGTCCCGTAGATAAATGGATTTATATTATTAGGATCCTGGTTGTTGTTTCGACGTCGCAAAAACGATTGCATTTCTGCAACAAGGCCGTTCTCTGTTCCTAAATCACTCCTAATTGAAACAGTTGTTGCATTCAGGTCAAGAACGGCTTCCAGGAAATACCCAGCAATGACTTTAGGGTCACTGCTTGTTGGTCCTGCCTTCAACCAAATCAAATGCCGTGAAAACCCATCAATGCACCCATTAATGCAAATTCCATAAGGTTTTAGTTTGTCGTATGAATCTAAATGCCATATGAAATTGGGTCCTTTAGTTGAATAAACGCGCCTTTTTAATCTTGACCTTTTTCTGTTCTGAACACCATTTTTATCGAGAATTTGTAGCAAAATCCTTATATATTCTTTTTGTACCACCAACCCTGCCTGTAGACATTTCATATGCATCCAACGATATCCGTGACTCTGTCCAGATGTTTTGATTTCGTTTCTAATAAATGAAGCAACTTCTTCTATCTGTGTATAATTCTTTGGACGATAAAGGTGCATTCGTTTTAAATGTCTTTTAAAATGTCTCATTGATATGATATATCGATGATTATGGGCAAGCACTGTCAATATTTCTGAATAATCAAGGCCCATTTCGAAGTAAAAACGTATATATTTATCCATCACGTACCACCTATAACGGTTTCATTTGGTTATATCAAGTGCCTTTCTTTGCGCTCTTTGAACTATATTACTTATTTGCAACCCTTTTACGTGCATTATATAATTAAATATTTTGTTGCGCGCTCAAAATAATTAAATTGTGCGCTTAAGATATATGTGATGCACACAAACTAATATCATGTGCGCTCAAAATAATATGATGTGCGCACAAAATAATATATTGTGCGAACAAAATAATATATTGTGCGCACAATATAATATATTGTGCGCACAAAATAATATGTTGTGCGCACAATATAATATGATGTGCGCACAGGAGTGGGATGACCCACAGGAGTGGGATGACCCACAGGGGTGGGATGACCCACAGGAGTGGGATGACCCACAGGAGTGGGATGACCCACAGGTGGGATGACCCACAGGGGTGGGATGACCCACAGGAGTGGGATGACCCACAGGAGTGGGATGACCCACAGGAGTGGGATGACCCACAGGAGTGGGATGACCCACATGGGTGGGATGACCCACAGGGGTTGGATGACCCACAGGAGTGGGATGACCCACAGGGGTGGGATGACCCACAGGGGTGGGATGACCCACAGGAGTGGGATGGCCCACAGGGGTGGGATGACCCACAGGGGTGGGATGACCCACAGGAGTGGGATGACCCACAGGGGTGGAATGAAAACAGGTAAAAATATAACAAATATGTAAAAAAGACTTGCTCAGATGTAAAATAATAACATACACAAATAGTAGAGCAAGCCATGTTGACCTCTACAGAAAAAAAAATTAGCCGAAGCCAGTTTTGCCACCATGAACATGTAAATGGCCATTTTGATTTTAAAAAAGGAGCTCGAAAACAGACCTACATTTACAGTATGTCAGGTATGTTATAACAATATACAAACAGTAAATTTCGTACCAAATTTATATAGCCTGATATATTGCTAGAAAGCTTTAGATTTTCATGTACCCAATTGTTAATTAATTGATAAGGATACTCGCTTGTCAGCTACAGAAGTTACAGCTCCTATACACAACACTATGACCTTTAGAAACTAGGAATTCTTTGACAGAGATAATATACTCCAAAATAGCTTTCTATGACATTAAGCATTCTGCTTCACAAAGCGTATTTCTTTTATTTGAGCAGAAATAAATAATAAATTATTCAACTGTTTTAATTAGATTGAGGTCCGTCTGCATGCACCTGCATTTAAATGTATACTCATTAATTCTTCCATACTCCGAGCGATTTACCAGTCCAGAGTTGTTCCCCTTGCATTAGTGACTAATAATGTAGTATGTATACATGTATTTTGTGTTTCGGACCAAACTGCTATCCAAACATTTTTAATATATTTTCGACAATATAAAAGAATAATATTTAAATCTCTCCTCCCTTTATTTAAATTGTGCAGAAAGTTATTGAAATTAATACTCAATTAAATGAGATACCAAATGTAATGAAGTCTAAAAGACAGTGGTTTATGGACGATTTTCATATCGCTGTACGGGTCTACTGGAAACGCGAGCACATATCCACGGTGTTATGCAAAACTTGGTTACATAATGCAATAATGGATGTTTGTTAATTCTACATAAAGGTTATAGGATAAAATAAGTATTATAACATGGGTAGATGGAAAAATCTGAACGTGTGTAAAAAAAACAAAACAACGATAAAGCTTGTAACATTCTATTATACGTAGGTAATGTGTCAGGTGACAATGATGCCCGAACAAGATGTTTAATCGCGGACTTAAAGAATAGCCAAAGGATAAGTGTTAAACCAAGAAGCAAATGTGCTTTGTGAAACGAAAAACAGGCAAGTTACACAACATATTTTAACTTGCCTGGAATGTGTTTTGAAATACATTAACAGCCGCATTGTAAATGGAAAATAAAATCTTATCGCTAATGAAGGACCCTAAATATCTACAGCCAAAAATATGGAACATTTATTGTAATATTTAAAAAATGCAACTTCTTGTGGCCATTTACCTGCCCACCATATGCTGACAAATTCATTCAGTGTGAAAACACATTCATTAAATTAAAGTTGCTCTCCGTAGGTGTAATGGATTACCGACGTGTCAACACTGGGGTTGCAATATTAAGCCAAACTGGAGGCAAGGTGTGCCCGAATGTAATTATATAGTTTTTAATTCAAAAGTAACTGTATCAAATAGATTGTCTGAAACAAAAACCACTGTAATTTATTAAGCAGACCGGAGGGCCGGGACATATAATTGTTTGTTCGCTTGAATGGTGCTTAACGCATCTATCTTTCGGCAATATGGTGGCGTCCAGTTTTTCTTTGTAAGGTAAGTCAATTTTAATCGTAATTGATTTAGTTTGTGAATGAGAATCTTTCATTTTACTCTTAATTATAATATGGGTTATCAAATTTTTTATTTTTAATATCTTGCTCTTTGACGAACCGTATTATTTCCAATTTGTGTTGCCACCGTTTCTGACTTATTTTCCAATGGCGTCAAAGCGTGTCCGTTTCACTTTTTATTGTTTTCTATATTTTGTATTTTATATCGTTATCATGTCTAGTAACTGTCTGTCTGTTTAATTGGTGCTGTGCTATTTTAAATTTTCAGTGGCCAGGGGAGATATGATTTTCACATCATATATTTTAGAAATTCCAATTGTAATTACAATGCATTGATGTACATTATGTGATCAGTTGTAGGTTCTTGTGTAGGCCGAATTTTACTGCCATAATAATCTTATTACAGTTTTTTATTTGTCGGATTAACCACAAAATTGGGAGGTTTTCGCAAGTTTTGGAGGTGAATTCGGGATCAGTCACTTGCTGTTGATGTTTGTGCAATTTTAAAAGTTTTGTTCATATTATTTTAAACTCTATGATTGTTAACGGAAGGTAGATGCGAAAACGCAGCTCGGATAGTCACGAACGGAAAACAGAGAATTTTAATATTGCACGTCATTTTTGAAACCGTTAAAACAGGGACAGTCTATACTATAGTATAGACTGTCCCTGGTTAAAACAAAAAGGCGCTGTATGGGGGTACATAATACAAGCAGATATATTTAAATGCAAGTGCTTTCTAGGAAATTGTGTAATATGTTATGTGTTGTTCGTTTTCTTTGGGATGGTGGTGGTTTAGATCGTGTTTTATCTTATCTTGCTTTGTTTATTTTTTAACAATATGTTTATTACTAACGTAATCACTGTTAGATTTCTCCGCTATTGGTCACGCATGCCCGGTAATGAACTGTCTGTTATTTTTTGTATCACGGCTAGTCTGCTGTTACAAGCATTATCAGTTGGCACACATGAAAGAAAAATAACACAAATTACTGATAAAAGTATTAATTAACTTCAACACTATTTTCTCCATCAAGGGATAACAATATTCTGTTGTGCATGTTTAATTATGCAACGGAGATGGAGAAAATATTTTTTGAATTTAATCGGCTTTAATGTTAATATAAAAAACTGAATTTTCATTAAATCTACATTTAAATGATTTGTGACAGCAAACAGATATAACACAAATAAAACAAAAACTCGACAAAATAACAAGCATATGAGACTCAAATGTCTGTTTTATAAAAAACAGACTGTGAATTTGCCGAAAAGTTTTGGGGCTTAGTAACTTTATTAAACATTCGAGGTCGGGATTTTGGGCTAAAACATTGAAATGTGTTAATAAAGGACCTTTATACTTTTATTTTGATCACAGTGTAAAAGGAAATGAGCTTCATTGTCAATTTTATTTTGAATACTGTAATTACACATACGGAATTCCCGAGGAACCTTTTAATATCCCGCTTTCTCGACTTCTAGGATATGGTTAGACAATCGAAATTTTATTATAAGTTGTCAGTTTTCAAAATCAAAATCGGACAGATAAAACTAAAGTTTTGTTTAAGTTTTTATGATTTATATAGAAATATTTGATGTATTGTATTGACAGCTGTGAAATAAATTTCGGTAAATAACATGTGAAATAAATGCACTTCTTTCACGCCCTGAAAGTCAGTGAAAGTGATTTCACAATTTATGTCCATAATGACGTCGCTAGCAAACATTGACGCTCAAAGTTCCTCTAAGTTTTCGGCGATATATTACATATTCGTCAATATAATAAATTGGATAATCAATCGCACTTATTGTTCTAAAGAAATGATTCATTGACTTAATTAAAACATATTTACCTCGCAAACCTCAATTTTCAAGTCACGATTGCTGTCAATTAGAATTAATGCTCTCCAGTTGTCAACCACAGACGATTTCCGGATATATATGTAAAGACTAATTTCAGAAGCACTCCGTCAAAGCGAATTTAAAATTTAGTCTATTGAAATTTGAAATTAATGTTATACTTGAAAAGTGTCCTTGGAGTCATATTATCATTGGGTTGGATATGAAAACAATTCGAGATCGCGTAATCACACAAATGCGATTATCGATATAAATATTTGGAGATCACGAAAACTTTGAAATGAGATAATATTATAATTATTTTGAGATCTCGATATATATTTTTTCAAGATAAATATTCCGGGAGAGATATCCCGAAATACTTATTTTAAAATATACTAAAAGCCAATGAAAACGCAACACCAAAATTTACATAAATAAAATATAGAAACAACATCAATATAAACATCTGGACATTATATTTTAAAGTTCTTAACAATAGGAACAAATTGACTTGAGTGTTTGAAACTAATGTGTATTTCTTTTCTTTTCAACGAATCACTTAAGTACTCATAATCAATTCTGAATTTCCCATAGACAATTACATATAACGAATGTGTCCACCATTTGATGCAACCCATGCGTGGCACTGATCTGATAAGACGAAGAATTCGTTCTTGTTGAATATTGTTCCATTCCTCTTGCAGCGCAACTTCAAGCTGGCGTAGCATAATTGAGGGTGGTTGGCGTTCTCTTACATCTTGTCCAAGTTGATCCCATATGTGCTCTATCGGCCTCAAGTCAGGAGAACACGCTGCCATGGAGGAGTGCGCAAATTGTTTGCGTTGAGGAAGGCACCCGTGAAGCGAGCGTAATGAGCGCGGGCATTGTCTTGTTGAAAAACTTCGACATCCTGATGTCAACGAAGAGCTCGGGCGTTAAACACCATTAATCAATCAATCAATCAACGAAGAAACGGGATAACAGAAGGCCGTAACACCTAATCAATGTAGCCTTGGTCCGTCAAATTTATACTTACACAATGAGATTTGCCTAGCGATTACAGGAAATGCCTCCATAATGCTTCCGCCCACCACTGTCTGTCTCCTGAAAACATGGATCAACGTATCGTTCATCTCGACGCCTCCAAACACGTGGCATCCGTCACTTGGAAAACGCGATTCATCGGACCTCAAGGCAGATGCCTATTGTCTGTGTGCCCATCGTTGACGAGCTGTTGTCCATGCAAGTTGGTTTCGACGCCACTGATGGGTGAGCATATTTCCTCGGAAAGGTTATCTTGCTTCGAGTCCACTTTGGCGTAGTCGTCTAACTGTATTGGACCCAGCTGCCTTGCTTGCGTTCCAATTATCTCACGTGACGTCTGTATGGCGGTTCGAAAACTATCTCGTAAATGCTGGAGGCGAATGCAACGGTCTTGTTGAGGGTTTGTTGCTCGTTGTCTTCCTGGTCGTGGCCTGTCGTTCACTGAACCCGTCTGCCGATGTCGTTGAGCCAAGCGAGTAATTGTCGACGGCGAACAACGCATCCGACGAGCGATTTTACGTTGAGACAACCCTCCTTGGATCATGCCCAAAACCTCATGTTGCTGGTTGTCTGAAAGCCTTGGCATGGTCACATTTGTATAGAGTAAAACTTGAAAACTTATAAGATGGGATTTTTGTAGCCGTAAGTAAAGGTGAATAAATGAACTTGTTTTGATGTTATTCATGTATGTCTACTTGTCAAAACGAAAATTTCGTGCGTTTGTACGGGGTTACTGTAGGAGAGAAAGTTTAAAAAATCAATGGACCATCAATGTATTGAATGATAACTTATCGATTTTAAAACACATGCATCTACCTTCGCCAATTTACTAAACTTTTACACACATCAAAAATATCCAAAAACTAGTGTTGCTTTTTCATTGGTAGTCAGTACATATTGCGAGTCCGATCGAAAATGACGAGATATTTGTACCTTTTATTTCCCTTATCGGATTTTCTTTATGTTAAAATACTCTTATAAGGTTATAGTTCATTTTTAAACTCGTTCTGAAAAGTCAGTTTATAATGTCATAAATAGTAGTCACAGATTGTCTACCTGTAATTTTATTCGATGCTTCGGAGGCAGAGTGGTTTAGCTAGCTAATCTGCTATTGATTACGTCTGAAGATCAGGTTCGAGTTTCACTGCGGACAGTGTGTGCTCAACTCCAATCTTGATGAGGATCGAAAGATTTCCTACCGAAGGTCGGAGTTTTCTCCCTGTACTCGGTCCAATCTTGACGAGGATTGCCAGATTTCATACCGAAGGTTTGAGTTATTCTATTATTGATTACGTCTGTCAACACTGACGTTCAGGTTCGAGTTTCACTGCGGGAACTCCAATCTTGATGAGGATCGAAAGATTTTCTACCGAAGTTCTGAGTTATCTCCCTGTACTCGGTCTTTCTTCCCACCAATAAAAAGTGAATGCCACAATATATAGCTTAACTGTGGGCAATGTGTGCTTACTTCAATCTTGACGAAAATTGCCAGATTTCCAACCAAAGGTCGGAGTTAAACTATAATTGATTACGTCAACACTGAAGTTCAGGTTCTTGTGTGTGTGTGTTCAACTCCAGGATCGCCAGATTTCCTACCGAAGGTCGGAGTTTTCTCCCTGTACTGGGTATTTATTCCCACCAATAAAAAGTGAACGCCACAATATATAGCTGACATTGAAAGTGGCATTAAACACCATTCGAATAAACAATTTAATTTAATTTGCTATGCCATGTAGGATTTTTCTATTTAATTACGGCGCTCATCTTTTATGCAGGACAAGATGACTTTATATTTAGGTATTGTTCTGCCTTATTCGTCGTTCGGGAAAGTTATATAAATATAAGTTTTGCATATTCAGCGGGGCCTCGGTGGCCAAGTGGTTAAGGTAGTTCGTATACTATTGATCACGTGGTCTGTCAACACTGAGATTGCGGGTTCGAGACTCACTGCGGGCAGGGTGCGTTTGACTCCAATCTTAATTGACAAGGACAGTTTTCCTACCGAAGGTCGGGGGTTTTCTTCGGGTACTCCGGCTTCCTCCCCAATAAAACTGGACGCTATGATATAGCTGAAAAATGCTAAAAATGGCGTTAAACAACATTCACATGATTGATTGATTGATTGATTAATGGTGTTTAACGCCCGAGCAGCAATATTTCAGTTATATTCAGGCGAAACAACATTCACAAAAAAAACCAAACATATATTCGGCAACAATTAAGGTTTATAATTTATAATGTGGTTATAATCTGCGCCGGATTAGCATTAAAGTAATTTTATGGATTTTCTGAATAATACCCATGCACAGTAACTATTTATTTATCTTGTTTACATTAAGTGTTGGAGATTTTAAAACCGCAAAAGTCAGAAAAGGCCTGGTTGCAAGGCACGTGTCTGAGTTAGAGGAACGTTCTCAAAAAGTACTGTAAAACTTGCTAAAATAGTTAAAAATATTGGAGCTAAAAAAAATCGATAATGGCATGCGCGCAATTTAAATTTGTGTGATATCTTATTGGGAAGTTTCAGAGATATGGACATAAGTACACTAATTGACCTACCCGACTTCACCATATAATAACACAGGCTTGCACTATGTGCAACTCACTCAAAAATCTATATTAAAAATAGAAGGAAGTGTTCCGTATTTGATTTCACAGAAAACACAATCCAACATTATATAATATTGCAATATTGGTTTCAAATTATCAATAAATTTCTTACTCAAGTTTTATGTATACAGGTTATAAATAAATTAATAGTTCATTAAGGCTCTATATTCTGGAATTGGAGGAGATATCATTATTCATTTGAAGACTTGAATATGAGGCAATGTCATGGATAATACAACGGTATACACGAAGCATGTTAGTTGACGATCTCATTAGAATAAAAGATGAAGCTGTCCAATGTAAGTAGAAAGTAATTATTATTTTCATATGTGCCTTTAGTAGCTTGCCATTTTCAAGCATATATTTCAGTACTTTTTTTAAAGACACATTTTTATACTCCCGCTCGACAGAGTCGGGAGTATATAGTGGTCCTCAGGTCCGTCGTCTGTCTGTCCTTCCGTCCTTTCCCATTTGTTTTCCGGATGATAATTCAAAAAGTTTACATCCAATTTGAATCAAACTTTGGGATATTGTTATATATTAGGATGGTAAGAAGCCTATCGATTTTGATGGAAATCCGTCAAATGTCTAGGTCGCCGTACGCGAAAAACTTTAGAAATATTTAGTAAAAAAGTTGTTTTCAGACAATAACTCAAAAAGTTTGCATCCGATTTAAATGAAACTGTGGAATATTGTTGAATATTATGTTGGTAAGAAGCCTGTTGATTTTGGGGGAAATCCGTCAAATTTCAAGGTCAGAGTCCACGAAAAACTTTAGAAATTTTTACAAAAGCGGGGGTATCAGTGATCGCTAGATCGACTTTGTCTAGTTTATAATGTTCACCGAATACAAGTTTATAATGCACAGAATGTGTCTGTCACAGGGACTTTGGTCCAAAATATATGACGCAAATTCCCCCCTTTTTGCTGGTCCAAAATTTAAGGGACGAATTTCGTAACGATCTATTCGTTCGGACTACATGCTACTTGATATTGCATGGATTTATTGTGGGGTCTAACTGGCGGAAGATGTACGGCCACTTTAAATAAAAATAAAATGTCACTAAATTGGATGAATTCACAAAGCTTTAAACAGCCAAAGAACCTTTCCATATAATAAATTTAGACAAAATATACAATTATTTGTATCAGAAACCACTAACATTTTTGTTTTCCCGTAAACTTCAATTCGTTTTAATTCGGTTATTTTTTTTATAAATTTATCAAAATTTAGAATTTGCAAAAATACAGCTGAAATATAAAGATTATTTGAACACATAAATTTTTTATAATTTTAATTTTTCTTATCGCAATTATCTTTGAAATTATATTTTAATTTAATAATTGAATTGTAGTAAAATATAAAATAATTTAATACATTTAATGTGTATAAAATAAAATAAAATGTACTTACCTATAAATGAAACAAAGATGTCATTAAAATGGATGCAAATTATCAACGCCCAAAACCAGAAAAAACATCCGGTTCTTTTTGTTTTATAGTACGGACTGAGTCTCTCTAGTTTTCAGACTGTTTACCATCTTTGTGCATCCAATCTGATTGGTTTACTTCATACCTTGGGATACTAAAAACTGCACATATTTTTACAAATTATTATTGTTATTTATATTTTAATTTAATTGTTTTTTTTTTAAATTTAGAACGACAAACAAATTATTTTACTTGCAAAATATTTTAGCATTTGTTAACTTTTTCTTAATACATTAGCTACATTTGTACTTGTCATTTAATATATATTTCATTAGTTATGTATTAACGTTTTACACCTACGTAATAGGTGTGTTTTACTTTTGAATCTGATTGGCTGTTTGGAGGAATGTTTCCTTGGCTCAGTTCCTAACGTGTCGTTTAAATCTCTTGAGAAGTTTGTTCTACTTTTTAGAGTGCAAATCAGGCCAAGGCCATCAGCCTATTGCGAACAGACAAGCCTTAGAATTGAAATCTTTTTCAAAATTGCAGGAAAATAAATTTAGACACTGTAAGAGTCAATGATATTCAGCAGCGAAGGGTAACTATTGGACTGGTGATACCCTCGAGGACTTACAGTCCACCAGCAGAGGCATCGTCCCATTGGTTGCAAATAACATGTTTTCTAAGATATCAAGGTTATAGAGTGACATATATTTTATACAAAAACTCTCTTCGACCTTATCCGTTTATATATGACGTCATCGGGCAGATATCGGTTATGTGCCCGGTCAGAGATATGGATCACTCACTTCTAAGTTTAATGCATATGCAGAATTACACATTTTACAGAAAACATGTGATAAAGATATATAATTAACTTATGTTTAATAGTATGAGATGTTGTTCATTTCCATGATTTCGGAAACATGTAATACAAGACCCTTTGAGCCCCAGGTCAAATGTCGTAACTGTATTATTAATAATAGATATCCTGCATACAATTTCCAATAAATTATTTACCGTATTCTATTCATGATCGATTTTGAAATTTAAATTCTGTATAATCCAATATTACCACTTAAAGCTCGACTGAAATACATCTACAAGTAAACATGTACTATGAAAATTAGTATAAATTATAAATATACGACATTTGATTCTGTGATCCGTAATATTATATTATAAGGAAGTTTTCAGTATTAAAAACAATTATTTCTGATACGATGTTTCTGCAGTAAGCGAAGTTCAGTATTAATGGCTAAAGTTACGAGTTCGAGACTTACTTTGGGTAACGTGAGCTCGACTCAAACCGTAACTAACATGAATTGTCACCTTTCAACTAAATGTTGGGGATATTCTTTTGGTACTACGGCTTTTCACCACCATAACCCAACATCAGCTACATGCCGACATATAGCTAAACAATTTCTGAATGGCTTTAAACCCCATTTCAACCAAGAAAAGGGGTCGCGTGTCTGAGTAGTACCAATCTACTCTTAATTATGTGGTCTGTCAACACTGAAGTTGCGGGTTCGGGTCTCACTGCGCGCATAGTATGCTCGACTCCAATCTTAATTGACAATGATTGCTAGTTTTCCTAACTTATGTCTGGGATTTTCTCCGGCTTCATCCCAAATTATAGCTGGTAGCTATGATATAGCATTAAAATTACTGAAAGTGCCGAAAAAAACGCCATTTAAATAAAAAAAAAATCATACAATCAAAGAAAAATTTTATGGTAATAACGTGTTAGAACGTGACTTATTTTCGAGGATGCTGTTCTACTTTAACAATGAATAAATTCATTCACTAACAATAACGTATTATAATTAAATTTTTTTGTCTTTTGTGTTTAAATTATGGTATGTAGCTCAATGAAGCAGAGTTGATTAAAATTCCACGTTTGAAAATATGAAATTGTATGATTACAACAAACGCACCTGTATCGTACATGTACATTATTAATGTCCTATTTATTTACTTTACAGAATGTTTTGCATGAAGTTCACTTGAATCGTAAAGAAATATAAATAAGGTTGTCAATTCTAATTATAAGTTATTCATTATGCTGTATTCTTACTATAATATACAACGAGGACTGAGGAACGTTCATTTAAATGAAGTTCAATCAATACTGATGAGAAATACGTAAAGATTATTAAATAATACAAAAATCCCCCCCCCCCCCCCATTTTACGCTAAAATTGGCATGATCAATATCTTTTATTACTATATTAACTATAAAAGGCAGTTTTTCATTTGGTACGCAGGACAATATGGAGAGTCATATTTCCCGGAGGGTAATATTGATTTCTATACGCACCAGCAGTATGGACTGGCTAGTCATATGGACTATTATTATGTATTACATTGTGTTACAAACTGGCTGATCTCGGGAACAATACCGGCCAATACAGATTCATCCAGAATGTATCTCTATACATTTATTGACTTTCATATAGGTTAATACCTGGTGTGATAAATATTCTATTTTTAGCTACTCAAAATTCAAAACTTTTATATCAGTCTGTTTTTATCTACTTTTAGGTTAACACACCGTCTGCATAATACTTTTCATGATACCATGGGCCAATCAAAATCGAGATAAATGTTAGTCATATAATAATATATTATAACCCCCGATATAAAATGAATTGTAACATAACACGGTGCGATTTTTATTTGATCTTTGTATGGATTAATCACAAATCCATGTGTTAGGAATACTCTTTTGTAACATTTAAAATTCGATTGATTTGAATTAAGTGACACATATATATACCACACCCTACTTGTACACATATTTAAAAAAAATCGTCCTGACAGACTCGTCTGTTTCAATATGTTTACTCGTAAAAGGCATGGTATATATACTATATAATATTTAAAACAGTTGTATTTATTTCAGAGGCTGTTGCTCAACATCCGAAGTAAACAATTCATACTAATTTGTTTAGGAATTTCCTTGATCATATACAACGTCGTTATAAAGAAGAAGAAAAACCTTGCTCCGTTATATTTGGAGCTCCTGCACAAGAATAACCGTTTCCGGTCGACACCATTTGCAAGACATTTTGAAAACAATACACATAGGCAATTAGAAAGGAATTTACCGCACGCCTTTAGATTTGATAACTACCAATGGAAGTTAACAAACTTATGCCGGGAGTTTTCAGCGTTTCTTAACAACAGTGATTTTCCATTAACAACGTTTACGTCAAAAGCTGGAACCGTCGAAATATTTACTCACAAAACAGAACATGACGTCATATCTTCCGTAATTAGCCGAGAAGGAGCTTTTGACCTTAACACCATTAACAGATTATTGTACGAATTGGCAAAAGACAGTGGACTTAATTTAATCGACATTGGAGCCAACATTGGACAACACTCTATTGCCGCTGCGTTGATTTCTCGTGCGGTTATCGCCATTGATGCGGAATTATCTAACATACAGCACGCGTGCGCTTCAGCGCACAATTTAAAATTAGGGCACAAAATGACCTTTATTCATAACGTTGTGTCTAATAATAACGAGAAAAGTAATTTCCTTTACAGTAAAGATGGCGATTACGGATCTATATACGTTGATGCTGACGGTATATCTGAAAAAATGAACACGGTTTACAGGCGTTCCTTTCGAAACAGTTCGATACTTCAGGATTCGGTAAGGCTGGATGACGTTTTAGATTTACCGCAAATACATCGGTTTAAGAAAGTGTTGCTTAAGATTGATGTTAATGGCTTAGAACACAGGGTACTCTTAGGTGCCACAGAATTTTTTAAACGCTTAGACATACATGGTATAGTCATGAAGTGGGAGTGGCATAAATATCGTTCAACAGGTGATATTATAAAATCATTTATGACTCAAAGAAATTTCACGCCTTTCAAAATGAATGAAACATCGGAAATGATTTTACACACAGAAAGCTCTAATTTCTGGCCGCAATACGTGCTTTGGCGACCAAGGTACTTATACAACATTTATTAATGAACTGTTCTATGTTATCGATGTTTTCAAGGTGGCGAGGCTGAGGCGATATTATATAGTCATTCTTAGGTATATTTTCAATGCCGCTGGAGTTTGTTCGACTATGTGAATCTGCTTAATAAAAATATTATATATTGACTAGTGTCTTTCGTTCTCCTCGGTGTTTGACTACCAAGGAACGTTTACATAGCTTTATTATTTAATAACGAAAAGTTTTTTCTGTATATGACGCAACAATATTTTGGCGTAATAAAAAAATGAAAAAATAAAATATAAGAAACAAATTTTAAATCGATGCTTTAGTTCCATTTTCACACGCGTTTTCTGCTTCCTACAATGTTCGACGATTTACAGGAAAGAGCGACTATTACCCAAAAGCACATGGAGCAACAAGAACAACAACAACAAATCAAGAATGTCACTTAAATTGGGAGGGGGCAAGTACACGCCACCACCTCAAAATAACTCCACATTTACGTAAAGCACACCCATTAAGTTCATTTCTATCTTGGGAAATTAAATCATGTTAGTGTCATAAACGAAAAAAAACAGTAAACAGGAATAAAAAGTTTAGAATGTCATGTTTGGATTTGTAAACTTGTGATCAAATTGCAAGTATTCACTCATTCCAGTTAAATACTTATTCTATTGTTAATGTTTAATGTCTTGAGGCATATCGTTGATAAATACTGTTGTGTTTGTTTAAATTAGTTTTTACGTCAATTTGCAATATTTCGCCGGTATCATGGCGTCAACTTGTTTCCATCTTGAACATAGCTGAAATATTGTTCTCTGAACAATGCACATCAATCAATCAATCAATCAATCAATCAATCAATCAATCAATCATTTATTCATTCAGGAAGAAACAGCGACATAAAGTTAATCCTCCAATAAAATAATTTTTATTATTTTTATTATTTATGACCAATTAACTGTTTAGAAATGCACAAAAAAATGCTTACATTGTGATTATTAAAAGGTACCAGTCAAAAGTCAATATGATATGTATGATGCACTGTAGACCTCGGTAATGTTCGGCAAACATCGGAAAAGCTATGTAAACTTTAACAAATTTCTGATTTATTAAATACAAAATAAAAATACAAATAATTTTATTGGCTCAAACTCATCTACAATACATGGTTAAAGCATATGACAATTATGGAAATAAAAAATTGAAATTACAATCCATATACGTTATTGGTACTTTTATAATAAAATATAATAATATGGATAATACTTTTTTGTTATTATATATGAAAATAAACCTGACATTTCCTGATATTTAACCCATCCGATATGAAGGAGGAAGTAAACTTTAATATTTGATATGAAGTATTATTAAAAAGTGAATTTAAATAAGAAAAAAATTTAAAACAATTATTCTTGTTTTGAAAAATATTTTTTTATGAATTTGCTTATATTTGAATTGTATAAAATAAAGTGAATTTCTTCATCTATCTGACCGAAATTACTAAAATTACAAACTCTTAACTCTTTTAGCATTTTAAGGTGTCTTCCTCTTTCAATCATTATTGTATGAGAGCTTATTCTCATATTGCATAATGATTGTAAATAAATATCAATAAATGTTTGTTGCCTTGTACGTACGTACGTGTAACAGTATGTTTGTTTTTGTCTATTTTTATAGTTTTTTTAAATGTACGCAATTGTAAACTAACAGAGGTATCAAGTAACGTTTAAAGAAAGTGGTGGTAAACACCATGCAGTCAAATTAACAATCTAACACCTTCATCATTTTAATGTTTTGATAAAATGACAGGCGAACACCAATAATATGCCAGTGGGTAACCCATCAAGTCGATAAAATAAAATGAGATACACAAGAATTATATTAAATAAAGATAAATGCTCTATCGTTCTCGTGTACATACGAGGAGGTATATTCTAATTCTATGCTAATCAATATCTATACCTAAAATTAAGTGATAACCATTTGGTAACAGAAATAGTGCAAACAGTCATTACTCATATTAACTAAACAAATGTTTAGTTCGTCAATGTAAGGCGCAAATACCAGATAAAATCTAATGAAATAGATTCTCTGTGAAAAGCAGGTGAGCATATTTCAAGTGTCAAACAGGTAGCGAAAAAATTTAACATGATATAATGTTTAGAGTGTCATGTATATGCATATTTTACAAGAAGTTAGAGTGAAAAATAATGGTTTATCACTGTCGGTGATGTATAATAATTATTCCGTTTTCTCGTGATACTTAAAACAGGAATACAGAAAAATTGTAATTGTAATAAGTCGGATTTATTTTAAATATGTAGGACATTTTGTCAAATTGCAAATTAAAATGTCATAAAAATTACACAATTATAATTAATAATAATGACTTTATGTTATTTTAATAATTATTAGGTATCACATTCGTAAAGAAAACTGATATGCTAGAGTAAACACGTCTACAACCATGTAAAGCATATCAAAGAGGTCAATACAAATTATACAATCATTCAACAGTAATACAGAAAAATTGTAATTGTAATAAGTCGGATTTATTTTAAATATTGGTTTTACCTTTATCTGTTTATGCTTTCATATCAGGAGTATGATGCGACAAGACTACTGTTTAATTAGTTCGGAACTCTGTACCATGAACTATTGTTTAAATCACAATTGAAACCTAATTACAACTTTAGAGGACAACAGGACAGATTTTACATACTAGGCAGCGCATTTAACTGAAAACTACACTGTCCTTCGAAATAACACTATTGTTTAAATTTACCTTCTTCTTAATTGAAAGGAGTGTGCATTTAATTTGAAATAATCTTAATCGACAGATGTATGTCAGCTTTATCGCTTGTTTCGAAATCATTGTCTGCATATAAATATGTGTATGTAAATACATTTGTTTCGTCGAATAAAAATTTATTAGTTTAAAATAACTTAAGATACGTCTTTTACATAAATTTGCACATTGTCGTAAACATTCAAGAAAACAAACACACATGTATATATAACATCACTGACATCTGCAGGAGAGTTTCACGCATCTGATTACCATAGTCAATTTATATTCAGCAGTTTTAATGAAATGTCGAAGTTTTGCACACGTTTATCCCTTTAGTAAACCTTTAATTTGCTTTTTATTGTGTAAAATTGTTGCAATGAACATTTTGTATGTGTATATATTAAAGAAAAGTCAATAAATTATAGATTTATACCACAACTGTGCATCATCTAATTACGTTTAAAATCCCACAAGTTTTAGAATAACTAATTGTGCTTTTACTCCTATCTTAGTTGCAGATCCTACCCACAACAAGCCGTCTGAGTTTATATCAAGACTGCACGAATAATGAAATCCCAGATGTTCCGTGTTTTGAATGCTCAGTAGTTGTCCGTCCATACTGAGTACGTACAAGCCAAAATTATAATCGGAACATATAATGTTACCATGCGTTGTGGTTGTTATGTCCGTCGGATAGAATTCGTTGTTGTCATTGTGTCCTTCAAATGTCCATTTGATGTCACCAGATGGTCCAACTACCACAACTCTACCAGTTCTATCTGACTCTAGCTGATCAACTACGCAAATATCGCCGTTTACATTAGAAGTTATCCTCATTGGAAGAGAAAACAGTTTTTTTCCTTTTTTGTCATGTATAATTTGTTTTTGTTTTTTGCAGTTTTCATAAAGAGTCATCTAACGATTTTGGAGAAATGATTAGAAGGCCTTGCTTTGCTAGTCATTTGGGCAACTTACAGTTTCACTCTAGCTGTTATGGCATTTAAGGCACAGGGCGAAAACTACAAGCGTACCAACAATTTTTATTAAAGGTCAATAACTCCAATAAGGGAGTCATCCGACAATTTTAGACCAATAAAGTGAATTTTAGAACTTACAATTTCCAGTTTTAATCAAGCTGTTATAGATTTTAGTCTACAGGACACAAATATAAAATTGGCCTAGTGGTTTCACAGGAGAAGATTTTTTTTTAAAGTTACCACGGACAAAGGACGCCAAGCGATGATAATAAAAAAACCATCTGCTTTCTTTTCAAAAACATCAGCTTACTTCTTATTAAAGATTAACCGATCACAACTTGTGTTGTAAACTATTGACTTAACCTCTAAAACCAATGTTTTTTATTGGGCAAGAGATCAGTGTACCATGTTAAAAACAACATTGGCATCAGAACTGGCAATCCTGATCAATTTTTTGACACCATTGGTCATTTTGTAAAGTTATTACAATTTCCAATATAAAACAGCAACATTAAAGATAAAAAAACGAGTGAATATTACTGGACAAAAATGTTCTATTTTCTATCTTATCGAGGCCTGAACAAGACCTGAGAGTTCTGAATTGTTTTGCACAAGTGTTATTTTATAGTGATAGCACACTAGTCCACAATAAGACATGGTAGCTTAATTACACAATCAAGACCATTAAAGGGTTATCACTGATTTGAAATAAAATAACTATATTATGATCTTTTCAAATTAACACATTACTTTAACCCTAGTTTTTATAATTACTAAGAAGTGGAGAACGCAGGAAGTCATGGTTGTTCAAAGCTGGTCATAAATTCAAACCTACAAGTTTATAATTACACTCTAGAACAAAGCCCTATATCTTTGTCAGTGAACAGTCAAAAATTAATCTAATGCTTTAAATATTTAATTAGTAAAGAAAACAATGCTGCAGGAAACTGCTTCATATAAAGACTCCAAATTATTTTTAAATGATTAGACGGTTTTCCTTTAGCTAGCTGGCATTCAAGAGTGTTGGTATTTAAAGATATCGTTTAACACGCAGATTTCTGGTACAGATGACCCACCACAGATGAGCTCACATCTGTAAGTGTTACGTCATATAATCAAAACACTTAAAACAAGATCATTGCTATAATAACATAACAACATTCTTGTTTACCGTTCTTGTTTCAGGCGTTCCGATTGGGTCTTAGTGACAATGGAGTCTTTAACAATGGAGATGTGAATGTTGGTGGTTAACGGAAGAATTTGGTACTTTCAGATGCCTTTGGGAAAGCCCTGTGATCTTCCTCTTGTGATAGATATTTTTTAAGTCTTTGCTTGTTCCACAAAAACATGAAATTTTCGTCACTTGTGGAAAATAACAAATATGTTAATTATATAACATTTAAAAATCTGCCCTTTCACTTTTTGCAAATAAGGGAAACTATACTCTTGTTGCTAAGTATAATCACCCATAATTAGTTTAAATGTATATGTATATGTCATCTCATATCATTTCGTGCCTATTATCCTCTGATTTAGATATAGACATCCAAACCAAATGAATAGGTTTTGGGAAAAAATAATGATTTTCTTAGATTTTTTACCTTAAGTAAATAAATAAATTTTTATCTCAATTGTTTTATTAAGAAAAATATCCGCTTGATAATTGATCTGACGACAATGATAAAAATATGTTACGTACTAATTTCATTATATAGTGGTTTTCTCCGGGTACTCCGGCTTCCTCCCCCAATAAAAACTGGACGCCATGATATAGCTGAAAAATTGCTGAAAGTGGCGTTAAACACCATAAAAAAAAACAAACAAAAAACATTATATAGTACTGCTACGTCTATTCAGCTCTTTATCTGTCTACACAGTTTAAGAGAAATCCCCTATAGAAGTGCACTTCAGACCAGTTAGTCTTACATGTGATCAATCGAAATGAATTTTGAAAACTTCAGGATGAATGACCGTCCACGATGACTAAGTTTCTACTTTGGATTTAAGGTCATACTATTGAGGTTACCTGGCATGTGTATCTAAGTATGATTTATGTAAAGTGTATCTGGTTTCAAGAAGATATACTGTATTAAGTAAAAAAACGTCAAAATAAAACAATTTATTTTGTATGTCATAGTCAATACAAATGTCAACAAGATTCTATAGTTATCACCAGTATAATACAATCTTCCATCAATACCTTCAAAGACACCAAAGACATCAATAATTCTACAGGACATACAAGTAAACAAAATACCTAGTTAAGGATGTAGGAGGGTCAATTTCAAAGTGATGTCATTTTTTCCAAAATGGGTTTTATAAAGTCTTCAATCATAATACTTTTTATCAACAATGTTTAAAACTAGTCTTACCGAATTCGTTTTCGAGATATCCCTTACCAAACAAAGGACCCTTTAAAATTGTGAAATTCTATTTTTGGCGGAATTTTTAGGTGTCATTTACAATTATTCGTTAAAACTAACTTAATAATAAGCTAAATTAAATATTAAGTAATTAATTGTTTAAAGATTATATCTAATTTAAGAACAAAACAGCTAAATATTATTTTTTGCATACATATATATGAGATAAAACTCAAAAATTTAGGTTAGAAGCATGGCAAACTACCAGTAAAATAACCATAGGGGGCAACATTTTTGAAATGAACCAAAATATGTTAAAAAGTGATGTCAATTTTTTCAAATGTATAAAATTACTTTCAATACATATGGTAAATTAAATTTCTATAACATTTATACGGGGTCACCGTGCTTTTAAGAAAAAGACAGAAAGAAACTCCACAAAATTTACATTTTTGACCTTTATTTCAAAGTTTTATCTCTTGATATTCCATGTAAGATTAGTCTTACTGTATAGTGTTTATTAAAAGGGGAATTACAAGCATACCTTAACAGCTATAAACAGCAACCTGACATTTAAACCCTCAAAAAGTTCCAAAGGTACCATCATATGACCTTGACCTTTGTCTTCAAGGTCAGATTTATGCTTAATTCACACATAGAAAGGCAAGATCATAGCTATTTTATTCTTTGTGGTATGATTTTAATTTGTTGATCATCAATCAAGATAATACAATAAGTTAAATAATAAAATGACCTTCATATTTGACCTTGAACTTTTACCTCAAGGTGAAACCTTTGTAATGTACCATTAAGCTTATTTTACATGCAAAGCTCATCATCGAAAATTTTGTAGACCTGTGGTACAAGTCAAGTTTTGCAACAGAGTTGCATGTTATCTTCATATATCCTTGACATTTGACCTAAAGATCAATTTTAGGACAATGTAATATACAATGTCTATAAGAAAATGAGATCTGGAATAAGTTATGTGACAAATAAACTCCACATTGTACCCAATGTGTTTCCCCATGATTTCCTCTATTCTGTTATTTGTGGGTGTATCATCATGAGATGATGTATGGTGTTCTTAAGTCATTGTAAGTCATGTAAGCTGTTATATTGTATACTGGCATATAACAATTTATCATTTTTTGGTAATTTTGGCAAATTTAATATAATATTGTACATCTCAACTTCAGAATTGACCAGTTAAATACAGTACTGAAAAAAGTAGGGGAAAATGTATCACCCACGGATGTATTTTTTTTTAATTCAACCCTTTCTTTTAAATACAAAGTCCCAAAATTTTAACAAAATATTCATATTACCTTTATGTTTGTATACATGAAGAAAAAAGGTAGGTTCGTGTGCTAAATTTTTTAAGAAGTACAGGAAAAACGATCAATTTTTTATATTTTTCCCATTATTTCAAGTTTTGCCCTTAAAATATCTGTCAGTGTATTTATTTCGGTAAACTAGCTAATTTATTTCATATAACATGTGTTTGCTAAAACTAGGGGCTTTCTATAGCCTGATAAGCATG